>JAOWBW010001233.1:0-385564 GCA_026119855.1 Campanula takesimana | reverse complement strand
TCAAATCATACTCAACACCAAGACAAATCTAAATGCACACATGGTGAGAGAGGAGCTGGGGGCAGGAGACGGAGAGACAATAATGGGTAAAAAAGAGAGACAGGCTTTACGATTCTCCCCACGATTTTCACCGTTTATGAAAGATCTGAAAATAATGGCCAACTTCCGGCCATATTCCGACTAGAACCCACCTTTCACATTTTATATAATCGCAGATCTGAATCAAATCGTGCGAGCGGTGATGCTATAAGGGCGAAGAGAGGCGGGGGAAGGAAGAGGGAGGAAGGATGCGGCGGCAGGGACGCGGTTAGGAGGCGGCGGAGGCAGCCGAAGGAGATAAGATGAAGAGTTTGTTTTTATGGTTGAGAAATTGGATATCTGGAGGTTGTGTTGGGGAGGAATATGAAAAGGGATGGTGTGGTGATAAGTTTGTGTGGGGATTTGTTAATTGACTGGTTGAATCCGAGCCATTGATATCTTATAAACCAAGGGTCATGATGAGTAGTGGAGAAGGCTTTAAGTGATCCATGTACACTATTAGTAGCCAATGAGTACATGACACATGGCATATATTTGTAATCAATTTTAATAGGGTTTTTTAGTCATAAAAATAATACTAGTATTTAAATAACTAGTAATTATTTATTTTATATAAGAATTATTGTTTTTAGTCTAATTAATAGTAATTATTTACTTTATATAAGAATATTTGAATATTTAATAATTAATAATAATAATAATAATTTCAATTATAATAGAGAGTGAACTAAAAGTAGAGAGTGAAGGATATAAATGTCCAACAACACTATTCATAAAGCAAGTAGATGAATAGTAAGTTAGGAAAGTAATGGTTTGTTTGTATTTAAATGAACTTTTTGAAGGCAAGATTCTCCAAAACATTATTCATTTTTTTTCATTTATGGAATAAAGCAACTAAGACCCTTAACTGGGACAGACCAAAAAGGAAAGTAAGAACTTTAAACTGGGACGGAGGAAGTAATTAGTAATAATACACTACTACCATCACCACCACCATCCCCTTCACCACCGTACCACCATCAACACCACCACCATTACGACCGCCACAATATTCACAACTAATATTATTCATAAAAATAATTACAAAATAAATTGAGTGTTTTAATAGTGACCGCCGCCGGCAAAACAATCATTATTTTATCACCACTACCTCATGACCATCACTGTCATCCCACTACCACTATCGATATACCGCCACCAATTACGACAAAACCGCCATTACTAATATAGCCGCCACTTTAAATTTAATATTATATTATTAATTGAACAATACAGATTATCTAATTACTTACGATATTATGGAGTAAGATTTTTCGAAGTAACTACCTTTATTTAATTTAATATTATGTTATATTATATAAATGAATGATTTAATTTAATATTTAATTATTATTAAATTAGTATTGGACAAATTTTTAATTTAATAATTAATAATTTAATTTAATATTATATGAAAAGTAATAATGTATTAATAATAATTTTATTTACCTTCCCTGGTTATTTAATTTTTATTTACATTAATTTTAATTAATTATTAAAAAAATAAATGCATTTTTATTTATTAATAACTATTAATTATTAAATTTTGAAATTTGATTTCCGTTCAAAATTTGAATTTTGCTCACATTTGGGGACAACCAAGTCGTTGCTATTTTTATGTCTGTCCCTATTTTAAATTTTAGCAACGACCAGGTCGTTGCCATTCATCTGGAAAAATTAGCAACGACCAAGTCGTTGCCAAATTACACCTAGGCGTTGCCATTTTTTTTCAAAAAATAGCAACGACTTGGTCGTTGCCAAATTTACTTTGTCCGTTGCTATTTGGCACGAACCATGGTCGTTGCCATATTTCCGTTGAGAAATTTTATGATTCTAGTACTTTTCATATTTTAAGGTTTTTATACATAGGTCTGTTGGGTTATAGAGATTGATGAAACTGTACTTTGGCCCAGGAGCTCTACTTAGATTAGAGTTTCCGTATAAATTGATGAAATTCTTGGCTCAGCAGTGCACCCAGGCTAAGTCAATTCTTTTGATGAACTGGGTTAACAATTCTTGTGTTCTTGCGTCTGTTTTCATTTTTATCAGTGTCAGTAATTTGATTCCCTGACAGGGTCAACTTTAGAAAAGGGTTTTGATTGTATCAAAGATTTTATTATTTGCTGATGACATTTTTTTATTTTTTATGTTTTTTTCTGAGTTGGATTAAGCCAAGAGATGGGTGTTTTAGGTTTAATAATCCAACTTTAGGGTTGGTTAAAAGGGGACCAATACGCATTCTTCGTATATGCCTTCTGGCGTTAAAAATTACTCCAACTCATTTTGGGACAATGAGAAATGGCAAATGAGAAGATCATTTTGGGACGTGGGAGTAAAATAGAATGGGCTGTGGCTGTGACAGAGAAAGAATGGGTAAAAGTGATAGGGAAAGCGTTTTTTAGTGTATGGTTACAAGTGACATTAGGCAACTACAAGACAGTAACTAACAGTTGGCACAGAAAATTACTTGTAGCTTGGTCTGAATTGGTCCATTCTTCATGCGAAATACTCCCGTTATACTTATTTCCATTTTAGTCCGTCTCACTTCACGACTTCAAGATTCCATTGTTTTTATATTCACAACACCAATCAAACCACTATTCTGCCCACTCATTCTCGACAACATTTCCTTTCACTAATACTTTCTCATACTTTTTCTTTAGTTTGTGTACCCGTTAATTAAGTCTCAAGTTAGGTGGAACGGAAAGAGTATAATCCAGTTGATATTGTTTTGAAAAATTGGAGAAATATTATGAGACTTGTATGTAACTTGTAAGTGAGAGAATAGGGTTGGAAAATGAAGAGTACTCCCACTGAAAGTTTTGGATCAACCCTGTCAAAGATACTAATATCAGCCCATAGAAGTAGTCGAGTTTCCAAGTCCTGGGCCACTTGGTGTTTAAGGACCTATATTTGGGACTAGCATTATCAAATCTCCTTGTTTGGCCCAGTATATAGTACAGTTAATTTTATACTCTCTCCTCTCCGTCCCATTTTAAACTTCAAAATTTTTTTATTTTGGTTGTTTTATTTTAAATGTTAAAACCTAGAAAGGAAAGGTTTTTATACTTCTTTATTTGTGGACCGCACATGTCATACTCACAACAATTACCCACTAACTAGTCTCTACCCCACTTTCACTCTCCTGCCAAACCATTTACACTCACAACACACCACATGTTTCACCATTTTTCTTAATTTTGTGCCCAACTATTTTTTAAAGTTTAAAATGTGACGGAGGGAGTATAGACTTGAGAGTTATTCCGTCAAAAAAAAAAAAAAAAAACCATTTATTTTTCAGTTTTTAAATTTCATGATGATAATTAAAAAAAAACGTATTTTTTTTTAAAAAAAAATCATTCTAGTTAACTTAAGAAAACAAACAATGTGAAGCTCTTGTTTTGGAACGTGTGGTGTAATATTCTGTTCCTCAAAAAATAATTATAAACATTTATTTTTAATTTAAGTAATTTGATCCAAGTTTAATTCAAGTAACTTGATTTGCATACAGATAAAAACACCTAAATGGGATGGAGACTCGTTGGGATGATTGAGGTAGTTCCCCCCCAGTGGTCCGGACCCTAAAAAGGGACGTTACACCTTTGGATTTTGGCTGTTGGATCTAAAATATTCTTCCTTTTTGTTTTCCTCCTTTTCTTGTTCTTTTTCTCTCTCTTTTTTTTTTTTTTTTCCTTTTCAGCAAAAGAAAATTCGGAAAAAAAAGAGAGAGAGAGATTGGCCCTTAGTTTAACCATATTTGTTATACAAATTCTTTGCTTGAAATAAGAATGTCCGTATGGCTGATGGTCGTTAATATTTCCATCAATTTTTGAAGATAATTTAATTTAATTATTAATGTTTCATAGATTTGCAAAAAGAAAACAATAGCTGAAATTAACTTAGTAACAATGAAATGTTGGAACTAAAATTTAAATCTAGATAAAAAGGGTAAGTGATACATACAATCTCCATTCCACCTCAAATTTTATAAAGTTAATTTATTTATTTTTTGAACAGCTGAACGCCTGAAGGGTTCTCCACAATTTCTCTCAAGGGAGAATCGAACCGAGACCTCCCCTTCAAGGGAAGCCCTTACTCACTCACCCGATACCACTCGGCTAGAAAGCCATTGGTTATAAATCTAATTAGAATTGTCAATTAATATGCATCCTGGCCTCTTTTTTTTTTATATATATATATATATATATAGTCCTATTAAAAATTTAAAAACTGATCCTGACTCGCCATTAAAAGTACTTTAATAATATTTTTTTATTATTTATTAAAATTATAATTTTTTAGTTAACATGTAATAAAGTTGACAATTTTAATCAATTTTTTACCAGTTATATTGAGAGCATGCATTTTTTTTTTTTTTTGAGTATGCAATCCACTCTATTGAAAATAGAACTAAGCAATGTGGGTCAATCAACATTTTAATATGAGTGAAGAAAAAGTTTTTTTTTTTTTTTTTTTTTTTTTGTGGGGGGAGGGGTGGGTAGGTGGTGGTAGGGACTGGGTGTTGGGGAGTTGTTAAAAAATAATTTTAATGAGAGTAAAAAAGTGTTTTTTTTTTTTTTTTTTTTAAGGGTGGGGGTGGGATAAGGTGGGTGGGGATAGGGAGCGGGGGTGTGGGAGTTGTTAAAAAATAATTTTAATAAGAGTAATTTATTTATTTATTTATTTTTTGGGGGGGGGTGGTGTTGAAAGATAATTTTAATATGAGTGAAAGATTTTTTTTTATTTTTTTATTTTTTTGTGGGGGTGGGTGGGTGGGTGGTTGGGGGAGAGAAGGTAAGGTTAGAGGGTGGGGATGAGATTCGAGGTGGAGGTGGTGTGGGTAGCGTGGGGTTGTATGGGGGAGTTGGTGTGTGAGTGAGGGAGTTAACATTTTCCGTAAAATGACTTACGGAAGAGAAATCTGTAAGTTGTTTTACGGAAAACATAGCTTATTTTCATTGACCGTAAAATATTTTACATTGCCTTTTTTTCCCTTTTGGTTACCAAACACCGGAAAATATGTAAAACATTTTCCGGCGAAACAAACGGAGCCTAATGTACTTTTATGAAGCTTTGCTCTTAACTATTCTTGTTTATTTGTACCAGTTTTAACCACTTTATATAGAATACGCATTTGATTTGCACAGACACCCTATTTTCATCCAAAAATGTTAGAAAAGTTAACAAAATGTTAGAAAAATTAAAAATATGTTAGAAAAGTTAATTAATACCAATCAAAGTTAACAAAATGGAGTCGAATTCCACATAAGAGTACGAATTAACCCACCAAGGCCTGTTAACTACATACCCTTTGACAAATACGTGTTTGGGAACATACTCTGCAAAAAGAATCTGGGGGCACGAGGTCGGGAAGTGGGGTCGATTCCAGAGATGAGTAAGGGAAAAGGAGGGGGAAGGGCGGTCAAAGTGATGTTGGAGATTATGCCCTAGGCCCTTGGAAAGAGTTTCTTAATGAAGGACCTAGGAAAAAGCCGCTTATATCATTGGAATTAATATATACTGATTTGATTGGTTTGTGTCAAAGTACTTATAGAGACAAAGCACTGAATTGTTCAATATGGAAGACTCTTGGAGAAGAACTTGCAAAGTTGTCTAATGACAATGTTCTTGGCAAGACTTAGTCTTAGTGGAAGATAATGAGCAAGAATACATGATTAGGATTCCATATGCTTCGGTAAGGATAATTAAAGATCGCAGTATGGACGTATGTTTAAAGTAAGTGCTATTAGTTGGAATATTTCCAAGCAAATACACTATAAACAATTCTATGAATAAAATTGAGTATTTAATTACAAGAGTTGTAACTAAGGGAGTTGTTTAAATATAGATGTTATTAGTAAAACTAGAAATAGTTTCTAGTACTACTAAACCTATGGACCTTTATTGTGAAACAATGGTTATTCCACAAGCTAAGGTGCCAAAGGCTCATCTATGATCCAAACACACACTCAGACATTTTCATCTTTACGAGAAATCGTTGACATGGGAGATGTCAAAATATGCAAAATACCTTATGATGATAACAAGGACAATCCTCTTACATAAGATCCTCCACATGCTGTTATGATGGTCATAAGCTAAGCTCAATTGTATTGGATACGCATTGATTGGGCTTAGTGCAAGTGGGAGATTGTTGGAGATTATGCCCTAGGCCCTTGAGAAAGGCCTTGCGTTACATCATGTTCTCATTTGTTATGGAGATAACAACTTGGATTATTATATGTTTTGCATGTTTATTATAATAGTCCTCGTCCCTAGCACTTATGAAGAGCTAGCATGAGTTTAATGGATAATCGTATGATGATTATAACGCATAGGATGCGGAATAAACTTGTGGGTACATGTTGGAGAACAAGTACTGGATAGACCCGTTATGAGATTTATGTCATGGTCAAATGTCATAATTGAATCTCATAATAGTCATATCATTTGATATCCTTAGACTTGAGATTATCATGGTCTTCCACATGATGAATATTATGTTTGACGTACTCAAACGCTACCCCTAACCGGGTGGTTATAAAGGCTACAATTATGTTTGTCCCTCCTCCATACCCGGTTGGACCTAGGGGATCCGGTCGGACCTGTTTAGCTGCCCGGGCGGATCCTTGTTTTGGCTGTTATTCCGAATTTTAACCTCCGAGTTTTGACGGGAATTATACTTGGAAACCTAAACTAGTTGGGTTTTAAAAGTATTAATACCTCTCTCTTTACAAGGGATTAACCTAATTGATATTGTATCATTATTGGTAGTCTCCATGTGTTTGACAAACACATTATTGAGTTTAGATTATGAGTCAAAAGCTCAAGACACCAATAAATTCATATAGCCTTTGAAGATTAGAAAAGCGTGTTTTCTAATGGGTCTAGTAATCCAAATCTAGAATGGTTCTAGATATTCGTTCGCGTGTGGATACACATAGAGGATGTTTGCTTTAACATCTCAAGTTCATGTTCCTGTGATCCTGATTCAAAGAACGCGAAGAGCGAGGAGGTCAAATCTTAAAGCTTGAATACTTGAAGATTTGAAGATCCGAAAATTTTAAACGCACAACAACGGTTAGTATTCTAAATTCACATTGCTATTAATTTAATCATCATAAATGGATCTTGGGGCTTAGGGTTTTGTTGTTTTATATTGACGTCTTCCGCTGTGCATGTTGCCCCAGAACCCAACAAGTGAGTATGAAAGGGATGTGGAGTTGAAGAGGAGGGGTGGCTAGAGTGAGTATGATCCATATTGGACACACATAAGACTTCATGCGGGCATCTTGTTAAGTCATGTTAGATTTCGTTAACCTCTTAAGACTTCGTTATTTTTCTATCATTTTGTTGAAATTTTAACATTTTTGGATGAAATTAGGATGCTTCGACAAATTGAACCCGTAATCTAAATAAAATAGTTAAAACTGCTAAAAATAAGTTAAAACTGAACCTTCACAAACTTACAATTAGAGTTGTTTGATAATGTGTTATGTTAGTATAGAGCCGTCAATACGGGCTGGCGGGTCAGGTTGGGCCCAACCCCACAACCCACCTTCAAACGGGGCGGGGCGGGCTGGCCCAAATTCTTGGCGGGCTGAGAAAATGCCAACCCAAACCCACCCCACCTTGGGTTAGTGGGCCAAGCGGGCCAGACGGGCCAATAGCCCAAATGTTCCAGTTCACCATTAACCACCACAACACACCGCCACCTCCACCACGCTGCCGCCACCACCTCCACCACGCTGCCGCCACCGCCACCACCATTGCTACAGACCACTTAACACATAGATCTGCACACATACAAACAGGGACACACACACACACGAACACACACACACACACACACACGAACACACACACACATAGATCTGCACACATACAAACACACACACACACACACACACACACACACAGAGATGCACTAGATCTGCACTAGATCTGCATCAAAAAAAAAAAACGACTGGGAATGAGACCAAGAAAGCGAGAGGGAGAAAGAGAGAGAGAGAGAGAGAGAGAGAGATAGAGATGGATACCGTATACATGAACGGCGGTGGCTGGGAGCGGGGGCGGTGGAGGGCTGCGGTGTGGTGGGTAAGTGAACACGAGAGAGAGTGCAGATTGTGAATGAAATTGAAAAGAGGGGAGGGGGTTTGTTTGTTTATGGGAAAATCAAAAAAAAAAAAAAAAAAAGGTGGGTTGGCCCGCCCCGTCCCGCCCCGAACCCACTTTGACCCGTAACCCAAATGGGCTAGCCCAAATTGATCCACTTGTATTTGGGTTGGTATAATTAAAGCCCAACCCACCCTTTTTCCATGACGGGCCGGGCCAGCCCAACGGGCTCAGCCCAAATTGACGGCTCTATATGTTAGTACGACGGTAATTCAACGGCATGGTTGGGCAGTAGAAAAACACTGCAAGTAGAGCGAAGAGGGAGATAAAAGTGATGAGGAGGTAATGACAAGTGTCACAGCCACGGCCTTATAACTGTATTTCGAAAATACTATCCATCCTCTGCTAAATCTCTCTCCTCTCCTCTCCTGTCTCCCTCCCTCCCTCCAAAACCACACACCAAGTCCAGAGCTTCCACTTACTCGTAAATCTCTCCCCCATCCCCCAATTCAAATCTCTCTCTCTCTCTCTCCCCCTATCATGGCGGTGTCAGAGTTATCACCAACATACTCCAAAACCAATTTCCGCACTTCCCAGCTCTCTCCTCATCTCTCCCACCACCCTAAACTCTCTCTCCGCCGTCTCTCTCGAGCAACAACCAGAATCCGCTGCTCTGTTACTAACAAGTAATTCGAAATTCATTCTTAATGCATATTCTTGGTGTTGCTCTGTTTTATTATGATCTAAATTATCTTCATTTTATTTTAATGGGTTTTCTTTCTAATTACTGTTTAATTTTTATTGGCAGCCAAGTTCAAGCTCCGGTTGCTGCTGTACCCCAAAGCCAAGATACCAAGAAAAATGAGTGCTATGGTGTCTTCTGCCTCACTTATGATCTCAAGGCTGTACGTTCTCTCTCTCTCTCTCTTTTTTTTTTTTTCCCTTCTTTATATTCTGCCAAATTCTATTTTTTCCAATTAGTGTTTACTAATCACATTTTTCACAATCATTTTTGGCTTTCTAAATGTTTGGTAATCTCATCATTTATATCCTATCCCTCTCAAAACAATTAAATCCAGTCCACTATGGACCCTCCAACTGCTTTTCGTGGTTGAAAAAATAGAAAAGAAAAGAAGAAGATGATTTTTTCATCTTTTATTTCTCTAAGATTTTCATTTTGATAATTTTAATTTTAAATTATAAATAGTATAGTAGTATATCTAGTCGAAAACTTCACTAGCCTGTTGTTCTTGTAAATATTTGTAGACATTGTTCAATGCACTGAGTACGCAAAAATGATGATCAATTAAACCTTTTAGTAGTGAGTTTGCTAGAGAAAGAAAATTTGTACCCATGACACATAAGGAGTAAGAAAAGGAAAGCCCACTTTCCTTATGCAAGAAACATGAGTGTCATTCATAGCTTTTTGACGAGAAAGCCGAAAATATTTCTATAGCTTGCAAAAGACAAAAACATATATCGGGTTGCAACATGTACTGGACTGACAAGCTAGCTACTTCGTCTTGCTTATTACCTCCTGCAATTTGAGTACTCTTTCTCAATTCTAGTGAATGAGAAGAGTATGTTAAGCATTTAATAAAGTATGCTTGTGGAAGTGGATTGATGAGTGAGCCTGTTACCCGGCCTTTAATTTTTACAACTGTGAGAAAGAATCTTTGGATGGAATAACTGGATAGAAGAGGCCATTTATATTGGTCTACTTATCTGGACTTCATGTTACATAATCTTCTCTGTATTATTAACCGTCAAATTCCATCTCTTTCGTTTTCGAATGCAGGTTAACGTATTGTATTCTTGACCTAATTCACGGTTTATTCTTCTATATGTTTACAGGAAGAAGAGACAAAGTCATGGAAGAAATTAATCAAAATTGCTGTTTCGGGTGCTGCTGGCATGATATCAAATCATTTGCTTTTCAAAGTAAGAAAATATGTTAACCCCATTAAGATGTTTAGTTTGTTTGACAAAAGAAGCGCTAGTTCGTTTAGTGACAGTATGAAGGAATACATGTTTATGAGGGGTTAAAGTTTCTTATGAGCGCTAATGGTAACTTGGCAGAACCTCATTGCTGAATATCCCTGCCTCATTAATGGTTAAAGCTACTACTCCCTCCAACCTGTAAAAATAGTCCAACTTTAATTTCCGTCATCAACGCTTTTGAAATTTGACCAATGTTTTATGAAAATCCAATTATCCTTGTACCATCTCAAAATGTGTTATTGGTTTACCATAAGGAATACTATCAATAATAATTTTCAAAATTGTATAGGTATAATTGGATTTTCATAAACTTATGGTCAATGTTGAGTTAAGTTGACCATAAAAATCAAACTGAGACAATCTTTTCCGGACAGAAGAGTATTATTTATCAACATCAAAACTACTTTGCACTTGTGTTCCCTGTGAAAGCTAGTACTGCATTTTATGTTTTGAAGAAAGCACATAACTTGGTTCATTATTACAGCTCGCATCTGGTGAGGTTTTTGGTCCGGATCAGCCTATTGCCTTACAACTATTGGGATCTGAAAGATCATTTCAAGCCCTTGAAGGTAGTGATAATATTGAGAAATATATTTAAATATGTTTGTGACACTGGTAGAACTGAATAGGTACTAAAATACATTCTATAAGCGTTTTGAAAATGGAAAGTATGACTGATATATTGTTATCAATATTAATATGACATGATAATTACGCAGGAGTAGCCATGGAACTAGAGGATTCTCTTTTTCCGTTGTTGAGAGAAGTGAGTATTGGCATAGATCCTTATGAGGTATTTCAAGATGCAGAATGGGCACTTTTGATTGGAGCAAAGCCTCGAGGTCCTGGAATGGAACGAGCCGCGTTATTAGACATAAATGGCCAGATTTTTGCTGACCAGGTGATGACGTATTTATGTCACTCTTAATATTGTCTCAACAAAAAAAATAAAATAATAAATACTCCTTCCGTCTCAAAATGAATGACCAAATTTGCTCAGTACACGATTTCTTACATCGCTATTTATTGATTAGAGCAGGGAAAAGCTCTAAATGCTGTTGCTTCCCGTAATGTCAAAGTGATGGTGGTTGGCAATCCCTGTAATACCAAGTAATAAGATTAACTCTCTTTTGTAATTACATTTTGATTATATAAAGTTGTTTATTTGAATTTTTTCCATTTTTTTCTTGGCAGTGCATTAATATGCTTGAAAAATGCTCCGAATATTCCCGCAAAGAATTTTCATGCATTAACTAGACTAGATGAAAATAGAGCAAAATGCCAGGTTTGTGTATTTCATTGCCGTTTTATATTTAATTACCAATTGGATCAGTCGAATAAGCAATACTAAAATAGACACGTCTGAAATGATCTCTTCAGCTGGCTCTTAAAGCAGGAGTTTTCTACGACAAAGTTTCTAATGTCACCATTTGGGGGAACCACTCAACTACGCAAGTTAATATACAAATCTTGTTTTACCACTTTGTAGCTTACCAATTTGTTAGGTTTTGTTTTTCTAAAGGTTTACTGATTTTTTTTTTTTTTTTTGTCAGGTTCCTGATTTTCTAAATGCTAAAATCAATGGAGTGCCCGTCCCAGAGGTTATTAATGATAGAAAGTGGTTAGAGGAGGAATTTACTGAAAAAGTCCAAAAGGTAATATTCATAAGACTACATTTGTCTTGCGTTCAGTACTATCTTGTAATTACAGTATTACTAACTGGTAAGGCAATGCTTGTAGAGAGGTGGCGTTCTAATTCAGAAATGGGGAAGATCGTCAGCTGCATCAACTGCTGTTTCAATCGTAGACGGCATCAGGTCTCTTGTAACTCCAACCCCCGAGGGTGATTGGTTTTCTACCGGAGTAAGTTCAAGTTTGTTTGATTGTTAACTGAAAAAATAAAAACCAAAATTTCCCAGATTTAGGCTTTTGACTAAGAGTTGCAACCAGTGCCAGATCCAAGATTACTTAAATAAATAGGTTGTCTAGTTCAGTGGGTGAAGTGATAGGTTGTTAACTTAGTGATAATTGCGTACAAGTCACATAACAAGCATTTTCCCCCCACAATTTACATTTGAAGCTTTATAATGTAATTTGTGCACCCACTTTAAGGTCCTGGGTCTGCCAATGGACTTGCGACAAAGCATTAAACAATTGTTACCGTGATTAATTATACGGTCGTTTGTTGCTAATCTGACACTTCGGCTAATGTAGGTTTATACTGCTGGAAACCCTTATGGCATTGCAGATGACATTGTTTTCAGCATGCCATGCAGATCAAAGGTAAGCGAACGTATTAAGGATTTACTTTTGGCCAGACGTTATTCTAGCATAACATATACTCCCTCCGTCCCAGTTTAAGGTTCTTACTTTCCTTTTTGGTATGTCCCAGTTTAAGGTTCGTAGTTGCTTTATTCCTTAAATGGCAAATGATGAATAGTGTTTTGGACATTCTTGTCCTCATAAAGTTCATTTATTACAGAAAGCCCATCACTTACCCAGTGTTCTAAAAATCGGACTAGCCGCTAGGCGGCCCCCTTCCGCCGCGATTTCCTCCAAATCGGTCATGTTAGGCGCCAGGCGGGCTAGGCGGAGTCTCGGCGGGCTCGGCGGCGACTAGGCGGGCAAGGCGGGTCGGCAGAATAGGGTTGTCTAGCGTCCGACGTCCTTTATTTTTGCCTTTTCGCCGCCCGGCGTGCTTCGTCTTCGCAGCCGGCGTCTGCGTGAGAAAAAAAAATAGAGAAACATAAAATAGATGAGAGAGAGAGCACCATTGTTGATCCAGAAAAGAAAAGAGAAAGAGAGAGAAAAGAGAGAAGTGAGAAAGAGAGAGTGAGAGAGAGAGGCTGAGAATGAAACTTGAAAAGAGAGAATAGAGAGAAACGTTTAACGATTAAGAAACGGCGCAGAGCCGCAGACCAAGGAAAAGAGAGAGAGTAGAATTAGGGTTTTGGGTGTTGGGCTTTTAATGTAATGGGCTCTTGTTGGAATGTAATGGAAGGGGGCTTTATTTATGTGTGTCAATTTTTCAAATAATAGTGCAATAAACTTCTACTTTTACATATAGTTTTATATATTATGAGTAATGTTTTTGAAATTTTACATCCATCAGTCCCATAATACTTATTGATTTATACTTTTGAAACATATATTTACATATAAATTTATCAAAAAATTATAAAAATGTGCTAATTTCTAGGCCCCGCCTACGCCCCTAGGCGCTAGGCCTGGCCTTGCCGCCTAGCGCTTTTTAAAACACTGCACTTACCCATCTACTTTTCATCCACTTGCATTATGAATGGACAATTATATCCTCCACCCATTACTATTCTTGACTCAAGTTTGCCTTGATTCCTTAATAAACGTGCAAAGTCAAACTAAGAACCTTAAACCGAGACGGAGGGAGTACTCCGTATAACACATCTGACAAATTATATCAACTGTCAGGGAGACGGTGACTATGAATTTGCCAAGGATGTTAAATTTGATGACTACCTTCTCAGGAAAATAAGAAAGGTACAATTTTTATTTGATGTCAAAAATTCTTTGGCGATATATTGCAACAATGTTCAGTTAGTCTTTTGTTGGTGCAAAAGTTTAAAAATTCATTCTGTTTGATCTGAATTGCACGTTTTATTCTGTCAGACTGAAGAGGAGTTGCTTGCGGAGAAGAAATGTGTCGCCCACCTTACAGGAGAGGTCAGTATCCGAATGTTCCTTGTATCACACCATGAGATTTATAAAGTCAAACCCTTGAAAGTAACTATTACATTGACTATATTGGTGCCGTGCCCATCTAATTGTAATTATGTTTACATGTTATTTATCAGGGAATTGCTGTATGTGATCTACCTGGGGACACAATGCTTCCTGGAGAAATGTGATGCTCGTTGCAGAAAATCATTTACCGAAAACACATTTTATAGCTACTCAACATAAGTTTTCAGCTGAAACGTCACAATATAGAATCGTAATCGTTGTTGTAGAGTATGTTTACAGTGAGGAATAATGAGATTGTTTTAGACATTTGATCCTTTAATACAACAATGGTTGATCTTCCATACAACCTGGTACGAGTTTGGATCATCTGGAAACTGGCTACTACTTGTATATCAGAGTTATGTACGATTAATTACAGTCTGCAACTCAAAAAGTACCACCTCCTTCCCGGAACGAATGTCTGAAATGGTCTCAAAACGAATGTCCAAAAAACACTATCAGAATTTGCTCTTGATCAAGAGCAACTTTGAAAAAAAAATCAGACATTCATTTCAAAGCTGAGGTAGTATTACAGTCAAGAAGTGTTGCAAAATGCTAACAGGCAACAAAATAACAGGTGTCAGACAGGAACATGTGCAAATGCTAAAAGTCAGCTCCTAAACGTTACATATCCGACATGACAAATTTTGACAAAAACTTTCAAATCCAGGATGAAATCAATCAAATCAGCCAGAAGTTAGGGTAACATTCTTTATAAATAAATATTTTACCAATCCTAACATGCTAAAAAGTAAAATAAAAACTACACACATCAAGTGGTTCCGTATTTAACATAAATATTATAGCCCTCATCCATTAAAAAGGTGTATCAGTATCAAGCGCGTAAACCCCAGCTTTTCAGCTCATGAATGCCCTGGAACAGAAAAAGCTTCCGAGTTTGAAGCTCATGGAAAGAATAAGCACCCAAAAGAATATGCAGTCAAACCAACTTCGAGACACTGCCGATGAATTAACTCCCGTGTTAGCCTTGTCAGTTGATTGTGAATCACCCAAATTAAAAGATAGGACGATGTTGACTTGACCCTGTTTGCCAAAGGACATGTCCAGTCCGCTCCTGCTTAAATTCACATTTCTAATTCTGACCATGCCAGCAGTAACATGGATTGGGTTGGAATGAGAAGCAGAAGAAGCTAGATGAAGAGCAGCCTTCTTTGAAGGAAATTCCGAAGCAAATGCTGGAGGAGCAGGGATGTTGCCCAACATACGATTGAAGAGTGGATATTTGAAATCTGTACCATACAAAAGTAAATGAAAAATTAAATGCTTGTAAAAGATGTATTCAAAATTATTTTTATGGAGGCTACAGAATAAGGTAAAAGAAGAAAATGATGTGGGCACCTGATGGATATAATGCGGGCTCCTGCTTTGATGAGGATGCAACATCTTTACTGTTTTCTCCAATAAATTTGTTGCTTTCTGTAGCCAATTGCTGTGTTCCTTCATCCACGTACTGATTAGAAACAACAAATTAGTTAGATTCCTATATTAAAACATTAGAGAAAAAAATACTCCCTCCGTCCAAAGATGATCTTCCCATTTGACTATTCAAACTTTTTAAGGATATGAACACTTGCTTCACTAGTCATGTTTTGATTATGCACTTTTAAGCCTAAATTGTATAAATGGGAGGAATTTTTTGGGACAATGAAAAATGGCAAATGAGATAGATCATTTTGGGACGGAGTAATAAATACTCTGTAGTTAATTTAAGTTGTATCACCTCATGGGTCAGGGCCGAATCAGTGATCAGATCTTCACTTGCTATTGAAGAACCAAACGTATACGGCAAGTTGTGTGCAGTAGCATCAAAATAAGTGAGGTACTCATCTAGCATGTCAAAACTTGGATCTGATTGCACAGCATTTTGAAGGTCATTAGCTTCCAGGAATGAGCCATCACCAGGTGAAGGGTTGTCGCTAGCATCCAAAAATGGTTGATCGAGCCAGTAATCGACATCCACAGAATTTTCTTGACTGCTAGTTTCACCAATATATTCACGTTTGACAGCAGTTGCATCCATCCCATATTGTGCAGGCAAAGCAAATAAGTTAGGCTTATCAGTCTCATGTTTGAATGCAGTTGCATCCATCTCGTATTGTGCAGGCAAATCAAACAAGTTGGGGTTATCCGTCCCCTCTACCCCAGGTTGATTTTGACCCATGCCTGCTACAAACTCTTGAGCATAGCCATCAATCAAGTCTGTAGATATGTCACCACCATTGCCATAAAAGTTCGGGGGAAGTGGGCCATCTTCAACTGGAATATCAGCTCCAAGAATCTGAAAATGAATGCATTCTTTAGAATTCCAATAGGACAAGAATCGATATAATATCCAAAACTCGGAAAAGCCAAGTGCTAGGAGCTAACACTGCACGACTAGGGAGAGTCAAACAGATGTGCACCAAAAGAGTGCTAAAAGGGAAGTATATAGGGGTAGGATGGATGACAAGTTTACAACAGCTCCACAATCAGTGGAGATTAAAGAAAAAGATAATTGTGGAGTTGAAAGAGTGTAGGAATTATTAATATATCCAGAATTGTGACAAAAATAAAGAGGTTATTAAAGAGAGTAAGAGACGATTATACAACATCAAAGTTAAATTAAAATATGATTACAGTTCCCAGCCTATATTTGACTATGGTCTTGATCTCCCTTTTCATCCCCCCTTTAATGTATTGTATTCAAGTCCCTACTAGACAATGGATCGCCAGGACGAGCAAGTGTACAATAAGAATGGACACACTAAATTATCATAACACTCGCTTGGCCATGTTGATCACGGGATCAAACTTTTTATTGGACCTGTACACTGCTTGGTGGTCACTTCAGAGGTAGCATTCAATCTTGTTCCTACCTATTCAGATAAAAAGGAGAAAAGACACTCGCTCAAAATCTTCTCTCAACCCCCTCCCCCCAAATAAAAAAAAAAATAAAATGAAAAAGTTAAATACAACAACAAAAACATAGTCCCCAAATGATTTGGGGTCAGCTAACATAAACCGTCAATTGAAAACGAAGGAGTAAGGAAGAAGAAAAAATAGGTGGGAAGAAATTTTGGAAACAAATAAATAAATCAAAATAAAATCAAATCAAATCAAATCAAAAGAGTTAAATGAATAAAAATATAAGTTAGGACAAAGACATATTAGGCGGTTCCAGTTTAAGTGTCTCAGCTCCAAGTTGAGAGTTTATTGTTCATTTTAGGAGTCCACTTTTCAAAACTTAAGCTATAAATAAAGTTTTCATCCTCATTTTATTTAGGATAATGACATGCTCCCTCCATCCCAATTGAAACTACACATTTTGTCTTGGGCACGACAATCAAGGAAAAGTGTTAGTAGAATAAATGTAGCGAGTATAAAAAGTAGGATAGGAGAGAGAAAGTGGGTAGGGAATAGTGAGTGGAAAGTTGTTGAAAGTGGAGAAGTGGGTCCCATTAAATAAAGAGGTATTATAAACATTCCATTTTTGGAAGTGTGTAGTTTGTAATGGGACATCCAGAAGGGTAACATGAGTAGTTTCAATCCGGAAGGAGGGAATATATACTCCTAGGTAGTTCCAGTTTAAGAGTATCAGCTCCAAGTTAAGAGTCCATTGTTCATTTTAAGAGTGCACTTTCTAACATTAAGCTACATAATAGTTTTCTTGCATTTCGTAGAAAAATAAATAAATTATATCTTCAGTACAAATAATGAGAAATGCATAAACAATAAGTAGACAAAATTAATAAGTCAAAACTTTCAAACATGGACTCTTTGCATGGAACAGAGGGGGTTATAAGCTAACCTCCATAGCAGCGGCGGACCTAGGAATTTTTTACAAGGGGGCAAAATTGCATAATACATTTAAAGGGGGCAAAAATAAATGTCCGTGCATTTATTTTTTTACATAAAGGGGGGCAAAGTCTAAAATATTACACTAATACCCCAACTTTTTTAAAAAAAATGCACTAGTAAATTTTATTTTTTTAAAAACAAAGGGGGGGGGGGGGGGGCCATTGCCCCCCATCAACCACACATAGGTCCGCCCCTGCTCCATAGTAATAGGTCACTTTTCCAATCAATCAACAACCCATCCATGTTTCTTTGAATCACGAGGAAGAAATTGATGCTCACCAAAATTTCAGAGGGGGCAGTGATTCCTAAAAAAACTAAAAGGTACCTAAAATATACCGACTCAACCAGTTAGCTAAGTAAATTATTAAACCGTAAATTACCCCCAAAAAAATAATTAAAAGATGTCTCTCTGTAATAGATAATAAATATAAGTGTATAGAATCTAGCTGCCTTCAAAAGTTACGCAAGTAATGACAGTATGCACACTGAACTCTACATCAGCGGCTCACTTGCATAACTGACCTTAGCTTCTGTCTAAGCAAATTAATTTCATTCTTCATAAAGAGGATTACTAAATCTATTGCCTCCTACATGACTACTCACGTAACAGATTTAAGCTTCTCTTGATTCTTTATGACAAGACGCCTTTCAGTCCCTTCTATAGTTCAGCAGCTAGTCACATTTACTTGGTAATACACACAATCCTAGAAGATCCTCTATGACAAGTCAAACCCACCTTATAGGATGTAGTTTTGCTTTCTATCACCTTCATGAAATCGCAAATTAACTAAATTTATGAGAAATGCGACTCTTTTTTGGTGGGATTTAGGGGAGGGAGTGTAGTACTGTCTTTAATCAAAAATTTTGATGTTACAAAATAGTGGTATAGCTAGATGTTAATGAGTTCAAAGCTTAAACCTCCACCCCCCAACTCAAACACAAAACCTGTGAGAGGAAAGGGAACTAGAAGCATTTGTACTTGAACTACATACAATATGTGTGACAAAAAGGAACAAACCTGTTCAAGGTCATCTGCATCCAGATAAGCATCATCATCAACTGCCACTTCCTCAGCACTCTCCTCCTTGGGGACTAGTGCTAAATCATCGTTCTCCCATTCCTCCTCAATAAATGGTGCCCCATACTTCTCACCGTTCTTTGGCCCAGAACCACTCTTACGGAAAATCCGGCAAAGTACGAAAGCATCCTAACAACACGTAAGAGGGAACAGAAAAGCTTTTTCAGAAAGAGACCAACTAAACATTACCACAAACAAGATAAGGATATGAAAACCATAAAATATACTTCCTCCGTCCCCAGAGTAGGAGTCCTACTTTCCCTTTTGGTACGTCCCACAGTAAGAGTCCCATTCCTAAAATGGCAATTGATAAATAGTGATTTGGACACTTTTGTCCTTGTAATGTTTGTTTAATTACAGAAAGACCAACACTCAACTAACCTACTTTTTACCGACTTGCATAATGAATAGTGCTTTGGACAACTATACCGCCAACCCACATGAATTATTTACTCCTCTTTCATTATTCCTTAATAAGCGTGTATATCATATGTAGGATTCTTTACTCTGGGACGGAGAGAGTAGTATAATAGACGAAGTATTACACAGCACAACATTACATGACTTTCTGCGGTATCTGAACTCACATGATTGTAAAATTTATTCCTGGATACAGATATTTCCAACCCTTATCATTCAGCAAACCGCCATACAGTATTGTATCACATTGACATTAACATTTTCTTCAATACTTGTCTACTCAAGCACCAAAGATGCCTGAAACAAATATAGGGGAATCATAATTTAATTTCTATTAAGTAAGCAATCATCACCTGGACAATTCCCGCTTTCTCCAACTCATCATCAATTAGTCTATACTCATGCATAACCCAGTTAGTTCTCTCACCCTTAGGAGCCCGACCAATATGATACACCAGAGTCTTCTTCATTCCAACCATCTGAGTCCTATGATAGACAGGCCTGTCCTTTCCTGTTGTCTTCCAATAGCCTCCATCAGTTGCACGATTAGTTTTTGATCCGTTCCCATACTTCTTGTCGAGAACACTAAAAAAGTACCACTCCAGGTCTCTAGTCTTCAGTCTTGACCGATCTAAACCCAGAAATAGGCCAAATAAAGCATCAACATAGAATACATAACAACCATAAATTGCATTTATTTAGGCTAACTAACATGCAGCCTAAGGTACACTTCAGACAACAGTGTCCACTATTAAGGTATGAAGAATCACTAGACAAATACAAAATTACATAAATTTAGCAGGGCAACGAAGGGTGCAATTCAAAACCTACTCATTGTAAGTAAAATCAATATAACAACCATCTACAAGTTTCAATGCTACAAGGCACTACACGGCTATATATATATATATATATATATATATATATAAGGCCAGCCCGGTGGACGAATAGCAAAAAAATGTGTATTCCCTCCGTCCCACTCGAATTAGGATTTTTTGTCAATCTAATTATACTTTAACCGATAATTTAATGACGATCTAAAAATAGTTATTGAATTTATTAGTAAATTATTGGTCAGCGTGTAATTAGATTGACTAGTAGGTGCATCAGCGCATAACCAAACAACACATCCCCTGACATATCAACTTGGATCCAAAGTGTGTAGGGCTACTAGCATTCTCAATTACACAAAAATCAGTATTTAAACCAAATAATTAGCTTATATCCGACCTAAAACAATACACAATCAAAAAATCACAATTTCCCTAACCAAATGAGAGAAAAGGCGTCAAGAATTTAGACCTGGGAGATCCCATGGCTCTACTTTATAAATATCGATGTCGGAGATAGCGTCGAAGCGGAAAGGCTTGCCGCAGACCTTGCGGCGGAGGTAGTACCGCACAAGCTCTTCATCAGTCGGATGAAATCGGAATCCCGGAGCAAGGGAAGCTGAAGACGCCGAATCAATTGCCATAAACGATCAACGAAGATTTTAAAGAAAAGAAATTTCTAGGGTTTTGTGTAGAGATAAATAAAAAGAATATCGATTTCTAGAGAGATTAAAAAAAAAAAAAAACTTAGTTTCAGAACGGATCTGAGAGGAGAGAGAAAGTCGCCATTGAATTGCTGCTTCTGAATTACAGTTCAATTTCGGAAAGAAGAAGGGGGGTTTTGAGGGGTTAGGTCAAAATTGGATGATTCTAGACTTAACAGTTCAATCTCAATCGTAATCGTATACGTATTGGTTAGGTGATTCCAAGAAGTAATTAGTCTCACACCTTCTCCGTGACGTGGCGCCGTGTAGTTTACTCGTAAGACCATGTACAATGGTTAAACCAAATTTTCCCATTCAACACCCACTTTATCATTCCACATCATCTTCTCTTTCATCCAACTAATCAATTCAACACCCATTCAATTTTTAACCCCACAATGGTTCGTTTAATCCCCCATTCAACACTTTTCTCACTCATCATTTTGGATAAGAAAGTTTTTAAAAAAATCCGGTCACCCAACCACTAGTCGACACGTGGAAAGGAAAGCAAAAGAAAAAAAAAAAAAAAAAAAAGGTGTTCGTAGGCTTTTCTGGCGCGTGGACCCCAGCCGCCATG
The DNA here is from genome assembly GCA_026119855.1 of Campanula takesimana. Lineage (NCBI taxonomy): Eukaryota > Viridiplantae > Streptophyta > Magnoliopsida > Asterales > Campanulaceae > Campanula > Campanula takesimana. The sequence continues at coordinate 364,144 of JAOWBW010001233.1, read as the reverse complement.
CCGCCCAATCCTGGCCTGCCGCGTGGCGATCTGGCCGACCAAGTCTGCATTCACAAGTGTGAATCCTTTCAACGAAATGAAAAAACCAATCTTATTAAACAAGCCATTGTAAGGATTAAACAGCAAACTTTCGTTGAATTGCTCCATTAAACGGACCATTGTAAATGGTCTAAGAGCTTGGCTATCAAGTAATACTGTGGTGAATTCTAAATATAAGGCATCATTGTGTACAAGGCACAGTAATGCCAAAAATGTCCTTACCCGGATACGCGTGTTTCGTGTACTCTCTTACGAAATAATAAAGTTTAGTTGGAGCATAAGATGGAGCGGACCGAGTTTGACCAGTCAAGAGAAGATCAAGTCAAATAAAGATAGAATCAAGAGATTATATTTTACCTTATTTATTAGATGTAGTTTAGGAATTGAATACATGTTACTTTATTTAGTTGATGTATTTTAAGAAAATAAGTATTCCTCAAGAAATAGGGTTTAAGTTTTAGTATAAATATAGGGTTAAGTCATTGTAATTATGGGAGAGTGAATAAACTCAAATATCATAATCCTCTCCACCATATTCTTAACAGGTTTTTTCGCACAGGTTTACACGAAATATGGAAAAGGTTGAAGTTGTTTGTTTCGCCTGTTTATACACGAAATCATGCGTTGAGTTTCACTCAATTGTACACGAAATATAATAGTGCATTTCACCAACTTTTACACGAAATAACAGCATGCATTTCACCTAAATAAACACGAAATAAACAGTTTTTAACAAGGCTGATGCATAATTCATACATCCAAACATCCAAACAAACAAATGTCATACAAACTGGATGATTCAAAAACCAATACATGATACACACATACTATGGCCTATTTCTTGCAATTCTTGCTTCATTCGCCGCATTTGAGTGTCGATTGAATGTGTCTATCCGGGCTCTGTATGGCATGATCAGGTTACTTGCGCTTGGTTCACGTTCATTCTCTCAATATATCGCTGGTGAAGGTATTGGGTAATCATTATCTGACATGTGCAGCTGCAAAAGTAATAAAATAGTTCAATATAACGAATTTAAATAAGATAGTTAAATATAACGAATTTAAATAAGATAGTTAAATATAACGAATTAAAGCCCCAATTAAAGTATCATACCAATATAAAATGGTTTCCCACATGTCCCAACACAAGTGTGTCTGTGGGTGGTCCTGTTCCTTATGGTACAGTCACTGGAAGGCATGTGAAGCCACTGGTTTGCGTGTACGAGACAAACACCACATTATACCTCGTGGCAATGATGTGCCCTAGCTCTGGGAGTATCATATAATTATATTCAGGATCCGGGGAGGTATAACAAGCAATGCGATTGTAGAGCTCGTCTACAGTTCTCCAAGGTATAACTCTCTGATAAAGCGCGCGGAGACTATGCAGCTCAATGCAACAATCTGACCGCACTCGATGCCACATGTCCTCATTTCCGTATATCTGCGCTGCTACGGCTCTATAGCCACAATGTCCATCACCACTCACATCTGTGATGCCTTCAATAAATGGGACAATGAAAGGCATAAACGACAAAGTATAGCCAGAAATATGCAGATTAGTGACTTTGAGTTGTCCATTTCCCTTTCCATGACCCCGACCCCGTCCCGGTCCCCGTCCTCGTCCTCGACCTCGTCCTCTCCCACGACTTGAAGCAGCTAGTGGTGGATGAGACGTACGAGTAGTAGGGGTAGATGGTGTACTGTTTGGAGCTGATTTCGGATTGGGCGTGGACTTCAAAGAGTTTGACTCCCACGATTGGGTTGATGCAATGAATGAAGATCTAAACATGCTGCTAGTGGATGGTGGTGTAGTGGGGACTCCAAAATATCTATCAGTATGCTCCCAATCTGATAGTATTCTGGAACTGGTGGGCCGGGGTTTATTTGCCTTTGAAATATGATCTGGCTCAGAAGCATCTCTGGTTTGTGGATGTAGCCCTTCATTTATCGTTTGGAATAACTTTCTCTTTACTGGTTCAGGCGCGTTCTGTAGTTCATTCCACATAGTTTCAAAAGAATTGTTATTGATTGAAGCTCAGTTGGACAGCTGTCTAGTTCAATGTCCAACTTCTTCCAAAAAGCATGAATCGAGGACAACTCAATCCGTCCCCCAGAGTTTTGTATGCATGCAATCTCGTGACTACATGAAGTCCATGTGTTCGCCTGAAGTAACACCCACGGTCTGAGGGATCCATGACATTATCCCCACTACGAGTCCGCTCTTCTTTGATGATGTTCAAGGCTACCTTTGACACTCGCCCCAATATGTCGTGATAGAGATTACAGGTCTTCATATCATTTGGAATTCTGCTATTTGATTTCTCCATACTATCTTTGATTTTAGTTATTTGGATTTCCATGATCTCATGAGCCTTTTTGAAGATTGTGTCAAATGTAGAAGAAGTACTTCCCAAGGCCTTCTTCAACCTGCTATGCTCACTCTCAGACCTGTTCGTGGTATGGGTTCCAAAGTGTAGTAACTTATCCGTGTGCATGGACAGAATATTCGGAGAGTATGGAGTAATCCATGTATCGCGGATGTAGCTCAATAAATCAGGATAAGCGCTGAAACGTTCACGAAACCGTTCCCAACGGGAGTTCCATTCTCGCAAGTAGCGGCTGATATTGCTACATTGAATTTCCTCATGAATGATTTTGCGAATTCCAGGCTACCAGTTTTAGCCAACGCTCTCTTTCTAACATTGACTTCGATATGCCTTCGACACAAATGGTGTGCGGTCTCGGGAAATACTGTTTGGACAGTATTAATGAAATCCAAGTCACGATGAGTGAAGAAAACTATTGGCATATGGGGAGGTTGAAAAAGACTGCGCAAATTCCTGAGTGGCCATGTGTAATTATCAATCTTCTCATTTTGGAGGAACGCATACGCAATTGTGAAATTCTTCCCCATGGAAGTAAATCCTAAAATCTGAAGGAATGCCAGTCCATAGCAGTTGGTGTTGTAAGTGCAGTCACCTTGTATCATTTAAAGAGAAATAAAGTTAGAAATTAATAAAATTGCAATTCCAAAAAATTCCAGTAGTCATTTCGTGTAGGTTCATACGAAATCCTACAGTAGAACTCGTATATCTTTATATGAGTGGGAAACATACAACTCGTGTAAGGTCATACGACTTGTTACCATACATCTCGTGTATTTCTACACGAAATAACTCGCAGAACAGACTGTAAAAACAGAGTCAAAAACGGATTCAAAAAAAATCAAAGAAAATTACCTTGTACTACATATGGGAAACAGTTTAGCATATTCAATGCTAGTGGGTGAGAGAAGAATATGTCGCCGATGATGTCACTCTCATTGGCTTTCCTCATGAAGACGATATATCGATGATCGTCGAGTAATTTTATGAATTGTTGTAGCGGGGATCTCCCTTGTCGTTCTTGTGCTCTAAATTTTAGGAGGGCATTATGGATGTGTGTCTGAGTACTGACGTTCTTCTTATCCTTTGTCTTTAACATCGTGAGAATGTTATTTGGACACATTGAAGATTGACTTGCGGTACACACCTCCTCATATTCATCATTTGTCAATTTTCCGAGCGGATGACCTTCTGGATACGTTGGAAGGTCATGATTATGAGAACCATGCTTGACAACGTAACCCCATAACCCATCACCCCTTTATTTGGCCCGAATTTCAAAATTGCACCCAATCTTCTTGGTGCTACTCAACCTCTGATTCTTTGATCTGCCAGCCCTATAATTGCCACCAAAATGACATACTATCTTTGCGTAGGCTAGGATATTACCACTTGACTTCCTCGAATCTTGTATAGAAAGGGTTATATTTTGACGGGCCGCAATATCCCGTACGTGTTTAAGAAGCTCATCCCTATTTGAAAATAATAGTGATGTGTTGAATTGATCACTGACATCCGGATATTGACCCTGCACATTATATTAGCATCAATTTAGTTTCAAGACTGGATTTTTATTCTGATGTGTATTTCAAGATTCGATTTTTATTTTGATGTGTATTTCAAGATTGTATTTTTATTCTGATTTTGATTACTATACGAAATAAAATCCTAAAAACGTACTTCATTGCCGCTTGGATTTTGATTCTAATGTGGAGAATTTGGTGCCCATCCATCTTCTTCAAAGGTAAATTCTATGCATCAATGTTAATATGATCATAAGAACTTGGATAATGTTGTGGGGAATCCATAATATGAACTTAGAGACTTGAATTTGTGGTTAATAATGGGTGTAAATCAATGGGTGTTAAGAATGGTGAATGGGCCTGTTAAGAATGGGTGTTAAGAATAGTGAAGGTGGCTGTTAAGAATGGGTGTTAAGTAGTAGGGTTTAAGATAAAATTCAGGGTGTAAGGGTTCTGGGTTTTACGTATCTCGTGTATCGATATGCGAGCTACAGTACAACAATTCGTGTACCAGCACACGAAACACTTTGTTTGCTGGTTTAATGGTCTCGTACACGAGACATAGTTATTTAACACGTGTATTGTCACACGAAACCTCTGTTTCATGGTTTAGGGTTTAAGGGTTTAAGGTTTAGGGTTTAGGGTTTAGTAATTTGTTTCGTGCACGAGTTAATCTGCTATATCTCATGTATTGACACACGAAATACTATGTTTATTGGTTTATTTGGTCTCGTACACGTATTCATCTGCTGTATCACGTGTATCTTAACACGAAACAACTCGTCCCAGTCGTATATTTTCATACGAAATGCTAAATAAAGGTGTTCTTCGATGATTTGCCACACAATGTTAATGATACGCATATACTATATTAAATTATTGATTTGTGGTGTTAATTTGAGCACTATTTTGTACATTTTAGACATGACAACTAACAAATGTCATATTGGATCATAATCAAGTAATTGAACATGTTATATAATGAGATAAGTTGTACAGAGAGGAATACCACTTAATCAAGATTATATATTTATAATCATCATATTGCTTAATCAAGATTATATATTTCTTGTTATAATAAGTTGGACAAACAAACATGATTACATATATGAATGAACCAACATCATACAATATCATATAACCTATCACATTTATTTATAATCAATTTTTTTTGTTTTTATTAAGTTGTTTCGTACACGAGATGTTTTGCCACATATCGTGTATTTCCACACGAAATTATCTATTTATTGGTTTATTTGGTCTCGTACACGTGATGGTGCGCCTCATCTCGTCTATCTTCACACGAAATGCTTTACATCAGGTCGTATATATTCATACGTAGAACACTATAAATCTCGTGTATTGGAATACGAAATATATATATATATAGGCAATGAGTTGAAGAATTCATGTGGAAATATACGAAATGATTCATAAGGTTTCGTATATTTCCATATGAAATGATCTGTTTACTGGGTAAAACAGTACTGGGCATCTGAATAACATCTCACCGTTACACACGATATCAGGGGTCATATACTCGTACGTCATAACGCAACAAAAGATATATACATAATAAAGATCCAATATACATAATAAAGATCCAATATGCTCTCACAATATTCCCATCAAAGTAATATGAGTGTCCTCCTAGTCGAATATGGAAATAATAGCACCTAAATGTGATCTCCTAACATCTCGTAGGCCCGTGTAATAGTAGCTCTGGTGTCCTCAGGTATCCTCTGATCAGTGAGCAAGGGAAGGAGCATATCTATGATGCCGGGTAGCGCCTCTGCAAGCCCAGGGTGAGGTGGAATGTCAACTGCGGGCTCATGTATCGGATTACTAATCCGAACATGACTCATCATCCGAAACCATTCCATATAGTCCGGAGTCAAAGGAGAAGACTCAGTCACTAATGGCCCCAGACGACGATGTGGATTGTAAGCATCCATGTCGAACTCAATCCACTCTGTCCAAATATCATCCCGATCACCATATGCCTTCTTGTAACCCTTCTGACCAGCCATCAAAATGCACGTCACGTAAGGCAATGGCTGCTGTCTGGGGATCCTCTGCTGGATCGCGAACTGCCTGGTAACCCAGTACCATAAGGAGTCCAACAAACATATAACTCACTTTGTTAGGCAATGTCAACAAATATAACAATTTGTAACAATTTAAATATAAATAACTCACCCTCTCAATAGTCATCGTGTCTAGGGTGCGGCGATAGTTCACTAGATGCTCCATCTCCCTCCTAGCTCTATCACTACGTGCCCATCTAAGGGCTCTCGGCTGCCCCTCCTGCCATCGCGGGTCCAAAAGTCACCGAAAGTCTGGGAAGTACTCGTATATCCAGCCCTAAAATGTATGTAAATAAATTATTAGCAAATGTAATTATTACTTGTAAAAAAGACTCAATCACCCCTATAAAATTTCAACTACCAATTAAATTAAATATTGGGACAGAGGGAGTATTAAGAAATATTAAATATTACCTCTAGCAGAGTCGCACAACCACCCATCTGAGCGCATCCGGCTCTGGACGCCTTCCCTAACTCCCGGTACAAGTACGCCAAAGCAGCTGATCCCCAGGCGAGACCCCCCACTCTCGGAAGATCCTTGCACAGTGAGAGATAGGCTGCAGGAATCTTATCGTGACTCTTGTCCACGAACAACGTGCAACCTAAGAGAACAGGAGATTAGTAGAAGCACGTTACTCATCTGTCATGGCTGAAGGGGGCTGAAAGGAAAGCCGGAGCTCATGTAAAGTGTAGGCCGTGCCCCTCAGACAGCCTATGAGGTGTCTCCGGATCTCGGCTAGGTCAGGCTCTGGATCCGCCTTCCTAACAGGAAAACCTATACAGCTGATACCTATAAATTGAAAATGAAAAAATTAATAAAATTGATAAAATTTATGAAATTGATAAAAGTAAACAACAACAATATACCTAGAATATGAGTGGCGTCATGCATCGTGATCGTCATCTCCCCCCACGGCATATGGAACGTGTTAGTCTCAGGAGACCACCGTTACACAAATGCCGTCAGCAGTGACGAGCTAGTCCGGCGAATGGTGGTATTATGAAGGTGCTGGATACCCGATGCATCAACTCCAGTCAACCAAGCTCTATCATCCTCCGCCAGACCAGCACGCGAGAACCTGTTGATTCCAAACAAAACATTATAATTAATACTCCCTCCGTTCTAGAAAAACAGTCTCATTTTGATTTTTTGTGGTGAACAAAAAGTCAAAATGGGACTTTTTTTTCTTGAACGGAGGGAGTAACACACTAAAAACAAATAATAAAACTATTTATAAACAAATAGCTTACCTATCCAAATGTTGTTGTTTGGTATGGAACTTCACCACTGACTGACAGGTGGGGTTGCCTCAAATCTCTCGGGCTCGGTGATGACCAAACCCGTATAACAGCTCACAGACCTCTGGGCCGCCACCTGGGTCTCTCTCAATCTCCCATGGTTTCTTCCCCCCTGCGGCATGTGCCTCCCCTCTATGCCTCCTGAGAGGTCTCAAAGGTGCCTCCTCCTCCTCATCACCATCATCAGATGCTCGTGCCTCCGCATCTCCCTCGGGTGCGTCTGATTCCGTCTCATCTGAATCAAAAGATGACGACTCCACATCTGCCTCGGGAACATAAGAGGCATCACCTGTACGCTCCTCCTGTCGTACATCCTCAGTCTGTACATCCTCAGTCTCATCAAGCAAAACATTCTTGTCATGCTTCTTTTTGGTGCGCAAAGCTGCCTGCTCAGCCTTCCTCTTTTTATTAGACGCATTCGAACGTTCACGTCCCTACAAAAAAATTAAATAAGAGACAATAAATAAGTGACAATTCCACAAATAAACAGTGCTACAAACAATCTACAACAATAAATCATCAATCTATAATTTTTGTTTTTTTTTAGTTACAAATTACATTTCGTGTGGATTTACACGAAATGTTGAGAAGCATCTCGTATGCCTATACACGAAATGTTGAAAACAATCTTGTGTAAAGACATATGAAATGGTTCTCCATATTTTGTGTAAAGTTCATACGAAACCCATAAGAAGATCTCGTGTAAAACCACACGAAATAAATGACGACAATTCCATATTTTTAAAACCACAAATTCGTACCCAATTCGAACAATAAACAACAAATAAAGCAATAAAACACAATTACAACAATGTAGGATAAAATTTAAACAACAATTAAGCATTATAGGAGCGAATTTTTGGCATAAAAGTCAAGTTTTTGAAATTGAAATTTAGGGTTATAAATTGAGGTTACATGTGTAGCGCCGGTAGAGAAGGCGGCAACGGACTTGCCACCGATGGTGGGGAGCTTCTTCTTCATTGTTTGTGGTTGTCGTCTTTGTACGCGGCGGAGGAAGGTGGTCGTCGGCGTCGTGTGCGAGAGAGATGGAGGGACGGAGTGTTTTTTTTTAAACTGAAGGAATTGGGTTTTTTTTTTAGTATATATATAAGGGTAGTTTAGTAATTTGCAGGTGCCTTGTATATAGCATGCCTTGTAAATATATGAGCCCGTAATACTGCTCATGATAACAATATTTGAGTATTGACTAACTTACCCTCCATCTCGGATTTCGAACTGCTGCCGCGAACGTTTGCTGCAGCTCTCTAACATGTAAAAATCACAAAATATTTAGTACACAATGTAAAATATGCACTACTCAATGTAAAAACGACATCAATCGTGTTAGTTCTCCCGTGTTAGCTCCACGTTGTATAAAAACGTTTTTACATTAAAAATTGCACATTCTCTATTAAATAAAAAAGGAAAAATTTCTCAAAAGTCCTATAATTAAAACAATTTCTTTAAAAAGGACAGACATTTTAGTTTATTTCTCTCGAGTCCACTTGGTGGAATATTTATTTCTATTAGGTCCATGATTTGTTTTAATGAAATACAGTAATCCCAAAACTACCCCTCCCACCCAACCCTAATACGTAAACCCTCCTCCATCTGCGTCATTTGTTTCTCTCCTTTTCTCTCTGCCGTCACCCACTCTCTCTCTCTCTCTCTCTCTCTCTACTCCTCCGGCAAACTCCTATCTCCTCCAGCAAACTCCTTCTCCTCCGACGTCCTCCTTTTCCTCCGCGTTCTCTTTCTCATCCGGCATCTTCCTTCATCCAGCGACCCCACCGGCACTCACACATTTTCGATCTGCAACCCTCTCTGTAACCGGAGTTGTTTTCGACAAGCATCATCGGCACCATCATCTTCTTCGGTAAGCTCTTTTCCGATTACATAGTTCCCATCCGCTGCAAAAAAACTTAAAACTCTCTTAGCCAGATATGCACTTCCGGGACCAGATCTAATATTGGACAACCGGAAATTTTGGGGGAAATGGGACTTCAACTGCACATAAAAGAAAAAGAAAATTAAAAATTCCCAACTGTGTTCAGCATCCTGTATAGATTATAGGGTAATTATTATCTGAAGAATTTGAAATTAGAACCATGTAAGAAGGTCCTGTTTATGTTACTTTTCTCTCTTTTCTTTTGGAAGGTCAGTCTCGTTCTCCGTGTCTGTCAACTGTCTATATGGAGTATATATTATAAATAAAGAAGGTTATCAGAGATTTGGAATTATTTTTCCCCCCTAGCTATTTTGTCCAGCGGCCACCCATCAGCTACGGCGATCGCCGGCGCTTCCTGAATACTATCATCATCAAGCACAATTAAATATTCGGCGACATGAACTTTCTAATGATCGAAATTAGGTATTTATGTCTCTCGTATGCTAAAATTACTGTAAGCTATGAAACACCTCTTGACGCCTGCCAACTGTTTGATGAAATGCTTGAATCAAGACTGTTGTTAACTTGTACTCCATTCATCCCAAAATCAAACTATCTCTTTGGAAAAATCACTAATTAAAGTGAGTATCTTTTTTAGGACATGCGGATTATTAATTACTAGTATCATTATAAACTATGAAATATGGTACATATGAACTTTAAACTGTAAACATAAGAAAAGTAACTTTTCGAATAAAGATCCTCCGAACAAGTTGATATCAATAAAAATTACTCAAAACTCTATTGAAACGGAGGAATGGGGTGTACACTTTTAAAAGCTAATATGTTTATGCTTGGTTAATCTGTTTTATTATTATTTGATGATGCTGAATGTTGATTACAAGGTCTTATGCCCTTGAGTTGGTTCGACAATTATATTTGGATTAAAAGCTTGTCATTTACATGTAAAATTTCAGTTGGAGGCAGACACTTCCGTGGAAGTGGATTTGCCTGAAATGGCTTGCAAGAGAATGGTTAAATGGCCAATACAAGGGACGACTTACCTAGTTGAGCAGCTTATTCGATCTGAAAAGGCCATAAATAAAGCTCTTACCGTATTTGATTCAGCTGCAGCAGAGTAGCGGAGTATGGTAATGGCTTCCGACATGATCACAGCACCTTTGGTGTCATAATTTCTAGATTATTATCTGCAAACGAGTTTAGGTCTGCTGAGGATATGCTTGATAGGATGAAGAAGAGTGTAAGATTACTGAAGACATATTGTTATCTATTTGCATAGACAATTATTCTTATTTAGATTACAGTTGAAGAGAATCTGGACATTGAAAACTAATAAATTTGGAATACATATTTGATTATACAATTATGGACTTCCAAAAATGATGTTAAAGTGAAAAATCACAAGAGATGACGAAACAATCAACTAGAATGAAAGCAATTGAGGACGGGGAGAATTACAAAGTGGTGAACAATCTTGCTCACAAAAGTTTAGTTGAAATTTATTGATTGAATGTTTAAACAGTCACCTAAAGTGCTAAATGATTTCAACACCAATCAATAAATTTCAACTAATGTTTTTACTTTCTTTTTTGGTTTGTCTCAAACTAAGTTATTAGTTGTGTTATTACATAAAATGGACAATGAGACTCACTTGTCATTCTCACAACAAAAACTTTCTACTGACCTTCTCTCTCATACTTTCTCTCACTTTACTTTTCATACTCACAACATTTACTTTTTCTTAATTTCCGTGTAAAGTCAAACTAAAAACCTTAGTCTGGGACGGAGGGAGTATTATTATTTGTGCCAAATGGCATTTTTTTCCTACTGCAATCATTTTTATAAATATATATTTTGCAAGTATGTGCTTTTATGCTACAATATAAGTACATGTTGAATTATTATAATAATATTTTTAACAATTCAATGCACAAAATATCATTATTCATCATGTTCTAATTCTTCAGCAAGGTGGGAATAGAGAAATCTTTCATCAAAATAAAGTTCGTAAGAATGAGAATTTGGTTGAAGATTTTTGGGTCAATAAGAATAACCTTTTCCTTGTTTTGAGATAAAGATATGTGTTAATAAATGTTAGTATGTGTTTAGAAATTCTAGTATTAGTGTTTACACATTCATTTAAGATTCGTCGTTATATGAATAACCTTTTCTTCATTTGACATGACTTTCAGTGTTTTTATAAGTCTCTAGCATGGCTCTCAATATTTTTATAGGTGTTTAACATGGCTCTCAGTGTTTTTAAAGGTCTGTCACATGACTCTCAGTGTTTTTATAGGTCTATGACATGGCTCTCAGACTTTTTATAGGCCTGTGACATGGCTCTCACTATTTTTATAGGTCTCTAACATGGCTATTAGTGCTTTTATATGTCTGAGTCATGGCTCTCAGTGTTTTTATATGTTTGTGACATAGCTCTTAGTGTTTTTATAGGTCTGTGATATGTCTCTCAGTGTTTTAATAGGTCTGAGACATGTCTCTCGGTCTTTTTATAGATCTGAGACATGTTTCTCAGTTTTTTTATAGGTTTGAGACATGTATCTCAGTCTTTTTATAGGTATGAGACATGTCTCTCAGTCTTTTATAGGTATAGGACATGACTCTTAGTGTTTTTATAGGTCTGCGACATGTCTCTCAGTGTTTTTATAGGTCTGTGACATGACTCATGGTGTTTTTATAGGTCTGAGATACGTCACTCAGTGTTTTTATAGGTCTGCGACATGTCTCTCAGTGTTTTTATAGGTATGCGACATGTCTCTCAGTATTTTTATAGGTTTGAGATACGTCTATCACTATTTTTATAAGTCTGTGACATGTCTCTTAGTGTTTTTATGACATGTCTCTCAGTGTTTTTATGACACCCCTCTCAGTGTTTTTAAAGGTCTGCGACACGTCTCTCAGTCTTTTAATAGGCATGTGACTTGTGTTTTCGTGTTTTTATAGGTCGGCGACATGGCTCTCGGTGTTTTATTGGTCTGCGACATGGCTCTCAGTGTTTTTATAGGTATGTGGTTGTGTCTCAATGTTTTTATAGGTCTGAGACTTGGACATCAATGTTTTTATTAGTTTACGGTATGGCTCTTAGTGTTTTAACAGGTGTAAGACATGGCTATAGGTCTGTGACATGTCTCTTAGTGTTTTTATAGATCTGTGACATGGCTCTCAGTGTTTTTATAGGTATGTGACTTGTCTCTCACTATTTTTATATGTCTGCGACAAGTCTCTCAGTGTTTTTATATGTATGTGACATGTCTCTCAGTATTGTTATAGGTCTGCGACATGTCTCTCAGTGTTTTCATAGGTCTGCAACACAGTTCTAAGTGTTTTTATAGGTATGTGACATGTCTCTCAGTGTTTTCATAGGTCTGCGACACATCTCTCAGTGTTTCTATAGATCTGAGATATGTCTCTCAGTGTTTTTATAGGTCTGAGACACGTCTCTCAGTGTTTTGATAGGTTTGAGACACGCCTCTCAGTGTTTTTATATATATGTGACATGTATCTTAGTGCTTTTACAAGTCGGAGACATGACTCTCAATGTTTTTATAGGTTTGTGACATGTATCTCAGAGTTTTTATAGGTCTGCGGCATGACTCTCAGTGTTTTTATAGGTTTGTGACATAGCTCTCAATGTTTTTAGAGGTATGTGATATGTTTCTAAGTATTTTTATGTGTATGTGACATGTCTCTCAGTGTTTTTATTGGTATGTGACGTGGTTCTAAGTGTTTTAATTGGCATGTGACATGGTTCCAAGTGTTTTTATATGTATGTGATATGGTTCTAAGTATTTTTATTGGTGTGTGACATGGTTCTAAGTGTTTTTATAGGTATGTGATATGGTTCTAACTGTTTTTATAAGTATGTGACATGACTTTCAATGTTTTTATAGACATGCGACATGTCTCTCAGTGTTTTTATATGTTTATGATATGACTTTTAGTGTTTTTATAGGTTTGAGACATGATTCTCAGTGTTTCTAAGAGTCTGAGACATGAATCTCAGAGTGGGATGAAAATATGACCTGAAAATATGGTCTGGAAAGGGGGAGCACCCTTATAAGGGGTAGTTAGGGGTATTCTTGGCTATTTTTGTCCCTTAGGTTTTTGAGCAATTAGAAAAATATTGTGTCTTCTTTAGAAATAAAAGTTAGAATGAAGGGCTTTTAAGAAAATGTCCCAATAAAAAATGTTTTACAAAATCTTGTGTAACTTTCACACGCTGGAGCGTCATCCATCCATTTGAGTAAATTGTTTGAATAATGCATTTTTTAAGTGAAATGGAAAATCTTCTTTCCTTTCTCTAATCAACACATTTTTTTGTAATTCCAAACTTCTAAAGTTACAAATACTTGTGTAGTTGATTTTATTTTCATTTCTATTTATTTCGTAATTTTTAGGGTTTTTAACAAAATCAAATTAAAACCGGCGCGCTAGGCAACTTTTTTTTTTAATTACTTCTAGGAATTGAAGTTGTCTCGTTATCGATTTTCCGTGAAATCAATATGCCTAATTTTCGTTATATTAAACCCAAGGGCGGATGTATGTTGATGAGGGGAGGGTCAACTGACCCCCTGATGTTCGTGTTTATTCAGCATTGCCCTCTTGAAATGTGTTGGATTTTACGCTTTGACCCCACTAAAATTTCAAAGCTGGCCCCCTAGTGTATCGGCATATAAAGTCCCACAAAAAAAAAACGAACGACGTCGTTTATCTTTTGTGAGAATGAGAGGAACAAGAGCAACGTCGAGAACGAGGAAACCTCGATTCACGCAAACGCTACAGTCACCGTCACCGTCATCGGCACCAGAACAGGACTGACATGTCTTTCTTTTTCACTCACCGGATTTCCCTAGATCCTCTCTCTCCCTAAAATCTCAAATCCCCAATTCTCTAAATCGCTAAAATATAGAAATATGCCCCAATACTTAGAAATAGTTGTATTAAATTGATGTTTAAAAATAGCAAATTGATCTACAGGGGAAATATAGAAATATGTCCCAATACTTAAGTAAAGGATGCATATATACCCTAATAGGGGTGTAAATGGTTCGGTTTGGTTTGGCATGGGACAAATTAGAGGTCGAACTGCTAGGTATCGGTTTGGTGAAATCTCAGACCAAACCGAACCATGGAAACTTTCAAACCGAACTAAACTAAACTGCTATAGTCTGATTGGTTCGGTCTAAACTGCAATCTGGTTTAACGGTCCATCCAACGGTTCAGACCACAGTCCACCACAGTTCAGACCACATTCCAGACATGTGTAATTTTCAAAATCAAATTTACTTAAACCTTTGGGGGTCATTGTTAGTGTTGGTGCCCTAGGCACGTTTATTTAAACTTTGTTTGCAATAATCTTATTCATATTAATAAAGTGATTTTTTATTATTATCGTTGTTCATGTTTACTTATAATAATCTACGTCCCTAGTACTTGCGAAGCACTAGTATAAATGCTAAATGATCATGGGATGATCATGTTAGATTTATTGGTACTTGTTTGGAACAAGGTACTGGACATGACCCGCTGTATGAGATTTATGTCATGGTCAATGTCATATATAGATCTCATAATAGTTATGTCATTTGAATCCTTAGACATGAAGTTATTATAGTCTTCCACTTGATGAACATTATGTTTGACATATTCAAACGCTACATTTAACCAGATAGTTATAAAGGGTATGATTGGCATAATTGGATTCATGTAGGGAAGAATAATAAGCTAAATGGATTTGTCTCTCTTCAGAGAGATGTCAAGCTTGGGCCTCTCGTAGAATGATGTTGATGAAATATTTGGCCAAACTCAAATGAATTGATTGGATCAATGTCATTTGGATTATCAACATATTCGGGATTGAGAAAGTATTGAACAAATACAAGTTGACTTGTTGACCATGACTTGTGTTCAATGACATCGTGGACAAAGGGATTGTGACATGTTCTATAAAGGAATGCGAACTTGTATATAGTTACACTATTTGGGTAGGTATGACGGTTTGCTAGAACCTAATCATATCTTATGGGTTTATGATTGAACCCATTGCCAACTTAGTGTAATCCTATAGGGTCACACACAATGAAACGAATCGTAAAGAACTTAATTGAAATTTGGGAAAAAGACAGTTTTCTGGTTTGGCACGGCCGTGCCAGATATGAAGCACGACCGTGCCGAATATAAAGCACGACCGTGCCATTAACCAGCGGCCGGGAAGGCAGGCGCGCATTGATTGGCACGACCGTGCCAGAGCTGCTTGGACAGAAAGTTTGCAGCATTAATTGGGTGACGGGATTTAGGTTTCCTAGGTCCTTAAGGGTTAAGGACTAGGACCTATATAAACATCTTTTCACCAGCCATTAAGCATATGAAACCTAGTTTCTTGGAGAAACAATATTCTTGATCAAAGATTGAGAATCAAAGATCAAGAATTCATAAATTTCATATAGTTCTAATTGTGAAAGTGTGTTTCACAATTTTGGTCTAGCAACCAAGATCAAGAATTTTCTTGATATTCGTTCGTGGTGTGGATACCGATAGAGGGTGAAGCTTATCATCTTCAAAGTTCGTGTTCCTGATTTTGTTCGTGATCAAGCTTTTTAGTCTCCACCAAGATTCAAGGTTGCAAAATCAAAGGCATCAAGGGTTAGTATTCTAGTATTCATTATGCATGTATTTGATATAATTATATGAATGGGATGGGCTTTGGGTTTCTAAAAAAAAATAATGCTTAATTCCGCTGCGCATGTCGATTAGGAAACTCAACAGTCATGTGCGTACAAAATAACCTAGTCTAAACTTTAAAAGTATAAAGTTTAAACATAATTAGCCAATCACAAACATCTATTTAAAGTACCAAACAACAATCTTCAAGTACAACAAAATATTACAAACCAAAGTTAATAGAATATGCCCACAGTCTGAAGTTATCAATCATTAAAAAAAAAAAGGTGCCACACATGTTCAAGTTAAACCACCAAACCAAATGAAAAGAAGATGAATTGCTGGGAGTTTAATATGCTGTTTATGCTGCTGCTAAATTGCTACTAGGTGTGCCTCGTATATATGTCTGGTCTGCTGTGTGAAATGTGAAAGTGAGATCGGTTAAGAATTTTAAACTTAGGCTTTCTAGAATCTAGGGATGGGTACTAATTCAACCTAGAATCTTACGGTTAATATGCACGGTTCTCCGGTTTGGTCATATGGTTCCGTCTCACGGTTTGGTCTGTTAGGTTCAGTTTGGTCTATAGAGGTCACACCACAGACCGAACCAAACCACTTGGTTTGAAATTTTTTAGACTGAATAGAACCGTGAACTCTACAAAACCGAACCAAACCGTATGGTCTGGTTCGATTCGGTCCCGAACGGTGGTCTGGCCCGAACCACTGACACCCCTATACACTAATACAAAATTAATTGTCATGTATGCCCTTGTAGTTACGAAAAATATGTGGATATTTAAACATCGTTAACATTCTATCCAAAATATAACGAAAATGGTGAGTCATCATCTTATTTGTATTTTTGACAATCACAAAATTGCAAAAGAATTACTGATGTAAACATCTAAAGGGTAAAAATGAAATATCACAAACTAAAAGGATTTATATAAATAATAACGCCCACCCACTTTTCTCCTCCCCAACCCATGATACATTATAAGATTAAAATTAAATAAGTGTATTAAATGTTACTCCCTCCGTTCCAGTTTAATGTTCTTATTTTTTTTTTGGTCTGTCACAGTTTAAGGTTCTTAGTTGATTTATTCCATAAATGAAAAAGAATGAATAGTGCTTTGGAGAATCTTGCCCTCAAAAAGTTTATTTAATTACAAAAAAACCATTACTTACATAACTTACTTTCACCTGCTTGCTTCATGAATAGTATTTTGGACATTTATATCCTTTACTCTCTACTTTTGGTTTTATCTTGTTTTTGCCTTGGTTTATTAATAAGCGTGCATAGTCAAACTAAGAACCTTAAACTGAGACGGAGGGAGTACAGAAGAATATATTGTCTCATCCAAAAATAAATCATTAAATATAAGGAGGGGCTATTGCCACTACAATAAATACTAATCCACTACATTTATTTTATTAAATGACATGATTAACTTTAGGCATTTTAAAGATTTAAGGTGGTGTTATATATGATATAAAGACTTGTTTTGTAGAGCGATGCGTTCAAAACGGATTGAATAAGAATCACTTTGCTAATTAATCGTATCAACGGAGAGTTTTGAAGTCGAGCTTTTTAAAAATCTAAGCACTTTTTAGCCATCCCAAATAGTAGCGTACAAAAAGAAGCCCCGTTTTGAAAAATCCCAGTTTTTAAAACCATGCACCAAACAACCATAAGAGACACTTATCCAAAGCATTCGCTAATTAATTTTGTTTGTTAATTGAGATCTTGGTCTAATTTGACAAGAAAAGCACTTACTTTATTTAATAATAATTAATTTTCTAGAATGCGATAAAAATTAATTTTCTAGGATTAACAAATTTATTAAGTTTTTCTTGTAACGTTTTTATTAAATAATTCACTTATATTTCCATAGTCTAAAGTAAAATAATCTAATCACTTGTGATCAATTACAGTTCATTCATCTTTTGACAAAAAACAAAAAAAAAAAAAAAAAAAAAAAAAACAACCAAAGAATAATTTAATTAATAAATTTTACTAACATGTCTCAATATAAATATTCAAAAATATTTCAAAGTTGTTTTTGATCAAGATTAAATTGATTTGTTTTGAACATTTATATTGGGACCGGGGGGGGGGGTGTTAATAATTACGGAAAGTTGCCACTGTTATAGTCATTTAATTTTGTTAATTTATGTTTGCTTAATAGATTTACGAATCAATTTTCAAAATTAAATAGAAAAATATATTGTTTATAGTTTTATAATCATTTCACTACTTTTTCAAATATTATTTTACTTTCTATTTCTTGGTTATCTTAAATTGAGACAAAAAAACAAAAAAAACAAAAGGTGAATAAAAATAAATAATGTATTGCATATAAAATAAATTTCTTTCATTTCAGAAATTTTCACATCAGATTTCTATATTCTTACATCTATACGGTATATTTTATTTATCTTGAGCAAACAACAAGTTCAATTGCATTAATAATATGAAAAGAGACGGCACTCCACAAATGCTGGAGGCCCACCCCAAATATCCATAGTAAATCCATTTCTTAACTCACAACAATGACAATTCTCATCTAAACTTTGAGACACTCGGATTCTACTTCAAGTATAACTTGGACACTGCCTTAATTCGGCATTCAAGAAATCCCCTATACGGTAATATATTGCGTTGAGTACTTGACATACAGAATCCGGGTTGACGGGTAACGTCCACCATATATCCCAAAATCTCTGAACCATCCCTTGTGCAGTAAGAACAACGACATCTTCTTTGTTTTGAGATGAAGCAAGATTCGGCATTGTAGATTGCAATGCAATTGGAAGATACAAAAACAAACAAACAAACCAACCAACACAGAAACAAACAAACACAGGCTCTCAAAATGAAGAGAAATCCACGGCTCTCACGAAGGAGAGAAATCAACGGCTCCCACGAATGAGAGAAATTTATTAAACAACAAATAAATGAAAATCTACTAAATTATATATTAAACATAAATGAAATCAACAACACAATTACTTGCAATTTCAACAAGTTGAAACTACAAAAAATTGTGTTGTTGAATATTTGTACCTTGAATCAGAGAACAAAGAGAAGTATTGAAATAGTTTGTTTGTTGCGTATTCAAAGGCAAATCTGTCAAGTAAAAGATCGATATAGTAAGAAAATAATTGATGTAGTTTACTAGCATTTAATTTGTGGCAATACACCCCATTTGTATCAAGTAAGGCTTTGTTTGTTTCGCGTAAAACAACTTCCGATTTTTTTTTTTTTTTTTTTAAAAAAAAACTTGTTTTACACTCGTTTTAGTGTAAAACATGTTTTCATCCCTTAATGTAAAACATAATATCTTAATGTAAAACAAGTTTTTGATAAGACTGACTCTTTCCGGTGTTTGTTACGCACCTCAAAATGGGGAAAATATTTTTCGTTTTTCCACTTTTCTAAGTAAAATGACTTACGGATTTCTACTCCGTAAGTCATTTTCCGGAAAATGTTAACTCTCTCGCTGACACACCCAACTCCCCATACAATCTCACGCTACCCACTACACCTCCAACCCCCCCCCC
This sequence comes from Campanula takesimana, assembly GCA_026119855.1. Classification (NCBI taxonomy): domain Eukaryota; kingdom Viridiplantae; phylum Streptophyta; class Magnoliopsida; order Asterales; family Campanulaceae; genus Campanula; species Campanula takesimana. The sequence continues at coordinate 344,658 of JAOWBW010001233.1, read as the reverse complement.
CATTCCATCTCTATCCTACCCCCACCCACCCTCCAACCTTACCTTCCCCCTTTCCCATCCCCTAATCCCCTTCACCACCCACCCCCATCCAAAAAAATAAATATAAAAAATTCACTCATATTAAAATTATCTTTTAACACCTACTCCACCCCCACCTCCCGCCCATACCCCCCTTTAAAAAAAATTCTTTTACTCTTATTAAAAAATTATTTTCTAACAACTCTCACACACCTGCTCCCTACCCCCTCCTACCCCACCACCCACCCCCACCCCTAAAAAAATAAAAATTCTTTTAAATCATATTAAAATTATTTTTGAACACCTCCCCCACCCCACAATATCCCACTCCCGCCTACCCCACCACCCACCCACCAAAAAAAACACACACATCTTTTCACTCATATTAAAATTATTTTTGAACACCTCCCCCACCTCCCCTACCCCCCCACCACCCATCCCACCATCAACCGCAATAATAATAATAATAATAATAATAATAATAATAATAATAATAATAATAATAATAATAATAATAATAATAATAATAATAATAAGGCAAAACTGCACCAAAAATCACTCAACTATGACCAGTTTGAGTATTTGGTCACTAAACTAATTTCCTTTTGAAACAACACATCCAACTTATTATTTTTGCATCCGTAGTCACTATCACTAACCCCGTCAGTTTTTTCCCGTTAAATGATCATGTGCATCGCATGTGACTAAATTTGCAGGGGTATTTTAGGTAATCGAATCTAAATAACGAAAAACCAAACTGTAGGGTTAAATTTTTAAAATCAAAATCTATAAGGCTTGAATTATGAAAAGGAAAAATAAAAAACCCTAATTACCTCTCACTTTCCCACTGTCCGCCGCCCCTCTCCCGTTCCCACATGTACGCTCTCTTTCCCGTCCCTTTCCCCATTGCCGATCAGCTCCCAACCCTCACCCTCCCCCTCCTCTGGCCGCCATTCCAACAACATTTCTCGGTCACTTTCTTTAACTTCTCCTCTCTCTCTCTCTCTCTCACACACACACACACACACTGATGGCTGAGGTCCTCAAAGACGTTGAGTTTTGGTGACCGCCGGAGTTTCTCACTGACGACGATATACTCATGGGTAAGGAGAACTTCAACGGGAATAAGAATGGGAATAGACCGCCCAATTTGAGAGCCGAGAATCCACCTAGTCAGTTTTTCCGGCGAAGATGATATAACCGGGTTGGGAAATTTTCTCGCCCAACTCATCAAACCCCACAGAAAATCTCATTTCCTCCCTCAATCGACTCTAAGTGCGGTCGAAAGTTGGTCTTAATCGAGCAATGGGAGTCGAAATCGCTTCTTCCCCTACCGCCGGCGTCGACCATTACCGTGAAATACATCGCCGTCTCCTTTTTATCTCCCCAGAAACAGCCCAGATCTGATGTGCCTTCTTCCCATATCTTTATTTTCTCTCAAGATCTGAGTTTTCATTTGAAAGGGGTGACAAGTTTATTAATTTAACCTAAATTTTTGGAGTTCATTTGTTTATGTTTGTTCAAATTGTTGGTTGTTTCTTGAATGAAACATGATTTAATTGTACTCTATGGCTGGTGATTGGGGGTGGAATTATGGTGGTGTTCATGGTAGTGGTGGGTTTGTGGTGGTGCTTACCGCGGACTAGTGGCGGTGGTAGCCGGTGGCGGTGGTAGCCGGTGGCGTGTGGGTGCCAGAGATTGACCGGTGATTGGGAAGATGAAGAGAGGGAGTTAGTCTACTTAACAAATGTGGGTGCATTTGTTTAGTTTCCTTAACATCAATAGCTAAAGTGGTGAAAAACAATTGATCAGAGACTTATTTGAAACAAGTTTAACCTTTATATTCTAGCTTAAAGTGAACTACCTAAAATACCCTTAAAAAAGTCATGTGCATTGGCACATGACTATTTAACGCCAAAAAACTAACGGAGTTAGTGATAGCGACTATGGATGCAAAAATAAATAAGTTGAATGTGTTGTTTCAAAAGGAAATTAGTTTAGTGACCAAATACCCAAAGTGGTCATAGTTGAGTGATTTTTGGTGCAGTTTTGCCTAATAATAATAAAAAAACTCTTATTAGAATTATTTTCTAACTCCCACACTACCGCTCCCTACCCCCACCACCCACCCATCCCCCTCAAAAAAAAAATATATATATATAAAAAAAAAATCACTCATATTAAAATTATTTTTGAACACCTCCCCCACCCCTACCCCCTGCCTCGCCCATATCCCCCCACCTCTCCTACCCCCCCTCCCATTCAATTTCTTTCTCATATTACTTTTTTTTTTCTCATAATAATTTGTTTCTCATATAAAATATTTTTCGGAAAACATTTTCCTTAGATTTAACAAACAACCAAAAACATGTTTATATCATTTTCCGAAAAATAATTTCATTTTCCGGAAAACATCTTTAGGGAAAATAATGTATTGTCTCATCCAAAATAAATAATTAAATATGTAATTTTTTTTCTTTAACTTCAAAATATTAAAATTGATCATGCCACGCAGCATCATTGCAATCCCTCCAACAACACCCCCATCATATCACCAACACCACCATCACAAAACCAAGAACACATTACCAAACAAAACAAAACAAACAACAAAAAAAAAAAAAAAAAAAAAAAACACAAATCACGAATCATATAACCAATTTCAGCAAAAACACACAACATAAATGGGTTATACACGGATTTCTTAACTGGATCGAGATCTAGATCTACATATAGAGGGAACGAAAACAGAGTTGGTGCTTAAAAGACAAATGGGGCAGTGGAAATTAGGGAGAAGAAAAGGGAATGTGAGGAGCCACGACGACATCGTTCAGAACAGAAGAACGGCGTGACGAGAAGCATGAAGAAACGACACGTGGGCTGGAAAATGAGAGGAGGTGGAAATGGAAAAGAAACGGGAGCTTGAGGAGCAATGACAACGGATTCAGGCATAAGGAAGGGGAGATAAGAAAAGAGAGGAGGAGGTACAATAGAAGATGATTGTAAGGGTTTGACCGGCGGTGGATGGTGGGTGGTGGGTCGGAGGGGAGAGGGAGGGGTACGGGTGATGGGAATGGAGGTGGGAAGGAGGAAAGCTAGATTATATTGTTTCATCGTTTTGAAAGTGGCGGCTAATAAGAGTATTAAGGTTTTTACATATTTTCATTCTAACTCTTTCATTTTAAGATACTCTATCATATGCCCCAAAATTTCCACATCAACTTATATAAATTTCTGCACGTGTGATTGTCAAAAATCCAAGTAAGCTGATGAGTCAGCATTTCCGTTATGTATTGGATGGAATGTTAACAACGTCCAAATATCCACACATTTTTCTCAAATACAGGGGTGTATAAGGCAATTAATTGTATAAGGGTAAATATGCATCTTTGACTTAAGTACATTGACTTAAGTACAATGGTATATTTCTATATTTTCCCTGATCCGGACGAACGGATTGCATCAATAAATGAAACCGTGAACTCTAGATGCAAAAGCCAATGCAGTCAGGGAAACTCAAAGCAAGACCAGCCCCTTGCAAACATTCCCTAAACTTGAAATGTAAGATATACTTGGAAAGCATTTTTCAACTAAAAGAAACAGAGGCACTCTTTCTGGGTGTGTTCTCAAGCCCAAGGCGAAATCCCTACTCTAGTCCGCCGGAAGTTACTAAACCGGACGGAGACCCTGCCTGAGCCGGATATTTAACAAAGAGACATTTTTCTTTTTCTTTTCAAAGGATGCATTCTGGCTGGGCAAAGTAAAAAACAAAGCCCATCTGCTTCCACAACCAAGAAACAAGAAACTAGAAACTGAAGTGCTCATCAATGACTTAGTTTACCCTTGCTGATTCGAAAATCCAATGGCATGTCTTTAGAACATGAATCATTTCATACGAGAGGAGTCAAAGAAAGTCAATGCTAGTCGAAACAATAAAATGTCTTGCTAAAAAAACTGGATAAATATGTCTCGGTACAAAAACTTAAGAACACTTTATTCAGCTAAAGTTCAAGAACATCCTCACTGATACTGAGCACAACAACATAAACAGCTAGATCTCTCCAACGGGCCCTACCCTCAATCACCGCCATCCTTATTCAGGATATTTAACTACGCAATAATCAAGAGCTTTGGGCCGGTAAGCTACAGAAAACTAGAGTACATAAGACAAGATTTTACATACCTTAAACAATCCTCCTCAGGTCCTCGTTTTCCTTGCTCAAGAGTTCCATTCGAGACTGAAGAATGTTGATCATAGCTTGGGCACGCATCACCTCAATCTTCAAAGTCTCTCTCTCCATTGACACGTTGAGGATCTCGGTTTCCAAATTGCTGATGAATTTAAGATAACCGGGCGGGACGGACTTCTCAAGGGTAGAAGCATCAAATGATGGAGGGTTAGCTGGTGGGTGGTTGTCTTTGTTGGTTTCTACGGGTTCCAACAGAGGGAATTCCAAGAGCGCAGAATTGTAATTCGCGGTTCTTGGGTCCTTGCTTGTTGTGGTCGAGTCCTCGGAACCGTTTGCGTTTGGGTCGTTGTGCTTTGATCTCTTGTTGTTGAACAAAGAAAAAGATTCTGGATCGGCTTCACGGTTAAAAGTACAGTCCTCGGACCGTTCTCTCTTGCATACAAATGGAATGAGAATGGGAGACTCTTTTTGAGGAAGAAGCCCCTTGGTAATGGGAGTTTCCTGTAAAAAAAATAATAATAGTATTTTGTCTTCAGTCAGAAGATAGACACGAAATAATAGCTGAGAAAACACTTTTTTGAGATCGAAATAGGTATCTAATGAATGCAATGGTTTGAGTATAAATGAAAGAAAAGGGGAAAGGACATCACAGTGCGATCCTAATCCCCAAAAGGGGATATGGCGAAATTGGTAGACGCTACGGACTTAATTGGATTGAGCCTTGGTATGGAAACTTACTAAGTGATAACTTTCAAATTCAGAGAAACCCTGGAATGAATAAAAATGGGCAATCCTGAGCCAAATCCGGTTTTCTGCCAATAACAAAAGGTTCAGAAAGCGAAAATCAAAGCACAAATGACATGTCCGGTCCACAAAGTTATAAGCAAATGAATGGTTTTGTACTCAAGACTGGAAGCCACAAGTTGAACATATTTAGGGCAACATATTTAGGGCATCTCCAACAACAAATAGCAAAGGTAGCAAATTTGCTACCTTGCTAAGGACCATCAAAACCAAATTTGTTTCTTATATAATTATTTATAAATTTAACATTTTACTTTTAAAATATTTAATTAAAATAATGATTATATTTTGATATTATTTATCATATTATAAATACTAATAATTTTTTTAACTATAAAAAAAAATTGATACTAAAATTTGATACCTATGATTGGAGATATTTTTTTGATACCCATGTGAATAGTGTTTATGGGTGTCAAAATTTGGTTTTGATACCCATGGAACAAGGACTACCATTGGAGTTGCCCTTTATTACAAGCGAAAAAAATGATGGCCAGAAAAGAAAAAAAAATGTTTATTTAGAAAGATTGATTTAGTTCTTATGAAAACCAGAGCACTATAGTATAGGCAATGGCGAACATAAAATGAAACTATACCTCTCACTACAAAGAAGGCCAAAATGAAGATAAGGAAACCAAAAACGTCTTTGGCTCGGGGGGATATAGCTCAGTTGGTATGCATTTCAAAAATATATATAATGAAGATATTTTGAAAGGTGTTCACCCTTGAAAGCATACCCCACAATAAACAAAAAGATGAAGAAAGTGAACCACCGCTAGAAGGATACCGGGCGGTGACTCCAAATCAAAGATGTACACCATTTTACCATTCAAAAGTACTCCCTCCATCCCTAAATGAATGTCCAAATTTCATTTTAAGGGACATTCCGAAAATCTTTACTTTTTATACAATTAAGTGGCAAAGATTCATATATAAGTACAAGCCTCTTTCCAAACATTTGTTTTTGCAAATATAAAGAGACTAGACCGGAAAAAATTGGTAAAAAAACATTTAGGGACAATTTTTTTTTTCAAAAAAGAAATCATTTTGGGAAAAAAAATTCTTGAAAATGGACACATTTAGGGACAGAGGTCGGTAGTAATGTTATCATTTAGCACTAAAGATCTGAGTCATGCAGCTGTGTGTGTGTGAGTGTGCGTGTGCGTGTTACGCGTGTAAATTCCACAGATTGAACCTTTACAAAGTTTCATAGTGTTAGCAAAAGCCAACAAGATAATATCACCACGCAAGAGCTAACTGCTAAACAGATGCACAGATCGAAAAATAGCATTTATTTTCATTTTAGCAAACATAACTTGCAACTTTCAGCCCAGATTTAAGTACACTGAGACCATCTCGAGGATTAACTAAGAAACTCGCACAGGAGACAGGATTTGCTTTCTGTCTAGACCTAAACATATTGCTTTAAGTTTTGGAAATCAGAATTTGGTTGTAGAAGCATACATACATACACACATAAGTACTATATAATAATTCTTGAATGAGACACTCTCTCACATATGTGAACTCAAAATTATAAACATGTGATATTCTAATGCCATGTAAAAGAATACTTGAAGTAAGAACATTCCAGCAGGGAAAACTACGTGCGTAGGAATATCCATTTCATCCATTGATCCCTAATGGAGTGAAAAACATACCCCCCCCCCCCCAAAAAAAAGAGAGAGAACACTCTTAGCACGATCATATATTTGTGAAACCCTTATATTGCTTCTATAATTTCTCAATATATTTTTATTAGGTATTAGGCAAAGACAATACCTGTCCAATGTCATTCCCCTCAGCTCGCGGATCATCACCATTGGCCAAATCATCATCAGCCTCTCCTCCAGGAACAAAGAGAGCGGTATCATCGTCCCACTCCTCCTCTATAAACGGAGCATACCGATCCCCATTAGGTGGCCCTAGCCCACTCTTCTGAAAAATTCTGCAGAGCACAAATGCATCCTTTCCCACCCCACCAAAAAACAACAAAATCAGAACCCATTTTAGTTAAAAAGTTGAAAAAAAAGCCAGAAATTTGCACCTGTGCTACTCCAGCACTCTGCAACTCCTGATCAGCAAGCCTATATTCATGCATTACCCAATTGGTCCGCTTCCCATCAGGGGCCCGCCCACTATGGAAAACTAGCGTTTTCTTCATTCCTATTATCTGAGACTTATGGCGTACTTGTCGGTCCTTCCCTGTTGCCTTCCAATAGCCTCTGCCTGTGGCACGGTTCAACCGAGAGCCGTTGCCATACTTCCTATCCACTGGACTAAAGAAGTACCATTCTAGGTCCCTTGTCTTCAGGGATGAATAATCTAAACCCATAAGTTGCCCGTGAAAGTTAGGGAAATGCGGTTCAAACTCAAACACGGAAAATGAATTATTGATGAAATCAAGAAACAGACCAAGCTTGCCTTTTCAAACTTCCTTTTTCCTTGGAAAAAGTTTAATGTTATAGTTACAAAGATACTATCTTGATACCAATCGGATCTCCTAGTTACAAATTCTTCGATAAAAATGAAAACTTTATGCAACCAGACAACCATAAACCACAAGAGTTGTAAAGACACATTGATAAATAGATATTGAGACGCTAAAAACACAGTAGCTGAAGCTCAAAATTCAAGATTTAAACAAAATTTCACCAAACTACACCAGGATAAAACTGAGACTACAAACATATTCATAGGAAACAACTATTATAAAACTGAAGAGTACTTAGTTGCTAACCCGCTCTGAAATTGAGCCATGACTCTAAATTCCCACCGGATCTAATCCACACCAACCATTCTGAATAGACTTGCAAACACTACATGAAATTTAGATAAATATGAAGTTAACATGACTCTTCTATTTACTGATTACATACTGATTACAAATAAATTTGTCTTTGCCTTACTCTCCAAGTTTTTTTCCCATAGGAAATTTCATCATCTCAGTCAAAAGAGCGTATATCTTTAATGCTTTTGAGCTCTAGCGATTCCAAATGAATTTACAAGATCACACTTTCATGATCTGACAAAAAACTAAACAGCCGCCAAAGATGTACAAACCAAATAGACAAACCAAATAGATTGATTGAGGCTAAAATGACATCTACGAAAAACAAAAAATGGAAGCCACAATTCAAGAAATGAGCTAAAATTCAACTTTAAACAGAACCGCTTCGGACAAAAACCCAGAGTCTTCAAACTGAGCCTCCTTTCTGAAACCCAATTCAACCTGTCCGAGCTTGGACTAACACAAAACATAAATTCAGAAAAACGGAGACCCTCAAAAGAGAAAGAACTGACCCTTTTCTCTACTGATTAAATACTCCCTCCGTCCTAGAGTAAGAGTCCTACTTTCCATTTTGGTACGTCCCAGAGTAAGAGTCTTATTCCTAAAATGACAAAGAATCTTTACTATTCACCCCTCATTCTCTCTCCTATTTTACTTTTATACTCACAACACCAATCAATTCACTATTCTCTCCCACTCATTCTCTCTCATACTTTACTTTTACACGCACAACATTTACATTACTTCCAATATTTATTAATAAGCGTGCAAATGAGTGGTAGGACTCTTACTCCGGGACGGAGGGAGTACATATAACCAACAAATTAACCCATGCCTTCCTCCCCAAGCTTCCTTTTTTCCAGATACTTTTTTATACTCCAATTAAATAAATCCCGAATTCACTTAATTTCAACTCTTCCAATTCTCAAATTCTAAATAATTCAACCCCCCCAAATAAAAATAAAATTGCAGTACACACAGAATCAGTGTCACAAATATACCAAAAATGACAGTCAATAGAAAACCCCAAAAACAATTCCAAAATTCCAGAAATGAACAAAAAATCATCAACCAACAAGAATCAAAACCATACCAGCAAGGTCCCAAGGCTCAGATTTGTAGACATCAATTTCAGAAACGGCTTGAAAACCGAAAAGGCTTCCCACAAGCCTTACGCCTCAAATAGTACCTCACAAGCTCCTCATCAGTTGGGTGAAATCGAAACCCAGGTGCAAGTGAAGTAGCCGGTGGCGCCGCCGATGATTTACCCGCCACGGCTGCCGGTGCCGGCGGCGCCGGTGTCACACACATCAATTCATGAACCATAACCGATCTGTAAAAAAAATCACAGATTCTTGAAAAACAAAACAACCCAGATAACAAAATTTAGGGTTAATACCCAGATAGATTAAAAATTGATCGAAAACACAAGTGGGTAAATGGGATATAGATCAAAATTTAAGGGAAAATGGACATGAGGGAGATTGTGGGTGAAGCAAGCTCAAAGAGAGATATTGCCCGTGGGTTAAGAAACCCCTCTCACTCAATGAATGATGCTTGCTTGACACGGTAATCGAGAGAAAATCATCTTTATATGCACCTTTCTTTATAAATAAAAGATAAAAACAAAAAGTAAAAATATAAAATTAGCTGTTTTGGGTTTGATTTTTTTTGCTACGGCCTCCTGCCATCAGTCTGGGTAACTTACTTGGTGGGTTTTGTCGGTAGGGAATGAGAGAGAAAGAGTGTGCGAGTGTGTGACAGGGAGAGAAAGAGATAGGGAGAGAAGAGAAGAGAAGAGAAGAGAAGAGAGAGTAGAGTTTTCTTTTTTGTTACTTTTTCAAGAAGCCTCTTTTCGTCGTTCTCATCTTCCTCGTACGTAACGACAACTATTTTTCGCTGTGTTTTTTGGACTTGTGAATGTTTGCTTATATAGTAAAATGAAATCACAATTGAAAAAGAAACCTATTAATGGTGGCAATGCTATCTTAAATATTGTTGGTTACATTTTTATGTTAATGAAAATATTGAAATGTTTGTTGATAAAAGGTTTTACAATTAGAAAGTATTTTTAGAATTTTGGATATTAGAGATTCATTTTTTATTTTTTTTTCAATATTTTGATTTTGGGAATTGGTTACATTGTGTAAGCATTTTAAAATAATGGTGGTCCAATTACATTCGGACATGTGCATATAGTCATCCAATTGAATTGTGTCAAGGACGTGATTTAGAGTTTGGAATATAAATGTGGTTGACGTGGATATCAGATTTCGAATAATAATAAATTACAGTAAATATAATAATTTACGGGTTTACTAAGACTGGATTGGAATATAGCTCGCAAATGCATTTCATTGTTATAAGTTTCTTTTAAAGATTTTCATTTGATGACAAGTTTTTTTTTTCTCAAAAAGATTTTTAATTTTTTTAGAATTTGGTAATTTTCGCAAATCCACTTGCTGAGTAGAGTTAAATCTTTTCAAGAAGCGGGATATCAAAATTTTCATTTACGCGGTTATTTTGAATTTTGAATGAAAACTTTTCGAGCCAATTACCAAATGTCTTTAATTTCTATACTTGTTTTTTTTTTTAACGTTAAGATGTTTGGTCTATTTGTCGTTATTCATTGGATTACATTATTGTTACAAATATACATTAAATAGACTAGTATGTAGTAATTTACGCGGTTATTTGTAATTTTGAATTTTGAATGCAATTTTTTCGAGCCAATTACCAAATGTCTTTAATTTCTATACCTGCTTTTTTTAACGTTAAGATGTTTGGTCTATTTATCGTTGTTCACTGGATTACATTATTGTTACAAATATGCATAAAATAGACTAGTATGTAGTAATTTTACAGATAAGTCTCCAAATCTTAACAAGAGGGGATTTTAATATGATGAAGGAACTAGGAAGTATTTTCATGTCGCTTAACATGTTATACTAGATTGAAATAACAATGTCAATATAACTATGGAAATTATCAGATATAGAAAATGCTAACAAGTGTCTTCCATTATTGGTGCATTATATAAGAAGATAAATTTTTGGGAGAAACTAGTTTCTCCATCCATCTATCTATCTATCTATCTATCTATCTATCTATCTATCTATCTATCTATCTATCTATCTATCTATATTCTATATAATATATAAAAGGAGAGACATTTCAAGCTCCCACATTAAGCCACATGGAATTATGATGTGGAATTCCATGTGGCACCATCTCATAGGTTGAACACAAATGTATGAAATAACAAAAGAAAAAATTAAAGATATTCACCTTGATTTTTTTCTCAACTGAATATGCTAAGCTCTTGAATTACATGCTTTATTGAATTACATGCTAGTAAGATCAACCATATAAAACAAAAAAAAAAAAAATCTTATACAATCATATGCTAAGCTCTTGAATTACATGCTTTATTGAATTACATGCTTTATTTGAAGTAAAGCATGTATTTGTATCTCTCCGTAGCGTAGTGACGGATCTATACCCCTTGATTTTTTCTTTTCAAGGGGGTCAATATAGAAAATTCCAAAATTGTAAAAGGTAAATTTGTAAAAATTACAAAGTTCAGGGGGGTCAAAGTACCCTCCTCAAAGGGCCTAGATCCGCCACCACGGCGGTCTTTTATGAAGCTCAATAGTGGTATACTATTGTTGTAGCTTTGTCAAAAAAAAACTCTTAAATAGTTTAATGAAAAGCCGAGTCTTTGTATCTCTATTTGAATCTGTTATACGCACAATTAAATGTTTCATAATCACAACCTAGAGAAAAAAAATATATCACCAAGCTACCGGGATTCACTTTACAAAAAATTAATAATTTCACTTTCACAAGAAATTAAATTTTGGGAAAATACCAAAATTACTTAGTTTCAAACTTTCATATAAAAAATGTTCATTATGTTCCACATTTTATTTTTTAAATCCAAAAAATCCCATAAGCTTAATACTCATACTACAAAATCCAGACCATCATCTAATTCTGTTAGTAAGGATAATCTCATGAACTGAACTACTCTTATCATAGTAATATTGTTTCGTTTTCCTCTTATATACAAATAAAACAATCAAACTCTAATGAGATAATCTTCGACATTACTATGGAACGATAGGCTTCAATGAAAGATAGATCTTGTTTTTTGTCAGAGATATATATACTCACTGCATCCCATTTTAAAGTTAAAAATAAATATTTGGGCCCAAAAATTAAGGAAAAAATATTTTAATTATAAATTATTGATAGTGGAGTAGAGTGTTGTGAGTATAGAAAGTAGTTAAGAGAGAGAAACTGTGATAAAAAAATAGTTAGTGGATAGTTGTTGTGAGTATGACATGTGTGATTCATTGAATAAAGAAATATTGAAAACTTTTTTTTTTTTTTTTTTTTTTGAGATTTTGACTCTTAAATTGGGACACCTACTTAGAAAAATTTTGACTCTTAAAATGAGACAAAGGTAGTATTTATATATATTGAGTTAGCTCAACCGCAATCCATGTAGACTCTGTGGCTAAGGCCCATAACTCATACTCCATCAGTCCCAGAATAATAGCCATATCTTGGTTGTTCACGCTTATTAAGGAAAAAAATGAGTAGACATTGCAAGTGAGGTGATGATATAATTATTTAAAACACTATTCATAGTGCAAGTGGACAAAAAAAAGTAATCCTAAATTAGGAAGTGTTGGTTTCTGCCTACAAAATTAAACATATTTCATTTCCTCAGTGTGCAAATTACTTGATTAGTTAGGCAAAAAAAACTCTTATTGGAATAGACCATCATATAATTCTGTTAGTAAGGATAATCTCATGAACTGAACTACCCTTATCATAGTTTATATTGTTTCGCTTTCCTCTTATACAAATAAAACAAGCAAACTCTAATAAGATAATGTTCGACATTACTATGGAACGATAGGCTTCAATGAAAGATAGATCCTATTTTTTGTCAGAGATATATGGCCAAAATATGTTTAGCCCCCCTTAAGTTTACACCAAATCCCACTTTGCCACCTCGAACGAAATTTGTCCCAGATTGGTACCCAATGTTAAAATTATCCCACTTTGCCCTCCAGATCTTAACGACTGTTAGAAATTTAACATAATAGGTAACGAATGGACTAGTTTGTAATGATTATTAGTTTTTAAGGGTCAAAATGCAAAGTTTTAAATATAAAGTACTAAAAATTTATTTATTTTTTCCAAATAATTAACATTATCTTAAATTTGCTATAATTAATATTTATTGAAAATAATACTAATTTTTAAGCAAAAATATTTTTTAGAAAATAATATATATTTTTTTAAATAAAAATTTAGTAAGGTTTTTTTCCAAACATTTAGCTTTGCACGTATAAAGATACCGGTGATTTTTTTTTAAAAAAAAAAATATTTAGGGACAAAGTTATGGTAAAAAAAGACACTCATTTTGGGACGAAGATTTCTTGAAAATAGACAGTTATTTAGGGACAGAGGGATTATAATGTTTTATTTTTTTAAACATAAAATTTTTACAAATATTACGATTTAAAAGTTTTATTTTATATTTTTGAAAAATATAAATAAAACATAATTATGTTTTTTTAGAAAAAAATATTTATTTTTTAAATAATTTTATTTAAGAAAATAAAAAAAAACGTACTAAATTTTTATTAAAAAAATATATATTAGTTTTTTAAAATATTTTTGCTTAAAAATTAGTATTATTTTCAAGAAATATTAATTATAGCAATTATAAGATAATGTTAATTATTTGGAAAAATGAAATAAATTTTTAGTACTTTATATTTAAAACTTTGCATTTTGACCTTTAAAAACTAATAATCATTACAAACTAGTCCATTCGTTACCTATTCTGTTAAATTTCTAACAGTCGTTACGATCTGGGGGGCAAAGTGGGATAATTTTAACATTGGGTACCAATCTGGGACAAATTTCGTTCGAGGTGGCAAAGTGGGATTTGGTATAAACTTAAGGGGCTAAACATATTTTGGCCGAGATATATATACTCAGTGCATCCCATTTTAAAGTTAAAAAAAAATATTTGGGCCCAAAAATTAAGGAAATAATGTTTTAATTATAAATTATTGATAGCGGATTAGAGTGTTGTGAGTATAGAAAGTAGGTAAGCGAGAGAAACTGGGATAAAAAATAGTTAGTGGATAATTGTTGTGAGTATGACATGTGTGATTCATTGAATAAAGAAGTGTTGAAAACTTTCTTTTTTGAGATTTTGACTCTTAAATTGGGACACCTACTTAGAAAAATTTTGACTCTTAAAATGAGACAAAGGTAGTATTTATATATATTGAGTTAGCTCAACCGCAATCCATGTAGACTCAGTGGCTAAGGCCCATAACTCATACTCCATCCGTCCTAGAATAATAGTCATACCTTGGTTGTTCACGCTTATTAAGGGAAAAAATGAGTAGACATTGCAAGTGGGGTGATGATATAATTATACAAAACACTATTCATAGTGCAAGTGGACAAAAAAAGTAATCCTAAATTAGGAAGTGTTGGTTTCTGTCTACGAAATTAAACATGTTTTATTTCCTCAGTGTGCTAATTACTTGATCAGTTAGGTACAAAAAAACTCTTATTGGAATATACGGGATTGAGAAAGTTATAACGTAAATGCAGGACAGATTTTTTGTTTGAATTTAGGGCACAAATAGGTAAGAGTAATTTAGTCCATATAATTATACAAAGTACTAGTATGAAGCTCGTGCTTCGCACGGGTTGTTTGAACCGGAGGATTATATGGTTATTTTAAAATATTAAAGGATTCTTTATGGATTTTAGTAAATATAATAAGTTATCGTTGTAAACGAATTTGATTGGAGCAAGTTTCAGTTATATCATCGTTTCAGTGAGTTATATTTGTAGATTCACTCATTTAATAAAGTTAAGAATATGAATACTTGCACTTTAGAAACCGTGATATTCATAGATTTTTTTTATTTCACTAATTAGGGCTAGATTTGAAAATTTTAAACGTTTTAAGAGATGGAAAGTAAAATTTTAATGTTAGTGTTCTGACTCTAATTTCTTATAACTTAAACTTTTCACATGTCGTTTTTAATGTTTAGAAAATAATTAATAAAAATGGAAAAACCTTTCAATAGATAAATACGATAAAGTGGGATGTTTCAATTAATGGTCATTAATTATCTAATTAGATTAGATGGATTAATGTATGTAAACACAAAGTGATGAGTATTCAATTATCAGTTACATTCATTCTACTAAATATGAACGGAAATATAATTGCAACTTTTGATATTGCCATAGAACATTTAATGACATTATATAAAGTATCAATTATGAATTATCTATTATATTAAATAGATTAATGGAGTGTGAAATAGTTAATATTAAATAATACAAAAGGCTTGAAAATGAGAGTATATGATAACCTACGGTCTAATAAATATTATCATATTAAGTCTTCTCCTTTTTCGTTCTATATATACCGTCAATGAATGCAAGCGATAGTTGAACAATCACTATTTATCATAATACAACCATTAATTAGTCTAATTAGTTAATTAATAAATATTTGGCTAATTTAAAAATATTTGTTCATATGAATTAGTAAAATAATAGATGCTGGAATATGAAGTGTCAGGTGTGTTCAAAGTCATTTGATGCATGCATAATGCACCTAATTAACTACATGATTATATTCACAAAAATCGCATGTGAGAAAATGACATTGAACGTCATTTAAAAAGAGTCCATTCATTTCTGATGAAAATCATGTTTTTAATTAGCGGTGTTACATTTTAAACAAAATCATGTGATATCAACTACATAAATTGAAAAAACTATTATAAAGTTCATAATATAATCAATAAAAAAATTTAATATAAAATGTTAAAATCTCTTGATCATTTTGTTGCTCCTATATTTTTTGTGTCCAAACACAGTGTAAAAAGTTTCAATCTTTGAATCTTCTCATTTCTTTTCCCTGCAATTCATATGAAAAATAGATGAATAACCTATATAATTTAGTCATAATATACAACATGAAAATTAAGATAGAAAGAAATCAATAAATATAACAAAAATAGTAAAATAAAATCAAAACATATTAAACTATGTTAACAGTAGTAATAATATAAATTATAATTATTACCATAGTTATCTTTTGTACATATGAAAAATCAAAGTAATAAATCTATATAATTTGATTTATGTCAAAATGGAAAATTAGATGAATATAATTAAGAATAATAAATATAAAATGAAAACTAAAATAAAAATCTTAATATCTTAAATGATCATTATAGTTAATTTTTAAATTAGACAGCTAATAGGTTTTATGATTTGTTTTCTTGTTTTTTTCCCATAATTTCAGCAACTTGATAGGATTCATTCATAAACATGATTAAAATAGACAAAAAAAAAAAAAAAAAAGACAACAACAAATAAAATGAATACAAAAGCTTACTAAAGTAAATAAAAAGTAAAACTAAATCCAATATCAAAACAAAAAAACATAAGAGAAAATAAAATTAAATATAAATACGAAAATCATATATTAATCAATAAAAAAAATTATATTTCAAGAATATAATCAAAATAGATAATTGAAACATATCAATATTTAAAAAGTGAAAATTTCAAAGATAATAAAAAATCAAAGTTAAAAAAGTATCAAAACAAAAAGAATAAAATAAAGATAAAAATAAATAAATAGAAATACGGAAAAAACTTGTAATAAGAAAATGATAAAAAAGAAGCATTCGCACACAAATCAAACTACACAAAAATCTACTTTATAAAAATTCAAAAAATAAAATAAAAAAGATATACAAAAATTCAAATTTTAATCGAAAAAAATTAATAAATAATATTCTTAAACTGAATCAAAAGAAAATATCAAAAAACCAAATCAAAGCGAAAAATGAAATATTACAAAAGAAATAAATAGTAAAATTAAATAATTTTTGAAATAACAAACATAAGAAAATCGAAAGTACAAATAAATGTATAAATAAATCTTAATAAAAAACAAAAAACTGAGAGAATGAAGACAAAACAAAGCTCGAACTTAAACAAAGGTGTAAATTGGCTTAAAAATTACAAAAGCAAAACATAATTTAAATTCATAAGAAATATAAAATGAAATTCACTAAAACGATACAATATCAAAACTAAAAAACAAAAGAAAAAAAAAAGTAAAAGAGGATTTTTAATGGTGATCATTTTTAACATTTTTTTTAAAAAAATTGGAACATAAATATTTCTATAAACTGTTGGTCAAAACGACCTTAAGTTGACCAGTTTTGGTCAAAATGTGTCAATTAAAGTATTATTTGATGAATAAATGTTCTACTAACTTATGAGACATTTGATAATCCACAATTTAAGATCATTCTTAAATTATGAACAATGAAATTATCCTTGAATCTAAATTGAGGATAATGCCTTTTTGGTAGATGTGAGAGCTTAAAAGTATTATTTGATGAATAAATGTTTGGTTTTCATAATTTTGAAGTAGCATTTAAAGGTAAAGGTTCTACTAACTTGTGAGACTTTTGATAATCCACAATTTAAGTAATTATTGCTACTAATTTATATGTACATTAGCTTCACATAAAATGCAAGTCATATTAATAAAATGCAAGTTATAGACTTTGCATAGGTTAGCATTATTCTTCACCTAATGTTTCATCTTCTTTAAATATATTGTTTTATTGGATTTCTTAAATCAAGTAATAATAATCATTTCAGTCTATCTTTTCACTTTATACCATTTAAAATCACTTGATAGTTAAAACTTTAAGTTTCCACCACAATCTAATGCTTTGAATAATATGTAGTATCTTGGAATGCATAAACGGTTCAAAGTTATTGAATTGTGAATTTGATTAGGTGAAATTTTAAAAGTCACTACTTAATGCACCATGACCTACCTAGTCAAATACCCTATCATATTAATAAAATGCAAGTTATAGACTTTTCATAGGTTAGCATTATTTTTCACCTAATGTTTCATCTTCTTTTAGTACATTGTTTTATTGAATTTCTTAAGTCAAGTATTAATAATCATTTCAGTCTATCTTTTCACTTTCTACCATTTAAAATCACTTGATAGTTAAAACTTTAAGTATTCCAGCACAATCCAATGCTTTGAATAATATGTAGTCTCTTGGAATACATAAACGGTTCAAAGTCATTAAATTGTGAATTTGATTAGGTGAAATTTTAAAAGTCACTACTTAATGCACCACACCACTTATTCTAACCTAGGTAGGAGAATGCAAAAAGTCTACATAATTGCAAAAGTCATATTACATGGCAACCTCTAAATCAAGAAATACTCAATTCTTGCTTACGTGTCATTCTCATAGTTGGTTTCACCAACTTTAAAATACTATAATTATAGATTTTTTAAAACATAAAAATAGATACTTATCTAATTTTTATGAATCATATTTATTTGCAATTAAAAGCTATGGACTAATATCAATGTACACTTACAATAGAAAGTTACTAATATTCATTTCAGACTCTCAAACCTACAATTTCAAACTAATTCAACATGCATTAGAAAGTGCTTTGGCAAATGATGGCCGAAAAAAACAAACATCATTACATCTATTAACAATTCTAAACTTTATACTTCAATTGCCTTTCTCAAAACTAAGTGAAAACTTAAATTGTCCTTCTCTTTTTTGAAATCTTCGCTCCAAGGTAGTGAACTTCTTTGCCAATTTGATCTCCATCTTCACTTGTCGCTTGAACCTAGCAATTAAAAGACTTAACAAAAATTGGGAAACTTATTGCACGATTAGGAAAGACACTAATCTAAAGTTATTACACCCAAATACTTTAAAAATTAACCAAGCAAAATATGTTTACGAAAAACACCACCAACAAATTATCCAAACAAAATTGTCTTATTCAAATTTACTCAAAACTTTAAACCCTTCTTTGCTTTCTTATTGGTCTTGCTCCCTTCAACATTTTCCACTTCAATGTCATCCTTAATCTCAGACTCTTTTGGCAAATCATCAATGGGATTGCAAAAAAAAATCCTTATAAGATAATATTATTCCTTTTCACGTTTTTGGGTACTATTTCCATTAAACTAACCTTATAGTCTCCACTTTTTAATTTTTCTTTGTTAAACATAACTAATTAGACAAAAATCACAAATATAAAAATATTTTAAAAGCTATGGAAAATAAAAATATAAACTAAATGTAAAAAATAAAATAAGTAAAAAAAGTAAATAATATACGAAATAAAAACTTAATTATATGAACAACAATAGAAAAGGAACATTCATAATCTTGATGAAAATAGAAAATTTTTGTCACAAAATAAAACATACTGTATGCACTTTTACATAATATCACTATACAAAAAAAAATATCAAAATAAAATAGGAAAATTTTAAATTTTAATTATAATAAAAATAAAAATATTAATTTTTTTTTCACAAATTTAATCAAAATAGACAACAAAATGAAAATAACTAATGTAATTAAAATTAATATCAACACAAAAATCATAAGCAAATCATAATGTAAAAATAAATATCAAAAAAATTAAAATTAAAATCAAAAGACGTAAGAAAAAACATTAAAATAAAAAAGTAAGAAATATCATAGCTTAATCAAAGGAAAAACAATAGAAAAGAAGTATTCAAATATAGAAAATTGGCTAAAATAATTTGTTTTTAAAAAAATTGTAAATTTACTATCAAAAAACAAAAACTCAAACTAAAATCAACATTAAAAATATACATATACAAAGTTAGAAATAAATAGAAATAAAAAATTAAATCCTAATCAAAGAAAAGAAAAACAATGGAAAACAATTCACAAACGCAATCAAAATAGATAAAAATAACAAACGAAATGTTCAAAAATACATAACCAAGAAAAGTAATATAAAAAACACAATCAAAGAAAATTGTACATTGAAATGCGTAAATTCAAATTTAATTAAAAAAAGAAAAAAACAGTAACAAAAGTAATCAAAATAAATCAAAAAAGTGATAATAAAATAAAATAAAAAATAAAAACAGGCAAGATAAAATAAAGAGTAAAACTAAAATCAATATCAAATTTAAAAACATAAACAAGGCAAAAATAGATAACTAAAAAGTATATATACATATATATTTAAAAAATCAAATCTCAATCCAAACTAAAAATAATAATTAAGAGCAAATTTATAATTTGTATCAAGGTGTAATACGACAAAAGAAATGGAAAAAAAAAAAGAGAAGTAAATAAAATCGAATTATAAAAAACAAATTTAAAGAGAATGGAAAATAATTCAAAATGAAAGATTATGATGAAAAGAATGATTAGTGTTAACTTACTTGGA
The DNA here is from genome assembly GCA_026119855.1 of Campanula takesimana. NCBI lineage: Eukaryota > Viridiplantae > Streptophyta > Magnoliopsida > Asterales > Campanulaceae > Campanula > Campanula takesimana. The sequence continues at coordinate 324,492 of JAOWBW010001233.1, read as the reverse complement.
ACCGGATCTTTCTTGGAGCTTGATTGGCAATGGCATATAAACCAAAAGATCATGTCTCCTAACCTATTTGAGAGAAACACACAATTGTGTAGGGAAAAAAAAAATAAAGATACGTGGGAGATAGAGAGATGGAAAGGGAGGAGGTTGTGTGAGCATTTGAGAATTGTTTTTATTTTACTAATGAGTTTTATTGTGTGACTTTTCAATTATTGGGCTCTAATGCTTCTACTTCTCAAATTTTAAAATGAAGGCTTTCAAAGGTGTTACCAAGTATATTGCAAATGTATGTTATTCTTTTTATATCAGTTGGTATATTTTAATTCACATAATCATAGAACTATATATATAGTAATACATCATAATTAAGTTCAATAGTCCTATATTAAAAGTAAATAATTATCTACAATGATTATTTACCTATTCCTATTCCTATTGAATAAGGTTTAATGACATGTACTTTAGTCTTATTACATTTATAATTATCATTGTAATAGTTACAACATGCATAAGTACAATGCATGTCCACTTTATCTTTATGACTATAACTACTGGTACATATGAATAGATACTTTCTCATTATAGCTATACATCTTACATATTCTTGGTACATATGAATAGTTACTTTTTCTTTATGACTATATATCTTACATATTCTTAGTACATATGAATAGATACTTTCTCATTATGACTATACATCTTACATATTCTTGATACATATGAATATATACTTTCTCATTATGACTATACATCTTACATATTCTTAAAATACTCATACCCATACCTAATCATATAACCTAGAAATTATGTCTAAGTAGCAGAAAACGAAAGGTTCAAACATTAATACTCGGATGATGAGATGACACACTAAAAAGCAAGATTCACCACAAATTATGTGAGGTGTCATGCCCATAGGCATTTTCACCAACTTTAATATACTACAAGTATGGATTTTCTTTGAATATGGATGGTTTTAGAGATGGAGAGAATTTAGAGATGAAGAGAGTAGTAACATATGGAGCTTTTAGACTCGAATAGTTACATTTAACTCAAAGCTTAACTTAATTTTGTCAAAAAGTGTGAATTTAAAATCCCCAATATTATTTTCTTAATACATTTTGTAATTTTAAAAATAATTTTATAAGATAGATATAACTTACTTACTGTTGTGCTGTGTTTAAAAAATGAACATTCATATATAAATTGGGACGAAGTTAGTAACTCTCAAGTATTTATAGATAGAGAGAGTCGTAATTTTACGTGAATTTTTTAATATACCTCATCCATCTAAAAAATAAATGTCTGTTTTTATATGTATAACTATTACATTTTTTTTTAAATCAATGTTCTTTTTTATAAAAAAAATAACAACTAATTTAAATTGAAAAAAAAATTTAGAACTACATATTTACTTTGGTGTGGGTGGGGGGAAGTCTTTTTGAAATTAATTATCCACATTGAAATGGATGGAGTACAACCGAATGAAACAAAAAAATATTACCATATAAATTGGCTCATTTTTTATATTCTTTCATTCAATAAAACAATCAAGAACATAATAAACTTTGATGTAAGGGTGATCGTAAAATTTAAATAGTGTAATACTTCTAAAACAATAGTAATTATTTCTAACTAAAATTTAGTAGAAAAATAACAGTCATTATGATTTACAAGGAGTACATAAAACTAAAAAGAATCTCCAATTCTAAATCGATGAACGCATTATTCATCACTTTAAAGCTTGTGTCATAAAAAAGGACATTCATTTACTTTGTAGATACCGGGAGTGTAATGCTCAATAACACGAGGAATATGATAGTGATGGGAAATGGCGATGATTGTTGTTGTTGCATGACGTTGTTCATGTATTAAAGGAGAAAATGGTGGACTCAACATTTCTGAATTTTTTTAGGAATTAGGTTTTGAGATAGATTTTTCTAGAAGAAGAAAAAATGGGTCTCATTTCGAATTGGCCGTAAAAAGAGAGGCAGAGCAATCTATGTTAGTACTTACTCACTCCGATTTTTAATTTATTTATAGTTTGATAATGCACGGGTTTTAAGGAAAATTTTTAATATTAATAGTTTTTTTTTTAAACCAATATTAATAGTTTAGTGAGTGTTGTGAGTATGAAAAGTGTGATGTGATATGTGAGTGGGGTTGAAATTGTGAGTGAGATAATTGTTGTGAGTTTGACAGTTGAGTCCATTGAATAAAGAGTAATATAAACATACCAGTTTAGGGTTGTGAATAATCAAATGAGACACCAAAAATAGCAGAAAGTGAACAGACTAAAAGGACAGAGATAGTGTGTTTTTTGTTTTTTTTACCAATAACTAGTATTTTATTCCAATAGTTGTGCTTAAGTTTCATAAATCATATCATGTTATTTCATGAACACAAATACGAAGAAAATCATGATGAGTACTTTCAGGTTGAGCCGTAGAGAAATAATTCAAACTCATTGATTCATTTACCTTTTCCGTCTTAAAATAGCTTGCACCGGTTTGGAGTTGCACGGGAATCGAGGAGGCAGTATATATATATATATATTCAATAGTACTGTGAGTGTAAAAGTGGTTATGGTGATTTGAGAGTGGTACCCGCAATTTAAATGTGTGAGTATGACAAGGAGGATATGGTAAATGAAAATAATAATGAAAGTTGGACATTTTAAGATGTGAACTTTATCAATGGGACACCCAAAAAAGAAATTAGTTCAAGTTATTTTGAGGCGGAGAGAGTATACAATTTAGTATTGTATTTTATATTATGATGTATACTCTTCGTTCCAAAATATATGTTGTTAAGGATGATTTCGATTAGTACTCAAAATTACTATGTTAACCTTCCTTATTCATAAAAAGAACATTGAGAATGTAATCACAAGAGTTATTTAAATTATAAAGACACAGTATGCATAGTAAACAAGCGTACTATAGGTGAACTGTGGCAAAATTTTATTGAAAACTATACAACAACAACAAAAATGAAGAAAATTACTTCTTCAACTACATGTTTCTTTATTTTTTGATTTTTATATATATATATATATTTTTTGCGGAAGGAGTAACGTAATTATTTCTTCCAAAATATAAGTTACTATTAGTTATTATTTTATGAATTTGTAATTATTTCTTCCAAAATATAAGTTACTATTAGTTATTATTTTATGAATTTAAGACACAAATTTAAATTGTATTTTTTTATTACTTGGTTCCTATGCCCCGTCGAGTATCGACGGGTCACTAACTAGTAAGTTATAAAAAGTCATGTTTTTATAGGGTTTAATGTTTAGGGTTTCATGTTTAGAGTTTAAGGGTTAAAAACAAGACTTTTTATAACTTATGGAGGAACTAGTTTCCCTCAAAACACACTCTTTAGGATTCAAATTTTACTTTCTTATAAATTATTATTTTGACTGAAATTTTTAATATTTTTGTCCAAATATTTCTTAAAATTTAGTAACTTTCGACCATCATTTCTCAAACTTGAAACATCCAACCACTTTCTGCGAGAGAAAATTCAATCTGTAACCATATTTATAAATTACCTTTTTTGTGTATTAAACAAAATATTATGTCTGCTTCTCTTGTATCACTTTTTATACTATACCACGTCATAATCATTAAGGTTGACATCGTCAGTGGCGAAGCCACATAGTACTTGCCATGTGGGTAAGTCGACCCCCTTCAATTATGTGACGTGTCAATTTTTACCCCCTTCAAATTTTTTAAAATTTATTTTTTACTACTAAAATTAATGAATTTACATATTTTAATCTCTTTAGTATTGAGAAAAAATTGCACTAAATTAATATTTTGACCCCTTTATATAATAAATTTGGATCCACATCAATTGCAATAGTTATATCAAAAACAATCTTGACCCCCTTTTCAAAAATTACTGACTTCACCATTGATTATCATATACCCCCTCTGTCCCACCACACTTGAGGTCTAAGAGGTGGGCACAATAACTAAAGAAAAAGAATAAAGTAAAAAAAATGTGTGGTAGAAAATGAAGAGAGAGAATGAGTGGGGTAAATAATAGTGTTGGTTGAATAAATTGAGTGGTGAAACATGAGGAGAGAGAATGAGTGGTGGGGTAGTTTGAATATAAAATAATACAAAGATGGCTATTTTGGGGAGTCTCAAGTGAAGTGGGACGGACCAAAATGGAAATAAGTCTCAAGTGAGGTGGGACGGAGGGAGGATTACCATTCAAATATATAACTCCTTGAATAGCTTGTTCAAAATATTTTTAACTTTACTATTAACTGAATTCAATTATCTTTTTCTTTGAAATATTTGAAACAATGGAGTAAGATACGATAACAAAACTAAAATAAGTACATACACAAAAACTTGTGTGAGATAGTCGACGGGTCTCATTGAGAGAGTAAATGATTTTCCCCCTATGGGTGGGACGGAGCAAGCTCATTTTCTCTCTCAACAAAACCCGTCTCACGTATGAGACCGTCTCACACAAGACTTCCTAAACTACCTAACGACTCACAAGCATACGTAATTGCATAAAATTTTGGGAGAAACTAGTTCCTCCATAAGTTATAAAAAATAATTTTTTTTATAAGATTTATGATTTAGGGTTTAAGGTAATACTAATATTAAAAATGGATCTTTTATAACTTATGAAAAAACTAGTTTCCCCCCAAAACATACTCTACGTACGTATTGAACCAGTAGTTTGCACAATGCAGTAATAGATACAGAAGGTATGGTCTGGAGATGGGCATAAGGGTAGCCCGGCCCTGCCCAAACCCTTGTTTGATCAAACTCGGGGGTAAACGGGCTTAAGCCCGCCCGTGATGTGTGAGCCTGCGGGCTGAACCCGGTCCGTCCCTCTTGCAAGTCCCTAGCCCGGCCTGCCCTTAAACCCTTAGGTTTTACCCAACAGGTTTTAATGGGTTTTATTTTTTTAAATTTGAGAAAATACAAAATAATACAAAAAAAATATTTTAAAAAAATATTAAAGACATTAAATTTAATTTATAATTTAGTAAAAATATATGGCGTAATAATATTAGTGTATAGTTAAAGCAAATTAAAATAGTTAAATAAGTTTAGAATTTTAATGAATAAAATTGTTAAACTAAACATGCTCAATTTAATGAATAAAATTATTAAAACATTATATATACTCAATTTTAATAGTGAAATATGGGTATTTTGGACAACAATTAAAAAAAAAAACAAAGTTTTCAGACGGACTAAACGGGTTTTCAAACGGGTTTTTCAAACCCGCGGGCTAAGCCCAGTCTGTTTGCAAATAGTGAGGTCCGACCCGCCTGCTTAATACATGTGTTAAAAGCCGAGTTTTATCTGGAAGCTTACGGGTATAGGTTTGACGGGCCACGGGCTGGCGGGCCGACAGACCGTCCGTTAATTAGAGCCCGAAATGCCCATCTCCTATGGTCCCACTCTAGTTGATAAGTGTGGTTCCATAAATGGAGTAGATTTAGAAGGCGGCAAATCAAAGTTGGATTTCATTGGATGATGACTTCACTTGAGGCCACTTTCCCTTCCAAATTGGCAACCTCTCTCTACTATTTGGTCATACTTGTGGATGAGGGCACCATTTATTAATGTTTAAACCCTGCACGTATTCCTCTTTAATAATTGAACCGGACTGCTAATACACATGATGTACTTTTGTCATCCATTGTAATTTTGGTTTTGTGTTTTTTATTTATTGAATAATATGCAATTGAAGTTAAATTATCAGTTAATGCATAGTATTTGTTAGTACTAATTTAATGTCAAAGGTTTAATACAACGTTGTGTTGTATTTTGATAAAATAATTAAAAAAATAGTATCCGGTGCATAAAGCATCCTCCAAGCAACCATTATCTTTAACAAATGCAAGAGAAAGCTTTCAAGACTAAATCATGTGTCCTCAAAATCACACGAAAGCTTCTCAACCAGTGCATTAAGGCTCTCATTCTTTATAAAAATGATATAATTCAATTCTATGTAAGTTTTTTTTAATAATACTTTTAATAAGGTATCAGTATCAATTTACTATTAGGTAAAATTTATCATAATTATAGTTTAATAAATTTAATTCATTTTTGTGAGTTGGGTGGGTAAGATATAAACGTAAAATGACAAAGCCCCAATTTAACATAAAAGAAACGTGAAAAATGCCATAAAGAAAAGTCTAATTGTTTGCTTTTGAAGAATTTGACTCTTTGCCCTAATTATTTAAGCTGGCATATTCATAGAGAAAATCATCACCGCCAAGAAACCTTTTCCCTTTTTCTTGGTGAAACATTCGAGAAATATTGATAGTTTTATTGTATCTGCTTTTCATCTGATAAAGTTTAATAATACTCCCTCTTCCCTCTGTCACATGAATGATAATCCCCCTATTTTGATGGGTTTTTACGAAGGAACTTTGAGTAATAATTAAGGTTACTTTTAATTATTCAAATGATATTTTTGAAATTGTTTTTGATACACCATTATAAATACTATTAATATCAATTTTTAGATTCATATTAACATAATTATAAGTAGCATTTATAACTGCTCAAAGTTCCCTCATAGTAACAACAAAAAAATGTGGACTATCTTTCTGGGACGGAGGGAGTAATATATATTTAAATGAGTGGTTTAGTGGTAAACTCAAAGCGTCCTATTCCGTTAGATTTAAGATTTAGTCTATCTTCTTCGCCTCCTAGCTTGTGACATCGTCAATGTTTTTAAATAAAATGGACTATTTTTTTTTGACGAATTTGGATGCACATGACATTTTTTTTATCATTAGATCTGTTGGGTTAATGCCTTTGAATTTGAGACGCTGAGTTAAAGGATTAAACAATAGAAGAATTTCGTAATTCTGGGACGAGCACAGAACAGGGGTCCGACCGGACCTAGGGAAGGACCCGGCCAGACCAGTCTTACGTCGGAAACCAAGGATTGTGGAAAGAGGTAGGTCCGACCGGGCTATAGGTGGGATCCGGCCGGACTAGTGAAGGGTCCGACCGGACCAGGGGCTACACCCGGGCGAACCAAGGTCCCAGATTCCAGTTTCGATTAGGTTTTCAGGTTTGCGCAGAAGTGAAGGTTTTGAGTCAGTTTTGGACTAGAATTCCAAGTTCCTACCAAATTTTGAGATAGGCTTTGAGTGGTATAAATAGAGGCTACTAGTCTAGATCAAAATCAGCCTCACACCTCACATTGTCATAGACAAATTATTAGAGTGCTAAGAGAGATCTGTAATTCTACAGTTGCACAGTTAGAAATTTTGTGTTCAAAATTCGTGCAGCAGTAATAGTGTGATCTTGTAATCGTTTCTCCAGATTGATAATAATATTCTCTTCCCTCCCCGTGGACGCAACCAAGTTGGTGAACCACGTACATCTGTGTTCTTGTGATTGCTTGCTTTTCTTATCAAGTTTTGTTTATTACTCTAACAAGTGATATCAAAGCTCTGGTAGTACCAGAGCTTTAGTTCGTGGTTAGAGGTTCAGGGATTCCGCTGCAGAGAACGAGAAGATGGGCTAAGGAGCAGATTCGATCGACAAGTTCAATGGGAAGAATAGTTTTTCTCTCTGGCAGATCAAGATGAAGGCTTTATTGATAGACAAAGATTTATGAGAACCGTTGGAGATTGAAATCAAGGATCGTAAGGATACCAAGTGTAAGGTGATCACCACAGAAGGGTCAGAGAAGGACAAACAAGCAGCCGCCAAGGAGGAAGCAGTGTTGAAGAAGTTAGATCAGAAGGCTCACGCCAAGATCATCAGACAGTTGGATGATGAGATCCTAACTAATGTTGCAGGAACAGACTCCGGAAGCGATCTTTGGTTAAAGTTGGAAGATATGTACATGACATGTTCATTGACCAATAAGTTATACCTGAAGAAGAAGCTGTATGCGCATGACAGAAGGTACGCCCATAAATGATCATCTTGATAGATTTGTCCCTCTCTCTTGAGAGAGAGAGAGAGAGAGAGAGAGGGACAAATCCCATCTTGACTTATCATTCTTCCTTACAAGAATCCGATTATGCCAATCGTAGCCTTTATAACCACCCGGTTAGGGGTAGCGATTGAGTACGTCAAACATAATGTTTATCATGTGGAAGACTATGATAAACTCAGGTCTAAGGATAAATGATATAACTATTATGAGATTTAATTATGAAATTTGACAATGACATAAATCTCATAACGGGTCTATCTAGTACATTTTCTCCAACAAGTACCCACAAGTTTAATCCGCATCCCATGCACTATAATCATCATATGATTATCCATTAAACTCCTGATAGCCCTTCATAAGTGCTAGGGACAATGATTATTATAATAAACATGCAAAAGTTATAATAATCGGGTTTGTTATCTCTATAACAACGAAGCTATGACATAACGCATAGGCCTTTCTCAAGGGCCTAGGGCATAATATCAAACAGTACCAACGATAACACTTTGACGACAGTCCCACGAACTTAAAACACTTTGAAAAAGAGTTTGCGGTGGAAACTTTTACCATACAAAGGTATTGGTTTTTGTTAAGTTAAATATAGAAGCCAGAAATGTTAACACTATGGAAACTTATGTAAATAACAGTGTTGTACTGCGTGCTGGACAACACTTGACACAACACATAAAATATCTCAACTTTAAGAGACTGAAAGAATTAAATCAGGAAAAATATGACACAGACAGATATATTTTCACAAGTTATATAAATATATAACTTGTGGTAAAACTTTCGGTATATATATATCGTTTAGGTACAAAGTCTAAACAACTCCTATCCTCTAACGGAAATAAGGAATACAAAACGTGTTAAATACAAGAACCAACAATAAATAAACAACACCCCATCACAATCAAAGGCTAGACCAATTTAGCCTTAAAAAAATAGTTTGCTCAAGAAATTAAATTGTGATCTTGAGTTGAGTGTTTTAATATCACTACCACTTGGTCTAAGTTTGCGGCTATGAGTTTTATTTTTCTCTTGGGTGTCTTTAAACTGATCTCATTAACCCTTTATATAGCCTTCAAATTAGGGATGGCAATTTTACCGAACCCGATCCGTATCCGAGACAATCCGACCCGGGATGGGTGGGTTTGGTAATAGCTTTTTAAATTCCGGCGGGTTCGGTAGCTGCCCGAGATCCGTCCGTATCCGACCCGTATACAACCCGTATAAGTTTATATTCGTATCCGACCCGTATCCGATCCGTATCTGACCCATATAGTATATATATATTAGGCTATTTACTATTTTACCCTTAGTTTCAATTATTATTACTCCCATACCCTTTGTATATACTGTGAGTTGTGACTGCGAGGCGAGAGGTGTAGGGTTTTCAATTTCAAACGCCGTTAGAGAGAGAGAGGGCGACGCCGACTGAAGTACTGAACAGAGCGACCTCCCTCAATAGATTTATGTGTTTTTGGCCATCATGGCACTCTCCGTCCGACTCCACCGGCGACAAGGGTTCGAGCCTGCCCGGAACTGAAATTGTGGGGGTTTCCAACAAGAGGAGGGAATCCTCTGTGTCGGAATGCTCGGTGGAGATGGTGGATCTGGAAGCTGGAGTTGATGATGGGGAGGAGGGGAAAGCACATTTGTCGAATGTTTAGAGGGATTGCGGGATTTGTCATCTGAGCATGGATGCAACGAATCAAGAATCCGGGATACCTATTGAGCTGGCCTGTTCTTGTAAAGCTGACTTGGCTGCTGCCCACAAACATTGTGCTGAGGCTTGGTTCAAGATTAAGGGAAACAAGTAAGTTCAAAAATTTCATTTTTTTAAAACTTTTGAAGACACCCTTTTAGTTTTCGTAAGTTTGTTTGATTCTTGGTTACCCATTTATGACTCATAAATTTCAAATTTTGCTTGTTTTGACCAAAAAAAGTCAAATTGTGACCAATATAAATGGGACGAAGGGAGTACTAGATTACCTAAATGCACCATGAGATGATGGTCAACATGTTTTGCCATTGCTTCAGTGCATCTGTGTGATGCATTGAGGGCATTGAGAACACCTGCCAACAATGTTGATTTGGGGGTAATTTTAACCCTTCAGCAGACAGACCAGGTCTTAAATAAATTTTCAAAAATTTGATAATGAAATGGTTAGGTTTTTTTTTTTTTTTTTTTTTTTATAGTTTTTAGTTTTAAAATTGTTTATTTTGACTGTTCTTAATTACCTATTGTGGCTGAGAATCTACTACTGGCAGGGGCAGACCCACCTTGTGACGAGAGGGGGCGACGGCACCCACTCGATTTTCAAAAAAAATTATTAATTTTTTACCTATGGTTTTTAATTATATATATTTAATTGTGCGAATTCCAAACAATTGTTCCAAGTAGCTCTGCTGGTAACCCGTTTTGTAGTCACACCTAGTGACTCAATTCCTTGCAGCTACATTTTGTATTCCTTCTTTTGAAAGAATCAGCTTTTCAAAGTTTTACTTGTAGAAGTTGTAGTTACTTTTTATCATCACTTTAATTATCATAAATATTTTTTTTTTATTTAAATTATTTTTTTCCCTCTAATATGATATATGACCTTTTTCAAATAAAAGTATATTTTATAATTAATATTTTTTACCATCACTTTAACAAACATACATAATTTTCCTTTTTTTTTTTTTTTTTATCATTAGTTATTGTTTGAAAAAAGTTGTTTTAATCATATATGAAATAAATTTTTTATTTAGTAAATTACTGCAATAAGAAGATGGTGAGTTAGAAATTAGTAGATATTTGTACATAACTTATGTCTTAAAAATATTACGCCAATTTTGTGTTGGATTTGTCGATTTGTCAATTATTGGTAAAATTTGTGATTAAGTAAAGCAATTTTTTTTGGCACCCACTGGATGTAAATTCCTGGGTCCGCCACTGACTACTGGACCACCCTCGTGCTAAAATAATCTGATTTAAAGCTGTCTATTCTAAAAAATTTGGGCAAAAAAAAGCTGGTGAATTAGTGGAAAAGCAACTTTTGTTGAACGGAAAAGGAATCAAGAAACAGTAAAAGGTTGAAGGCCACATTAAACATGCCCGCAATGGACAGCTTGCTGACATTTCTCTCCAATTCATAATTTTGTTGGAATGTTTTTTTGTTGCTCTCCCTTTCACTTTCTTGTTTCCTAATGCAAGAGATGGACCAGGCCCAAAAAAAAAAAAATTGGCGGATACGGATTCGCCCATCGTCGGATACGGACGGGTTCGGTTACGGGCTCGGTAGCCTCGGATCGGATACGAGTTTTGCAATATCCAGGCCGTATTCGACCCGTTGCCATCCCTACTTCAAATACTTGATGGCTACTCCTTGTTGCATGAATATCTCAACCAAGTTGGTGGAGAATCAATTCCCTATTCTTTAGGCAGAAGAAGATATGGCTCCTCCTTTGTAGACACTCTCTTTTATTTCAACATGTGCCATGCTTACCCTCCTTGTACCTTCGTGCTTGTTCAGTTTTGTACCCACGTTTTCCAGCAAATTTTGTTGAGAAATATCAACCACTTCATATCTTCACTCGTAAATGCACCAAGTCATGCACAAACTCTCTCCAAGCACTTTCTTGTTTATAGCTTCACCTCATCTCATATTTGACTCAGTCTTTTGGACTTGCAACTAGGGATGGCAACGGGTCGAATACGGTCCGGATATTGCAAAACCCGTATCCGACCCGAGGCTACTCCGCCCGTATCCGAACCCATCCGTATCCGACTAGGGGCGAATCCGTATCCGCCCAGTTTTTTTTTTTTTTGCCCGGACAATCTTTTCTGCAACAGCAGCATACAAAAACCCAAAACTAACACCAAACTTTTAACATCATGACCAAAAGAAACCGAAATCAAATAATCAAACACTAAAATCAGGAAAAAAAAAAAAAAAAAAACTTCAATCTTTCCATGTTTTATATAACTTCAATCTAGATAAATGCATAGAAAAAGGGAGAGATTAGAGTTGAAGCCCTAAATTTAAAATTAGGGTAAAGGGGAGAGATTAAAAATAGAATTGAAGCATTTTACCTTGGTAAGTGAGGGGCAAGAGCAGGCGATGGAGGTTCAATGATGTAGGCGACGAAAACAGCAACAGCGAGACGGCGACGATGACGTTGGTCTTCTCCTGGAACGGCGAGAACATGACTATTCGACGCAAAGCAGAGAGAGAACGACTAAAGTGGCGTGTTCTATTTTCTTTGGCGTGCTCAACCCTAGTTTAAGTATATATAGGTAGGGTTTAAAGTGTAAATGTTAAAACTAAGAGGGGAAGTATTTTAAAGAAAGGGTAGGGGAGTAATAATAAATGAAAATAAAGGTAAAATAGTAATTAGGCTAATATATATACTATACGGGTCGGATATGGGTCGGATACGGTCGGATACGGGTCGGATACAGATATAAACTTATTCGGGTTGTATACGGGTCGGATACGGACGGATCTCGGTCAGCTACCGAACCCGTCGGGTTTTAAAAAGCTATTACGAAACCCACCCAACCCCGCTCGAATTGTCTCGGATACGGATCGGGTTCGGTAAAATTGACATCCCTACTTGCAACAAATAATATGTGCATACAACATTTAAATAATAATGTGTAATTATTTTTGTGTAAAAAGTTATACAACTATTATCTAATAAGTCTTATAGCACTGTGGGCATCACTAGTGTACAAAATTAAACCAAAATTAACAACTAAAAAGGTGGCATTGTGTATGTTAAAAAAGGGTCAATCCGTCTGGCCCAGCCTCTCCCACCCTCCCAGATCGCGACTGTGGCAAGCTAAAAAAAATAACCTCCAATAACTTTAAAATGCTATATCTTAAGATTTATAACTCGGATTTTTTTAAAAAAAAAAAAACCGTTGTGTTCGTCTCGGCGAGACAAAGCAAACTCGATAGGTCATGATATGGTTTTTTTTTTTTTTAAAACATATTTATTTACACACAAAAAATTTGAGCTGCTCGTCACCTGAGATGTAACACTCTATTCTGATAAAAGTAACAATTTCATCTTCAAAAAGTAACACATTTTACTCTCAAATGTAACAACAGTTTTACAAGAAAATTTAAATTGTTTGATAGTTTTTGTGGTTAAAAAAAGTAATATTTGAAGTGTAATAAAGTGAATATATGATTATAATTTTGTATATAGATAAATGTAACATTTTTATTTAGTAACTGTTACTTTTTTTCTTTAAAAAAATAAAATAAAAATTCATATATATATAATCGGGTTTGCATCTCAATTGTTACTTTCTCAATAATTTTTTTTTATATTTCAGATATAATGTTACATTTAAGAATATAAATTGCTACAATTGAGAAAAAAGATACTATTACATTCATTTTTTATAAAATGTAACATTAGTTTAGTTTGTCAATCTTATGTTAATTTTGAAAAAAAAAAAGTGTTACATTTGAAAAAAAGAGTGTTACATTCCTTTATAAAAATTGTGACATTAGTTTAGTTGTCAATCTTTATATGTTATCTTTAATCTATTGCAGTAAAATTGTGGTACATTTTGAAGAAAAAAATGTTACATTTCGTTATAATAAGTGTTGCCTTTGTTGGCGAGGAAAAATAAAGTTAGGGGGCAAAAATAAAAATAAAAATCTCGGCTCGGCTTCGTGCGAGCCGTTACACGCCATGCGGCGGTCGAACATAAGACAACCTCAAAGAAAAAAAAAAAGTTAGGCATTATCTTTATGAACGGAGGAATGTCTAATATCAATACAGTATATCATAAACTTTGGTCTTGACGAATTAAGGCCGAGCTGAACCATTTACGCGGGCCTACTTTGCACATTGTCCATCAAAATTCAGTATTTTTATTTTGAACTGGACTTTCAAATAAGATTGGTCTGGGCCAAGTTGATTCTAATTTTAGAATTGACCACTTTCTCGTTGATGTCCCATTTTCTTGGCTACATGAAATAAATTTCGTTTATCTAATGTGTGCCAGAGCATAAAGTTTAATTATTATTAATAATTTCTCTCAAAAAGAAGTGGTCAAGTGGTAAAGTTAAGCCTCACCCTCGGTGAGCGCTAAGGTTCGATCCCTCTCCTTGACTCTTTTTAGCGTGGACATCGTCAAAAAAATATATTATAATAAATTTATACACATAATAATTTTATTTTAAAAAAAAATCTAAACATATTACTCCATCTGTCCAAGTTTAAGGTTCTTACTTTCCTTTTTGATATGTCATAGTTTAAAGTTTTTTGTTGCTTTATTCTTTAAATGGCAAATTATGAATAGAGATTTGAACATTTTTGTCCTCATAAAGTTCATATATAACAAAAAAATATCACCCACTTGCTTTATAAATGGACAATTATATCCTCCACATACTATTATTTTTTGGGGTGGACTAGGGTGCGACGGTCGCATGGCGTGCGACCATTCCCGCCAAATTCTACATTTTTTTTTTGGTTTTTTTTCCAGCCATTTCTTTCTGCCAACAAAAGTAACACTTTTTATAAAGGAAATGTAACACTTTTTTCTCATATATAACACTTTTTTCTCTTCATAAATTTACCACAATTTTGCTGAAATAAATGAAAGATAACATAAGATTAACACCTAAAACTAATTTAACATTTTATAATAATGAATGTAACTTTTTTTTTCTCAATTGTAACACTTTTCTAGGGGTTTACATTAAAATTGAAATGCAAAACCGATTATATACATGATTTTTTAGTTTTTTTTTTATAAAAAAATGTAACATTTTAACCTATAAACTGTTACATTCATCTATATAACATGTTACAATCATATATGCACTGTGTTACATTCAATTATTACTTTTCCTAACCACAAAAACTATTTATATTATTTTGCAAAACTGCTGTTATAGCATACAATAAAGTGTTACTTTTTTAAGACCAAACTGTTACTTTCTTCATAAGAACGTGTTACTTCTCAGGAGACGAGCAACCCAATTTTTTTTGTGTGTTAAAAATTATGTTTTTTTTTAAAAAAAATCAAAATATATCATGACCTATATAGTTTTGTTCGTCTCGTCGAGACGAACACAAAGGTATTTATAAATATATTTTTTGACTTCAAAATCTCAAGATATAGCATTTTAAAAATATGGGAGATTTTTTTAAAAGTGTGTGACACGTGTCGCGTGCTGAGTGGAGGAAGGGTTTGCTGGGCGGGTGGGGCGCTGGAGCATCCATGGATCGCCGGGTTTTGACCCAGGGAGGATCTGTCTCACAGCCGTGAGACGGTCTCACGGGAGAATTTGTCTTATTTTTTACTCAAATTTGCCTTAGTTTCTTAATAAGCGTGTAAAGTCAAACTAAAAATGTTAAACCGGGACGGAGGGAGTACTAGTCCCCAAAGGAGTGGCTCAGTGGTAAAGCCAAGCCTCACCTTCGGTGACCGCTAGGGTTCGATCCCTCTGCTCGTCTCCATCTGGCGTGGACATCGACAAAATAATAATAATAATAATAAAATAAATTGTTACAATATACCCTAAAAGACACACCTTAATAAAAATCGAATAATATTTGGTCTTTAAACTTTACTGTATACTTCTAATTCTTTCAAAAAATAAAATAAAATTATACTTCTAATATAATTTAGTATTCTATGAACATTTTATATATACTTTGCTATTTCCTTCCATACGACACCGGCATTTTGCAGCCGTTGAATATTAAGAAAATACCAATTATACCCTTAATAACAGCAGTTGAATATTAAGAAAATACCAATTATACCCTTAATACAATTGACAGAGATCAATTCCGCGAAGGAAGTATGTGCCTTTGTATCTAGGTTTCAAATGCCGTGCATATGCTATTAGGGTGAAATGTTGACATTGTGACATATATAGATCCGGTCCTAGTTCTAATACTTCCTTAAGATAGAATGACGTTGAACATGTGCCATTCACACCATGTTAAAAATTAGGGACAAAAGTGCAATTTAATGCTCTCTATCTTATTATAAAGTTTGTCATTTTTATGGTCAATATAAATGAACTTTAACTATAAAAAATAAAAATGATACAATTTTTTTTATTTTAATTTTTTAACACGGAGTGAGTAGAATATAACAATATTGAACCTGTGCCCTTCACACCATGTTAAAAATTAGGGACACAAGTGCCATTTAATATTGATTTATGGACGCTTCTTAGGGATAGCCAAACCGAACCGGAACTAAAAAGCCCGGAACCGCCTTGATCCTTGACGAAAACTGGAACCATGTGAACCGGAACCGTTTGTAACACGGGCCGGTTCCGGTTCATCCCCTCTGAAAACCGTGAACCGGCGGTTCCGAACCGCCATGAACCGCCTAGTCCGAATCGGAACCGGAACCGTTAGAAAACCATCAAAAACTGTCAAAATCGTTAGATTTCTAACGATTTCATCAGAATTAACCGTTACTAACAGAAAGTTGACAAGAAAAGTTGAGTTTTGACTGAATTTTAAGCCAATTTCAGTGAATAAAAATAATAAAAATTTTGTTGAGTATATAAAAGAAAAGAGGGACGGTCCTTTTTAATTTTTTAAACATTTTTTCTATACTTTTTTGTAAAAAGAAACCGGCTATAAAATATTATTATTATAATTGTTTTTTCTGTTTAAAAAATTATTATTTAAAAAAAAAAAAACTGTGGACTTGCGGTTCCAAACCGTGAACCGGTGATTCCGAACCGTAACCGAAAGAGAAACGGTTTGGTTACGGTTCAAGCTTTTCCAGAACCGGAACCGGCGGTTCGGAACTGGAACCGTAATCGGAACCGTGTTTGGTCATCCCTAACGCTTCTTGGAAACTTCATGCCCAATACCAAATACGTGAAGTGAAATAATGATTAAGAAAAATGAGTTGGGTCATTTTTGTAAATAATTGTCACTTATTTTAAAATGAGCGGTGACATTTTCATAAATGAATGCAAGCACGCATTTGCATCGTAAATGCCGGTCCTATTGTTACGAAATGTCAGCCATTTATACTGATGTTTATAAACATTGAAATTGTGCTAATATTACAAAGTGTCACATAATTTTTGTTGGCATTCAATATTCATAAACATTAAAACCTAACACTTTTAATAAGTATCATGGTGGTAGTGTTAAAAAGTGTCAGTCAACCATTTATACTAACACTTATAATCATTGAAACTGTGAGCTTTTGATAAGTGCTAGTAGTAGTGCTAAAGAGTGTCAGTGCGTTTGTTAAAGAGTGTCATCGGTGCGTATGTTAAAAAGTACCAGTTTTAGTGTTAAAGATTGTTAATCGTGTGTTAATTGTCCTAACGTGTTTAATAAGTCCAATTATTTACAAAACAACTACCACGTGATTTTAAAACAAGTATCAATTATTCAAAAAAAATATCACCGCTTGTTTAAAACCGCTTATTATTATTTAAAAAAATGTCCCTGCACATTTTGATAAGACATTATTTTTAATCTCATATGAAATACGCGTCCCCCCCCCCCTGCCCTTTTCACTTTGGTTTAAGAGTGGTTATAAGAAACAAGTGTCCCTTGATTTTAAACATGCTAGAAACCGTTTTTTTTTTTTTTTTTAAAGGCAAACGATAATTCATTCACTCACAATGAAAAAAGAGATGGCGCACCACAAAGATTGGAGGCTCACTCAGAATTACAATAGTAGTTCTATTTCGTAACTCACAAGAATTATATTTGATATCTAAAGCTTGAGACGTACGGATTCCTTTCCAAACGAAACTTGGATACTGCCTCAATCTGACATTTACGAAATCCTCAATCGGGTAAAATGTTGCGCTTAGCACGGGATATACAGAATCCGGGTTGGCGAGAAAACGCCTACCAAGCATCTTAAAATTTCCGAACAATCCTTGTGTAGTTAGAACATCAGAACTCATTTCATTGTGGGAAAATGCTAGAATCGTCGCAATTTTGAAAAGAAAAATACAACAAACAAACAAACAAACAAGACCAACATAGGCTCTCACAAAGGAGCGAATACAACGGCTCTCACTGAGGAGAGAATACAACGGCTCTCACTTAAGAGAGAATTTTATTATATAATATATAATGTACAATAGAAAACAACAACACAATTGTTTATAATTTCTACATTAAAATTACAAACAATTGTGTTATTGTGGATTAAAACCAGAAGAAAGAGATGAAGTTTTCTTCAGGAAATGATGAAGACTTAAATGGAAATTGAAGGAATAAGCTGGAAAATCAGATGAAACTTTTAGAAGAAGAAGATGAGTTTTGGAGAAGATGGTGGTTGGGAGAGAACAGAGAATTTGAGAGAGGTTTTGCGGAAGGGAATTCGACGGCGAGAAAGTTAAAAATTATGCTAGAAACCGTCTTAAAAAGATACAATCAATTAATTTTTAATGGTTAACACAAGTGAAATTGACCAAACATTAATGTCAACTTAATCATCTAAATAAAAGTGTAAAAATAGTTATTGATAGATATTAATGATTTTTTTTTAAAAAAAATTATTAAGATGATTAGATTTAATATTAATATTTGGTAATGTTTAGTTATGTTGACAATTAAAAATATAATAAAGTTATAAAACTATATTTTACGACGGAGAGGGGCAGGGGGAAGTATCATTATTCATAACAAAATATGAGCCCGTGTAGAATTACTTGTTATTTATAACCTTATATATGCTTTAGTACCTGAAATTGATTTAAAAAAAAAACAAAAAATGCATATTATTAAACATAGGAAGAACAAATGTGAAGATGACCATCCACAAACGATGGAGGTTCATCCCAAATGTATGGGGTGATATGCCTATTCATACCTAGAGATACAATCAGATGCGACATTCGCAACTCGCCTAACTAATTTAACAACACCATTATTATTGTTTGATTCCAACAGTTACTTGCTACTACGCATCAAACATCCACACTCAAAATATTTCTTCATCCTTTGCGATCGAACAGTACACCTGAGTACTATCAATTTCAAAGATAACGTGCGCTGAGCCTTGTGGATGTCCATCTCAGCAGTATAACAAACTCAGAGCTTCACCCTCAACCACTCTTAATAAGCATGGATTATATTTGCCCGAGCTTGTAGCAAATGCTCATGAGCATCGCGCGTGATGGTACCCAAACCTGTTTGATTGACAATAACAAAGAAAGATGTGTCACAGTTTACCTTAAGGTTGAAGGCAGACAGTGGGTGCCATCTTACCGAGGTGGGCCACGAATTGGAGTTGTCGAAGTTCAATGAAAATGCTTTTGAGCGTCCATCCATTCTAGCCAGGCAATAGCTGACCACCATTAGATTAAAATTGTTGAATGGTTGAGATTAAGACACAATAAGAAAGAGAAGCAATGACATTTTCGAAATTAATCTAAACTATGGGTAAAAAATGGAGCTAGGCATTCCTTTCTTTGGCTAAGCTAAACGTGTGAACCATCTCTTAAAGGCATGCCACGTCATCACCAATAATTTCCCTCAAATTTCAAAATAAAATATCTCAATATCTATAAGTCGATTTTTTTTCTTCGAAAACACTGGTTTTTTTGTCTCGACGAGACGATTCAAACTACATCCCTGAAGATAGGGTTTTGAAACAAAATATTAAGTAACAATGAAATTTTTAAAATACACTTAGATACAATAGGTAAACAACTCTTGTATCCAATATCAAATGTGTTCAACAATCCACTTGGATACAATAGCTAAACAGCTCATGTATCCAATATCTGTGTTGAACAATCCACTTGAATACAATTAGCTATTGTATCCAAGTGAAATCGGTCAATCAATTCCACTTGAATACAAAAGCTATTTTAGCTAGTGTATCCAATAGCAATGTTGACATATTACCCTTGAATACAATAGGGAAGTAGCTAGTGTATCCAATAGCAATGTGTATGAACATTGTTGTTGGATACAATAGGTGTTTGCCTATTGTATCTAACTGAATTGTTATGAACATTATATTGGATACAATAGAGAAGTAGCTAGTGTATCCAATAGCAATGTGTATGAACATTGTTGTTGGATACAATAGGTGCTTGCCTATTGTATCTAACTGAATTGTTATGAACATTGTATTGAATACAATAGCTATTTAGTATTTTGCCTATTTTTTCAAAACCCTATCTTCAGGGATGTAGTTTGATTCGTCTCGTCGAGACAAAAAAATCAGTATTCTCGGATTATTTTTTCGGTTTATAGTTAATGAGATATTTAATTTTGAAAATTTTGGTAAATTTTGGGTGATGACGTGGCAAATTCTGGAACACACATGGTATTTTGCCCTTCCCTTTGTCTGTCAACCTAATTACAAGAATGCCACCGAATTTTTAAACTAAAAAAGTAATCTAAACTCTTGATTTCTGTCTAATCCAATGGTTATCCTTGGTTCTCATGGTTCTCATGTAATTGGGTTCTCATAGGAGTATGACCCTATATATATATATATATATATACTCCCTCCGTCCCATCTTAAACTTCAAAGTCAAAGGAAAATTTGTCAACTTACTTCTACTTTGACTAAACACTTATAATATAATTAATTATCTTAATAAAAAATTTAAAATTGTTTTTGATTCACCATTATCAATATTCTCATAAGTAACTTTTAGTTTTTTAATAGGATAATCAAATTTTCTCTAAATCAATAGTCAAAGTGCAAGTAAGTTGACAAATTTTGCTTTGACTTTGAAGTTTAAGATGAGACAGAGGGAGTATAATGAAAAGTTAAAACAGGAAGTGGAAATCCTTCAAAATAAATTAAAAAGAACAACGGAGCCTATTTACAGGGATTACGACAGCTTTAAAGCACGAATTCTTGACATTCCATGGAGGCAGACTTTAAAATCAGTCCTGGAAAGGATTGAAGGCCTCAATGATATTATTTCCGAAAAAATTTGTACAGGTTTTCTTTTGTAATGTCTGAAAATGTTTTGACTTGTTCCGGCTCGATAAAAAAGTTTTCAAGCCCAAAGTATCCCCTAGGCGTGTTCATGGCATCGGAGAAACTATAAAAACCTTTGTAAAACGGATCTTTGCACTGTATGTGATTTACGACTGTTTCCCATTTATTAAAAATACCTATTTTTGTGCCACGAAAAATAATGTAATGGGAATATCTTTTCGGAACATTTGTGTTTTATGGCATTTTTCGAGTTATTTCCAAGAAGTAAAATCCTAAGGAATTTAGAATTTGTACTTTCTTTGTGGACTCATTTGGGAATATATGTATGTGCCAAAGATTGTCAAGGAGACACTGTTGTTTTTCTGTTAGGTCCATCCCGAAAATGGGCCTAAACCTTTTACTATCTTCTGTGCAAACGGGTAATACATTTGGGCCGAATGTAATAGATTTTTGTTGGGCTTGTGGGATAAATCGGTTTTGTGGAACAAAATGTTTATCAGCCAACTTTAAAGAGCTTGGCCCAGCCTGTGGGGATTTTCTGTTGGGAAATGTTAGTGAGGACGACAGTTTCATGTTTTTGCTGTAGCTTTCTTGCTCTGTTTTGATACCCTCACTGTCTGAAGTATCCATTGCTGTGTGTTTTCCTTGCTGTTGGATGTACCAATCTTCTTTCCTTGTTTTTATCCATGGAACAACCTGTTTAGATTCCTTGATAAGATATCAGCAATAGTGTTATTTTTCCCTTTTATATGTTCGAAGTTTATAATGTATCCACTTCCTTGTATTATGTTTTGTAGATTAATCCATCTAGTCCTATTAACTTTTTTACTTTGATCGTTTTTTATAAATTTAACTATGGCTTCACAATCTGTTCTAACCGTAAATTATTTATTTAAAAATATTTTAAATTTTTCTAATGTGTTAATCAATGCCTGGATTTCATAATCTAAACTAGTCCAATTTAATCCTGTTTTGTTAAAGTTTCCACTAGAATATGCGCAAACTTTCTCATTATCTTTTGATGAATATTTGTTTGGTTTACAAAGAAGAACAGCTCCCCATCCTTCTTTACATCCATCTGTTTCTATTATGATGTAATCCGTTACTAGTGGTAATTCTAATGGTTGAATCTTTTTTACCACTTCTTTTATTTCTTTTATTAATTTTATATCTTCTTTGTTAAAATTTCTTTGACCATTCTTTGTTGTTTTACTATATAATGGTCCTACTAATTTTGATAAGTTAGGAATAAATTTTCTGGCATAATTTACTAACCCTAAAAAGGCTTGTATTTGTTTTAAATTTTCAATTTTTTCTGGAAATTCAATAATTTTTGTTGATATATGAGGTTGTAATTCAATTTTTCCATTACCTATTTCTAGTCCTAAAAAGGATATTTTTCTTTTGAAAAGCTCCATTTTTCTTTTTGATACAACTATTCCATGTTTTTTAATTTCACTAAACACTTGTCTTAAATGATTTTCATGTTCTTGTATAGTTTCACTAGCTACTAAGATGTCGTCTATATATACCATACAAAACTCATATTTTAAGAATATATCATCCATAAATCTTTGGAATATTGCCGGAGCATTTTTTAAACCAAAACTTAATACGTTCCATTCAAATTGTCCTTCGGAACATGTAAAAGCTGTCCAAGGTTTAAAATCTTATGATAATTTAAGCTGATTATAGCCTGATTTTAGATCGAATTTTGAAAAGATCTTTTTCTTTTGAATTAAATTTATTAAAGAATCTTTGTTAGGTATATTATACCCATCATCTTCTGTGTTATCATTAATTCTCTTATAATTATAAACTATTCTAGCTTTTTCTCTCTTAATTTCGCTATGGTTTCGTACTATAAAGGCTGCTGATCTATGTGGACTTTCTGATTTTTTAATTAGATTTTGTTTTATCATTTCAGGTATTTGGTTCATAAATTCATCCTTATCTAGAGGACTATATTCAATATTTGATGTTCTTATAGTTATGTCAGGATTTTTTATTTTAAATTTGCATATATATTTAACTTTTGAGTTCGTAATGTCTTCTCCTATTAATCCTATTTTTTCTAAATGTAAGATAATAGGATGATTACTACTTTTTGTTACGTCTATTCCTTTTTTTAATTCATGTGTTAGCATATTTGTTAATAATTTTAATGTGTCATTTTCTATATTCACATTTGTTTTAGGATGATTTTGTCTTAAAAATTCCAAGTGGCCAAGTCCACCACGCTTCTGTGCTAACTCTGATGTTTGATTATATCTAAGGGTTAGTATACTGTAAATATGTTTACTTAGGGTAATGTATTTTTTTGTTATAGTAATAGTACCCTGTAAGCCTAGTATAAAATTTAATCCGAGAATAAAATCTTTTGATTTTACGTACTCTGGACTAATATTTACTTGAGGGATATCATATTTTAAGCTATAGTTTCCTGAGAAATCTATAAACTGTATACCGATTGGTTCAATATAATGTGTGATTGTCATTAATCTATCCTCTATAGTCCTAGTGACTAATTTATAGGATAATTCTTTTTTTGAACTGAGCTGGAACCATACTATGTGATATCACACTTTTTGTTGCTCCTGTATCTAAGAGGGCAGTTAAATCGAGATATTTTTGATTATCTAGCCATAACCTACATTGTAGATTAATAATATTTGTGATATTTTTGGTTTGTATTAAGGTATGTTCTGTGGACATATTAGTTAGATCTTCCTGAGTTAAAGATTCATCTACTTTTTGTTTGTTTTTATATACGGCATTTTCTATATTCGAAATTCTTTTTTCAATTCCAAGGATTTTTAAATTATGTAATTCGTTTGAAATCTCAATTTTATTTACTTTTTCTATAATTAATTCTAAGTTTGCACCTTCTAAGGATTTGTTATCTATTGTCATGCTTTGTTTATATAGTGTGTTTAAGCATAAATAACAGATTTCCTTAAAACATATATTACACTGTGATCTCTTTTCAATACTAGGAAAATAACCACAATTAAAGCATTTAATATAGTTATTTCCTCTTCTATTTATCCACTCATGTTTACATTCTTCTTCTTTATTCATATAAGTGTATGTGACTTTAGTGAGTTGACTATCATCTTCACTATAGATGCTATAAACTGACTCATTATCTGAATTTGTCATGTCTAGGGGTTCTATTTTGTATTCACCTAATTGTTCTACTAGGTTACTTCGTTCTGCATTTTTATTTTTATTTGGGCATTTATTTGCCAAATGTCTTTCATCTCCGCAAATAAAACATTTACATTTTCTAGTTTGAGGTTTTTTGATATATTTATTGCCTGTATAAGGTTTATATTCTTTTCTATATGTAGTGCTTTTTCTTATGAATTTCCTTGTTGGTTTACTATATTGACCATATGCTTGTGGTGTATATATAGTTGTTTTACAAAATGCTAAGCACTCTTTTTTAATTGTTCCTGTAAGGTTACTTCTTTACATTTATCTTCTAGTATAGTAAAGGTATAAGTAATTCGAGGTCCAATACCTAAATTCTTTTTATCGCTAAACTGTTGTTTCCATGATTCATGGATATTTCTACCTAAATCTCCTGGTAATTTAACGAAATATTTATCACATAGGTCATCATCCATAGCTTGACCTGTTTGTGATAGTAATCTAGTAAAATCTAATGTGAATTCATTTATGTATTTCATGTCTGCTATACTTAGTTGTTCTAAGTTTCTAATAGCTGTGTCTTGTATAAGAGTAGTGTTTTTAGCTGGGTCTACTCCTAATATTAATGTTCTAATTTGACTCGTAAAGTTATATGGGTTATCTCCTATAGCTTTTAGTCTATTAATTTCATTTGGATCTTGGGCTTTTTTGCTTTGCCATATACCTAATGCTATTGGGCCTAATGTGGTTTCTAAATAAGAAAACATGTCCATACTGTCTCTTTTGTTTGTTTCCCATAATCTTACTATTGTTTGTTCCCATACTAATATCTCATCTCCCCATAGTTGTGGTTTTTGTTTTTCTAATAATAACATACTTCCACTGTAAAGATTTCCTATTGGTAATCTATTGCCTTGACTAATATATTTAGATTCTCCTGTATATTGTTGTGACGGAGGGGTCCATGTTTCTCTTCCTATTACCTCTTCTGTATTTGTTCCTGGTTCTGTCCATTCCATTTTAGCTCTTTTTCTAGCATAGGCCATGTCTTGATCCATAAAAGCCTTTTCTTGTTTATAGAAATCGGCGATCATTGTTTTACCTTGTTGTATATCTTCTACTAAGGGTAAATTATATATTTCTTGTAACTTATTATAGCTATCTTCATATGTTAATCCTAATTCTGTAATACATTCTATTATCATATCGTCTACTTCTTCATGAATGTTTAACTCAGTAAATTTTTTGTTTATTATTTCATCAAATGTTTTACTAGTTTCTTCTATCTTAAATC
The DNA here is from genome assembly GCA_026119855.1 of Campanula takesimana. Taxonomy (NCBI): domain Eukaryota; kingdom Viridiplantae; phylum Streptophyta; class Magnoliopsida; order Asterales; family Campanulaceae; genus Campanula; species Campanula takesimana. The sequence continues at coordinate 299,158 of JAOWBW010001233.1, read as the reverse complement.
CTGTTACAGGTTCTTCTTCTAAATAGTCTATAATACTGAAATCATTTTCTTCTTCTTCGAATTCATCGAATCCGATAATAATTTCTTTTTCTTCGCTATCTGTATCATATATAGGTTCTTTATCGTACTCTATATTCATAAAATTACATTCTGTTTCAGTATCATCTTCACCTTTATTAAAAGATTCTTTTTTAAAGTTTATAAATCTTAAACTTTGTGCTCCATTTATTCCTTCATATATATAAGTTTGTCGTGGAACTAATATTTCATTATCTTGTTCTTTTAAATCATCTAAAGACCATTCTAGTCCTGCTAATTCTTCTGGGTCTATTTTAATTGGATCTATCATTTGTATAGATTTCGACGCTATTGTATTCACAATTCCTTCTATGTTTACTTTGTATTTCATACCACTCCTGTTGCTAGCTTTTCCTAGAGTTCCAATACTTATTACAATATTATTTACTTCGTAATTTTCGTATCCTTTAGTTTGTAAAGCGATTTTAATATTTTGTAAATCTTTAATGTCTTTTAATATTCCTGGTGTACAATAAAATAAAGCTGTATTTTGACTTAAATCTATTTCCATTCCTGAAATAATAGCTTTTTTTAACTCTGTTTTCCAAGACTTATCTAATAATAAAGCTAACAATTTTGTTCCTAGATTTTTTCTTCCTAATGCTTTAATACCAATTACTACTAAACCTATGTGTGCGAAATGTTTTCCAGATTGTTTAATTTTTTGTATTGTTTCTGGTGAGAATAAATCTATTGTGATAGTTCTGTCTACTACCCTAAGGCTTTCTTCTCTACTGCTGCGTATTAAAACTGTATTAAGATTTAAAATTCCTGTTTGATATAATATCCTGGGATTTAATATATCTAATTGATGTTGATTATATAAATCTATATTTCTATCTAGATTTATTTCTTCTTCTAATTGCACTGTTTGTTGGTTACTAGTAGAACCTGATCCTCTTCTAATAATTCTATTAAGGAAGCCTTCCGATGTGATTTCATCTTGTATATTACTAGTTGAATTTCTAGCTTCTTGTAATGTTCGACTTCTCCCTAAGAAACTATTATTTTGCTGATTACTCATCTTCTTGGTACCCAATGTGAGTATGGTGTAGGTTTTCTTTTAATTTTAACTTCTTCTCCTAGACTTAGTTTATTAATTCCACTAATTATTTTATCTAAGTCGTTGTCTAGAGTCGGAGTACTTGGTTGTGGTTTATTTATGATATCTAATATTTTGTTTAATTTGTCAATAATTTGTAATAATAAACTTATGATAAAATTAAATAGAATATGATATGTTTTATCACCTTTACTTGTTCCACTGTAGGATGTATAACCAGTAACTTCTTAGTTATTATTGTCGGGTTTATATTTTTTAGCTTCTCCTAAAGCTTGTAAATATTCTTTAGAGTCCAGTTTAACTTTCGACTATTCCTTTAACTGTAGTAATAACTTGTTCTAAATTAAAAACTTGTTTTTCTACTTTATGTAATAATTCTTTTGCTTCTAATATCTGTCTAGGTTTCGAATTTTCTAATAAATAACTAATCTGTTGGAACTCTTGTTTAGTGGGTGTATTCTTATGAATTTCTCTTAATTCTACAAGAATTTGATTATTTAAATGTTTAATATAATCTAGATTTTCAGTTAATTTTCTTAAAGTTCTTTGGTTTTCAAATATCAGATTCAAAAGATCTTCTGAATTGAGATTAGATGACGCAATGATGAGAAAAAATCCTATCCCTTCGTTAATTACTTAATCCTAAAATCCTTCAGTACTTCATATTATAGCCCTATGTATAAAAAAAAAAAGTATTTCTCCGCTGTTTATAGAAGACCCGCTCCACCTCAAATTCCGCTCGCTACAAACTGTAAGTAAACTACCTTCCCTGTAAAAAAATTTTCTTATATTATCATGTTAAATAAATAGAAGTTTATGGTTAACAGAGACCGCTAAAATCTGCCCTATATCCCCCTGTTATTTTTCCCTTTTATATGTTCGAAGTATATAATGTATCCAATTCCTTGTATTATGTTTTGTAGATTAATCCATCTAGTCCTATTAACTTTTTTACTTTGATCGTTTTTTATAAATTTAACTATGGCTTCACAATCTGTTCTAACCGTAAATTATTTATTTAAAAATATTTTAAATTTTTCTAATGCGTTAATCAATGCCTGGATTTCATAATCTAAACTAGTCCAATTTAATCTTGTTTTGTTAAAGTTTCCACTAGAATATGCGCAAACTTTCTCATTATCTTTTGATGAATATTTGTTTGGTTTACAAAGAAGAACAGCTCCCCATCCTTCTTTACATCCATCTGTTTCTATTATGATGTAATCCGTTACTAGTGGTAATTCTAATGGTTGAATCTTTTTTACCACTTCTTTTATTTCTTTTATATCTTCTTTGTTAAAATTTCTTTGACCATTCTTTGTTGTTTTACTATATAATGGTCCTACTAATTTTGATAAGTTAGGAATAAATTTTCTGGCATAATTTACTAACCCTAAAAAGGCTTGTATTTGTTTTAAATTTTCAATTTTTTCTGGAAATTCAATAATTTTTGTTGATATATGGTTGTAATTCAATTTTTCCATTACCTATTTCTAGTCCTAAAAAGGATATTTTTCTTTTGAAAAGCTCCATTTTTCTTTTTGATACAACTATTCCATGTTTTTTAATTTCACTAAACACTTGTCTTAAATGATTTTCATGTTCTTGTATAGTTTCACTAGCTACTAAGATGTCGTCTATATATACCATACAAAACTCATATTTTAAGAATATATCATCCATAAATCTTTGGAATATTGCCGGAGCATTTTTTAAACCAAAACTTAATACGTTCCATTCAAATTGTCCTTCGGAACATGTAAAAGCTGTCCAAGGTTTAAAATCTTATGATAATTTAAGCTGATTATAGCCTGATTTTAGATCGAATTTTGAAAAGATCTTTTTCTTTTGAATTAAATTTATTAAAGAATCTTTGTTAGGTATATTATACCCATCATCTTCTGTGTTATCATTAAGTCTCTTATAATTATAAACTATTCTAGCTTTTCCTCTCTTAATTTCGCTATGGTTTCGTACTATAAAGGCTGCTGATCTATGTGGACTTTCTGATTTTTTAATTAGATTTTGTTTTATCATTTCAGGTATTTGGTTCCTAAATTCATCCTTATCTAGAGGACTATATTCAATATTTGATGTTCTTATAGTTATGTCATGATTTTTTATTTTAAATTTGCATATATATTTAACTTTTGAGTTCATAATGTCTTCTCCTATTAATCCTATTTTTTCTAAATGTAAGATAATAGGATGATTACTACTCACTTATTTCCCTTTTGGTCCGTCCCAGCACAAGCGTCACTGCCCAAAATGGAAAACTTTTAATACTTTTATATTTTCTATACCCCACCCATTTAAGCTCTAATGAACCCAATTACACCAAAAGTAAAAACAATTAAGGTAATTAAAACCTAATGACCCCACCTAACCCAACCAGTTTACTTAGAAACCCACCCCCCTCCACCCCCTCTTTCCCGAAAAATCTCGATCATCTTAAGAAACCCTATTCTCTCTCCTGCGACCTCACAGATCTATCAAATTTGGCTCTCGATTTCCATGGATCCGCCATTTTTGAGGAAAATCGGCTTGGATCCTATGGATTCGTTGCCGGTAGACACGAATCTTCTCTTGATTTCGCCTGTTCTTATCCATGTCCAGAATCGCCGGCGAGTGAAAGTCTTTCTTTGATTATTCCGTCTGAAAATGAAGAAATAGTGGAGGATACTTCGTTTTCTGCTTTCGAATCGGGTAATGGGTTATCTAACCCTTGTCCTGATTCGCCTTTGTATGAAGATTTTCCTTCGATTCCTCCGTCTTCAAACGAAGAAATTGTGGAGGATACTTCGTTTTCTGCTTTCGAATCGGGTAATGGGTTATCTTACCCTTGTCCTGATTCGCCCTTGTATGAAGATTTTCCTTCGATTCCTCCGTCTTCAAATGAAGAAATTGTGCCTGATACTCTATCTTCTCCAATTGACGAATCCAGTTTGGCTGAAATGGAGCTTCAATATGCTTCTGGGCCTTCGGTTGGGGTTTTACCAATGTCCATGGAATCAAAAGCTGGCCTCTATCGATCGACTATAAAAATGATGACATGTTTCTTACCAAAGTTTTTTCTGAGGAGGATGTCGACAATCCTTTCTATCCGGCACCTGAAGAGATTAAAGAGTTTTTGCATACTGGGACGAATCAGGTCATTTCTTTTCTTTTAAGTTTTTATGAGTGCATCTGGGTTTGGAAATAGTTTTATCCTTAACTTTTTGATTGCTTAATTGGATGTCTATGATGTGGTCTATGATGTGCTTTCCTGAGACTTTCCTGAGACTTGTTGCTCTTCTTTGGTTATGGTTTTGTGCAAGTAAGAGTACAATCTGGGTTTGGAAATTTGTTGTGTGTGAAATGATGTTTATCCTCTTTGCTGAAATTGGGTTTGGAAATGGTTTAGAAATCAGTTTATATGTGCCCAATGATGGTTTTGAGGATACTTTTATTCAATGATAAAGAACATACTATGCTTTGGTTTTAGTCCATTATGTTGAAATTGTGTAATGTCTATGATGTGTTTGCTGAGACTTGTTGCTGTGATTTGTTGCTGTGATTTGTTGCTGGTGAGATGGATAAATATGATAATGTGAGAATTTGTGAGCTTTGTGAAACCATACTAGTCTGTGATGATTTTTTCATGTCTGAGACTAAATTTTTCATACTCAAAAAGGCCAATTATCATACCCAAAAGACTACTTTTTACATGGTTGACAACCTGAAGGTTTTTCCTAAACAAAAGGCCACTATTTTTCCTAAACAAAAGGCCACTATTTCAATAACAAAAGGCCACTTTTCATACACAAAAAGCCATGGTTTTCATGGTTTCACAAAACATACAAACTGAAAATTAAACAAGATTATAATCTTCCATCATGCCCTCAAGTCCATCAGCATGTCCAAGCCCATTTAAATGGATTAAGCACACTCTTACCACTTCGTAAGCAACTTGACACTCATTTGGTAGTGATCCTCTTCTCAATATTGCATCCTTTCCCATGTGAGGAATTTTATAGTCATTTGATCCATGCCTCTTTATAATTTCTACCATACAACATTGCAAGGTTAGGAATACCTTGTTTAGTGTCAAATGAGAAAGATTATGAAATGTATTTTGAACTGCTGTCACCAACTCCTCAACAGTCTTTGCTTGAACATCTGTCTTTAGTGATTCAATAGACCTGAACCACCCTAGATCATTGACATTGGTATCAGGTGAATTTGGGGGCTGAAAAACTAGCTCAATATTAAACCCATCCGAGGTTGCTGCTGCGATGAATTCTGTGTCAGTGTTTAAGGATAGATGTGGAGGAGCATTATCCCATTGAATGATAATGTGTTTTCTTGTATTTGCTGGCCAATTTGCTTTGATTGCAGGGATAACCTGCAATCAAATTAAATAAGTGTGCATTAAAACAGGTATTAATAAATCAAAAAGCATGAATAGTAAGCAAAAAGCATGAATATTTAACCAAAAAGCATGTGAACTCACATTTTGCAGCAGCATTTCTTTAGTGACCTGTTTGTTGATTGAGTCAAGTGGCTTGGTCTCCGGTGTGCCTTTGTCCCTGTTTCGACTTTTCCTCTTTGCACACACTATCTTAGTAAATGGCCACATACCAACTTTGCCATCAAATAACATCTCACCAGTTTCTGAGTAGATAGGTCTGCTTACTAAACAAAGAAACATAACTTTCATTATGGATCTCTTGCTTTGACATGCCCTGTATGGCTCATTTTCTCCAGGGAAGATGTAATACTTTTCGGTGCATTTTGACATGTTGAACCATTTCTCATCAGCATGTATAACATGAGTCATGCTTTTAAACTTTGGTCATGATGTTTCAGTATCAAATCTGAGTGCATTTAAACAATATCTCAACCTTGCTATTTTGTTTGAATCATTTAATAAAGGTTTTATAGCATTTGAATGAGGTCTAATCACCCCATTTTTTTTCCATCTCCAAATTGTACTCTTACTTACACCCATGCCTTGTGCTAAATTTCTAATCGTGTTCCTCGTTTGAAAAGGTAATCCTTTCATTTTTGTAATATCCAACTCTATTTTTGTTGACCTGATCATACCTTTTTTTTTGAAGTGGGACAAATTGGCAATCCTAGACCCAGCTGCCTCTTCACAGTCACCCAAGCTCTGAACACAGTACGATGGGAGACATTAAAGATCCGTGATGCTTCTTCAACCTTCGCTTTTGGAAGCATTCCTCCTTTTGCAGACACCGAGATGAACTGGGCAAGCAACCCTCTCTCAGCTACAGTCATATCTTTGGGCATTTTGATCCTGTTTTGGTTGTGAAGATTTTGAAATTGTGTCCGATATTTTGTGGAGGAATAGTGTATTTATAGGAAGGTGTAACAGATTGGGGGGGAAATTTAAATTTTCTGGGTTGAACTTAGAATTAGGAGGGAACTAAAAGTTTGAAATACCCAAATTTTAATTTTTATTATTATTGTAAATTATTTTTGCTGTTTGGCTCCAAACACTAAGTTTGGGCGGATGAAGAGATTAGGAGACTAGATGCCTGTCTAATCTCCTAATCCCTTTCCACTATCTCTACATTTTCTCTCCAGTTCACTACCTTTTGTATATAATAACAATATTCCTTAATCCCCGTGTCCCAAATTTTGATGACGCTTGTGGTGGGACGGAGGGAGTATATATATATATATATATATATATATATATATATATATATATATATATATACTCCCTCCGTCCAATCTTAAACTTCAAAAATTTCCATTTTGGGCGTCCCATCTTAAACTTCAAAATCCCAAAATGGAAACTTATTTATACTTTTTTATTTAGTGGAACCTACATGTCATACACACAACAACTATCCACTAACTATTCTCTACCTCACTTTTTCTCTCCTACCCACTTTCTATACTTACAACACTCTACCCCACTATCTATATTTTATAATATAAAGATTCACATCTTAATTCTTGTGCCCACTTTTTTTTTTGAAGTTTAAGATGGGACGGATGGAGTATATATATATATATATATATATATATATATACATTCTGCTTGTGTTTATGAAAAGATAGTACTCCGGTCCCAATTATATTTGGCTACAGTTGAATTTTTTTTTAGTCAACACTAATAAATGTTGATCAAAGATTAACTTCAATTAAATTATTTTAATAAAAAATTAAGAATTTTTATTAATAAATTATTTAGTGGTTATGATTAACACTTTCTAAAATTTTATTAGGATGAATAGATTGATTTTAATGTTTGGTCAAAGTTCACGTGTGTTGACCAAAAAAGTCAAACGTAACCAATATAAATATAAATGGGACAGTGTTACGTTAGGAGCAATATTTGACAATTTATGGTCAATATAATTAAATTTTGAGTAAATATTTATATGAATTTAATTATCTTCATAAAATATATTAAAATTATTATAAATAAATTATTTACAAAATTATTAATTAGAATTTTCTAGATTTCTTTAGAATAATTAAATAAAATAATGATTAATCAAAATACACATGTGTTAACTGTAAAATTTTAAATAAGATTATTTTTCCGGAAGGAATGAGTCGGTACAAAATGTACCAATCAAATTGACCGTTTCGTTTAATAATGAAAAGAATCTATAGTACGTAAATTGATTAGTTCTATAATAGCATTATATTTCAAAATCTAGCGCGTAACTAATTTAAATTTTAAACGAAAAGTCTCTTTTTAATTATTTTTAATAAAACTGTTCAGATCCCTCTGTCCCATTTTTAAATTAAAAAAAAAAAATTGAGTTTAAGAATTTAGAAAAATGTGATGTGTTGTGAGTGTAGATGGTTTGGTAGGAGAGAGAAAGTGGGGTAGGGAATAGTTATTGAGTTATTGTTGTGAGTATGATATGTGGGACTCATAAATAAATAACTATAAAAATCTTTCTTTTTTGGGTTTTGAAGTTTAAAATGAGATAACCCAAATAAAAATTTTTGGAGTTTAAAATAAGACGGAGGGAGTATATTGGAAAATGACTAGGCGACACTGAAATGAAGCCGGAAATTGGCGAGCCGAGGAGCTGCCGGATGGCAAATGGGGGACCCACACTTCAAATCTACTGAAGGCGCGTGGAAACTTACACGTCACTGTGTCTTATTCAAGTCGGACAACGTTCGTTCAACGAAGCCTTCAACAAACAATTTATCCATTAAATTTTTAAAATTATTTAATTTGTTTTATCACTTACTCTTTCCATTTGTATTATTTTTTTTCGAATTTCATTATAATAAGTGTCACACTCGTCCATTGTTCTAAAAGACCCCCGGCTAGGCTGTTTAGGCACTAGGTGTTCATGAAACGCCTAGTCCCGTCTAAGATATTATAGTTATTTCTGAATTTTCGGCCCCGCCTAGGCGCTAGGCGGCCCTGCGGCGCCTGGCGACCGCCTAGCGTTTTTTTAGAACCTTGCACTCGTCTTAAACTCAAATAAATAGTAAAATTATAATTTATCGTAGTACATGCCATATGCGAATATATAAAACACACTGCGAAAAACATTGACAGAGTGAGTAAGTAACGATGATCATTATTACACTTCCCAATTCGAAAAAATTGTTATTTTTAGACGGTTGAGTTAATGCTTTTGAATTTGGGACGCCGAGTTAAAGGATGAAATAACAGAAGAATTTCGTAATTTAGGGACGAGGACAGAAGGGGTCCGACCGGGTCTAGGGAAGGACCCGGCCGGACCAGTCGAGCGTCGGAAATCTAAGTTTGGCACAAGAAGAAGATCCGACCGGGTATAGCATGGGGTGCGGCAGGACCAAGCAAGGATCCGGTCGGACCATGCCTATGAGGTTTCAAGTCAGTTTTGGACTTGTATTCCAAGTTCCTACCAGATTATGAGCTAGGATTTGAGTGCTATAAATAGAGGCTACTAGTCTAGATCAAAATTAGCCGAAAGCCTCAGACAGATAAATCTTTAAAGAGTGCTCAGAGAGATCTGTAATTCTACATTTGCACAGTTAGGAATTTTGATCAAAATTCGTGCAGCAATAATAGTGTGATCTTGTAATCGTTTCTCCAGATTGATAATAATATTCTCTCCCCTCCCCGTGAACGTAGCAAAGTTGGTGAACCACGTAAATCTGTGTTCTTGTGATTGCTTGCTTTTTCTTATCAAGTCTTGTTTATTGCTCTAACATAGACAATTTTTTAATTTAAAATAAATGTCACTTTTGAGCGAGAATTATTTAAATTTTGTTTTTTACCTTCTTTTTTTGGTACTTGTTGTATTATACTACTAATTATTTAATTGTGTGAAGTAATGTAAGTGAGAGAGGCATTTAATTATGATAAATTTGGTTGTTTTTTCATTCAATAATATAGATGTATTTTTTGAAACTTGTGAAATGTATAAAAGCGACAGGTGTTTGAATTGGAAGTAGAAGAGTAGAGGGTATTCTTAGACCATCTATAATGGGGTGTTGATTTTTTTTTTTAAAGTAGTTGAAACACTATAATAGAGAGTTGAAAGAGGAGTTGAAATTTTTATGTGTTGTAAAAATTCAACTAGTTGAAACACTAGCAATAGTAACACTTGGCAGCTTCTGATTGGTTTTGTAGAATTTAGATTTTTATTTCTCATCCCAATTATTTGAGGTCAATTATTTTATAATTTTTTTTACACTAAAATTCATAATTCTTTCTCTATAAATAGAGTCTTGGTTCATTTGATTTGGACACAAAAAAACCATCTTTTTTCAATATAAATTTCTCAATTATCTTTTATTAACTCTTATTTTTAATAATAATTATCGTCATTTTTCGTATTTATGTAATTGCATTCACAGAAAATTAATTAAGTGTGAAATATTTTTTTAATTATGATAAATGATAATAATAATAATAATAATTTTATTAATCGTAAAAATAAAGAATAAAAAATAAAAAATGATATAAATGTGGTAGAGAATAGGATGATGAGTTGGAAGAATGTTGAATTTTATTAAACAAAACCATTCTAAGATATAAAAGTTGAATGGTAGTTGAATTATTATGTGGAAAAGAGAGAAGATGATGTGGATTGTTGGAAATTAAAAAAAAAATGGTGTTGAAAGAAAAAACAATTGTACATGGTCTTATGGAGTTCTCATAAATGGGCAAATGATGGACGGTGTTTTGGACAATATTTTTTTAAAAAAGTTCATATAATTACAAAACAATCTTACTTACTTAACTTACTTTTTACTCACTTGCTTTATGAATAGTGTTTAGATTAATTATTTCCTCAACTTTCTATTTTAGTTTGACCAATTTTCATTATTTTTGCCTTAATTTCTTAATAAATGTGTAGCTAATTGAAACAGAGGGAGTCGTAAAATAAATAAATAAACCGCAATGCTAGAGACACAATTTTTTTTTTATAAAATGATGGATACAAAGTGAAGTGACGATATATACGGTCGAACGCATCAAAAGAAAACGCTCTTAGAAAACACTCTGAATGCATCACCCACAAAAGCCACATACATTCTCTCACCTGCACCCATAGGACTGCTGAATTTTCCATTCTTTGTCAAGGTGTTTGCTTGAGAGAGAGAGAGAGAGAGAGAGATTGAGTAGAAGCATAGAAATATGCAACAGGTGTAAATATTTATTGGATAAAGATGACGAGTTCTATACCGATATCGTCGCCGGCGTCAAAGGGTGGCGGTGCCGGTGGTGTCGGCAGAATTAGTAGTAGTGCGGTGAGTCCAAGTAGTTATGATTATTCCTTCAAGATATTGTTGGTCGGAGATTCAGGTGTCGGAAAGAGCAGCCTTCTTCTCACTTTCATCTCTTCCGATCACTCTCCCTTCCACCATCTCTCTCCCACCATCGGTATGCTATATACTATCATCTTTCTCTCTCCCACCCTCTCTCTCTCTCTCTCTCTCTCTATATATATATATATATATATATATATATATATATATATATATATATATGTATATATGTATGTTGCTTTAAATAATATTAATAGTGCATCAATAATTACTTTTGTAGAATTTCATTTGAGTATTTTGTGATGTTGAATTTAGTAACTTCCTAAAATTGAATGATCATTAATTTTGGATTTAGGGGTGGGCGAGATGAAAGGTGGGATGGGTTTGACATATTTTGGGCCGTGTATCACTATATCAAAATAATCTCAACCATTCATCTACTTAGCCCTCCGCCTTGCTGAACAGATGTTCCGCATCCCTATTATTAAGTATTTTCATGGCTAACATACTATTGTTATCAAGAACATGTTTTCTTGAAAATAGTGGAGAGATCTCCCGTACAACTTTGTGTACCATACCCTGTATCACTTGTAATCCAACGATTTACATATTTGGATAATATCAACATGGTGTCAATCCTAATGACGGTGAGTTGTTGGATCACTAGTGGTTCATGGTGTGGTATACAAAGTGGCACAAAAGATTTGAACTCCTAACAGTAGGATTCCATTGTATTCCAAATGCAGTTAGTACTTGGGGATATTATTTTTTTCTTCGAGTGGGAGTACATTTTCTCTCTCTCTTAATTTGGTACCTAAGACCTCAGGTTTCGAAGCCAAAACAGTCACACATCTTATACTGGAAAAATACTGATGGAGGGAGCTTAAGTGATATTGCTACTCATCCCCCCCCCCCCACCCCGTCTCCTTTTCATGACTTTTAATTAGTTATATATATCACGTATACGTGGTTGAGAATTGTTTCTAATGTAGTAGGAAAAAATGTACTCAACTTATTCCATTAACCGTCTAGTTAGCTTTGAAAAAACAGAAGCTAAAGTGGCTCTAATACGTAGTTTTCCCATGACGGAGGTCTGAGTTTCTTATCAACACACGCATTATCATTACCATAGTTACATTATGATCATCTATTACACTTCTGTCTATCTTGAAGGGAGAGTCAACGTGACTTGATCTTGTTTATTAGTCAAATGCGGATTTTTCCTATCTTTTTAGTGGAGATAAAACGAACTTATTTTGGGTAAATGTACTGCAAAAGTCTGTGTTAGATTTCAGTCCTGACCTTTTCTTTTATCCTGCTTTTAATAAGGGAATTTAGATCTGGTCTCCATTCATGCATTTAACGGGGTCTACAAAATTAACTCACCTGAGCCACGGACCCCATATGTGCCCTCCTAGATCAAGACCAAATAATATGAAAAGATATCGTTGGAAGCTTGCATCAAGACATTTTTGGATTTTTCTGTGAATTTGATAGAAAATTTTCAGTAACATGTTCCTCATATTTGATTGGATTGCGGACGACAAACATACTGGGGGAATTAATTAAGCACATGGCCATGGGTGTTCTATTCTGGGCACAAATTTTCTAATGCTTGTTTGGTACAAAAGAATGGTGATTTATGTATATTTTTCTTACGTTATCATGGAATGAAGCTTAAAACATCATAGTATAATGGTCATTATTGCTTACCCTATTTTGACCTTTTGACCATGGTCTCTTTCCCTAACTTGGATATGTGAAGAACTTCACACCTAGTCTAGTTAACTTTTAACTCGTGTGCAGCATGTAACATTAACCTAGCAGAGGTAATGTTACGTTATACTATTTGAGAATAAGTTAACCACTCATATGTATCTTGCTAATGGTCTTTCTTCCTTTATATTACCCAATTTACCCCCTCCGTCCCAAAGACAAAGTCCATTATGAAAGTAAGCATTTTTTCTTCCTAGAGAGTAATATTGGTGCTAAATTTGGTGGTTTGGAGTAGTTATTATAGTATAAAAGTGATCCTAAGCATTCTTTTTTGCTGTGTACAAATCTATCTGGACACACTTTCTACTTGTTTGGCTTTTTCAGGTGTGGATTTCAAAATAAAGTTGCTCTCAATTGGGGGAAAGAGACTCAAACTGACAATTTGGGACACGGGTAATTTGAGATACTTCCTAGTAGTATAATCTGTTGTCCTTAAATCTCTTTCTGTTCACCTTGCTTCCCGTTTGTTATTTTCCTTAAGAATCAAAATGTAATTACAAGATTAATTTAATCACCGGTTGAATTTATATAATTTGCGTTGCATTGCAGCTGGACAAGAGAGGTTTGGTACATTAACAAGCTCATATTATAGAGGAGCTCATGGGATTATTCTTGGTACGTTGTTAAACAAGTTTAAAATCTTATCCTCTTGTAAATCACAATCTTCATCATGTACTTATTTCAAAACATACTCTACGAGAGAATTTTATGTCGCTCACTATTTTTTTCGCATTGATCTTTCCACTACCGAAGATGACATAATAACTACCTTCTATTTTAGTTTATGATGTAACAAGGCGAGAAACTTTTACAAACTTGTCTGAATTATGGGCGAAGGAGGTTGAGCTCTATTCCTCGAATCCCGATTGTATCAAGATGCTTGTTGGAAATAAGGTCGATAGGGTAAGTTTTTATGGCCTTTCTGCTATACTATTTTCACCCTTCCAACACAACCCCACCCCCACCCCAAAAAAAAAAAAAAAAAAAAAAAAAAAAAACTGAATTCTTCTTGCATACTCCCTCCGCCCCAGCTCACTTGACACTTATTTCCATTTTGGTCCGTCCTAGCTCAATTGACACCTCCCAAAATAGCCTACTTTTTATAATTTTATACTCACTCTACCCCACCACTCATTCTCTCTCTTCATTCTCCACCACTCAATTTATTCAACTAATACTACTATTTACCCCACTCATTCTCTCTCTTCATTCTCCACCACTCAATTTATTCAACTAATACTACTATTTACCCCACTCATTCTCTCTCTTCATTTTCTACCACACATTTTCCTTATTTTATTCGTTTTCCTTAGTTATTGTGCCCACCTCTTGGGTGTCAACTGAGGTGGGACGGAGGGAGTATATATATATATGTGTGTGTGTGTGTGTGTGTGTGTGTGTATGTATATATATATGTGTGTGTGTGTGTGTGTATAGCTCACAAGTTGGAAATGTGTATTTTCAGGACGTTGAGAGGGCTGTAACAATTGAAGAGGGGATGGCTCTGGCAAAGGAACATAAGTGTTTGTTTTATGAGTGCAGCGCTAAAACTAAAGAAAATGTGCATCAGTGCTTTAAAGACCTCTCGTTAAAGGTACATACTTTTTGAATCATTGTTAAAGAATCTGAATGGCAAATGTGGTAATATATACATACATATATATATGCGCACATGTATATGTATGTATATGTGTATATATACTCTCTCCGTCCCATTTCAAATTGCAAAAGTTGCCAAAAAGGGTGTCCCAACTAATATTGCAAAATCCAAAAATGACAAGTTTTAACCCACTTGCACACTCACATCCACTAACCCACTAACTATTCTCTACCCCACTTTCTCTCTCCCACTCAACTATCAACACTCACAACACATCACCTTTTTCACTTTTTCCCTTAATCCCCGTGCCAACCTAGTATTTGCAATTTGAAATGGGACGGAGGGAGTATATATATATATGTATGTATATGGTTGTGGTCTGACAAGCATAGGTATCTTGCAGATACTGGATAGACCAAGTCTAGTAGAGCAAGGATCGATAGTTGTGAAGAGAAAGATTTTGAAACAGAAGCAATTATGTCAACAAAAACAAAACTGCTGCTCGTCCTAATCAATGTTCACGAAAAATTGGTTCCCGTGCCAATGCCAACAAGTTCAGAGTCATTAGACGGTCAGATCAGATCCTCCCTGATGATTGACGATCAACTATCCTTCTTGGTTTCTGTAGAATCATACGTTGTAGGTAGTATAATTTTGAAAAATAAATGTTCTTGTAATATATAGTAGGCCATACTGTATTGTAGATGTTCTTTGGTTCTTTATTCATTGATTTTTTTTTTTGTTGTCAGAGTCAGGTGTTAGAGTTATGTACCTAAAACCGGTAATGGTAAGAAAGTAGTTCTGTACCCAAGTGATTTGTAACATAAAAATGCTGTAATACAGAAATATATATATATACATATAGAAAGAGAGATTTGATCAAGAAAAAGCCAAGTCTTCTGTTGGCTTATTTTACATAGTAATATTATAAGAACATACTTAGTTTTGTCAGAAGTTCTGAACTGTTTGAGATGGTGAAGAAATAGTCAATATTTTTGAAAATCTTAACCAAAATCTTGACAACTATTACATGACAGAAAAGAGTTCCTAATTCGAAAAGCCGGAGTATGCAAGATTGTATAAACCAATGCAATTTTCATGTTTTTTCCTCGTTCCAATCTGCAGCCGGCAATTTCTAGTCTTAGAATCCCATTGTTATTCTCTTTCTCACACAAGGTAATCTTTCTAGCTGTATGTATACATTTATATACATATATATGTATGTATATATCATCTTCTGGTTCAGTTGCTTCTTCACACGCTGCAATGGCGTCTTCCAGTCCCAGAAGGTGGCTAATCGTGACATTTTTCACCATTTTTCTTGCTAGAGCTAATGGCATCGACATATTTCTCGAATGGGTCGTGGAGACTGACTTCACCATTAACCCTTTATCTGTTTCTCAGCCTGTATGTATTCATAACCAACTAATCCACACTTACACTAAACCTCAACTATACTTCTGTCTAACGCTAACTTTTTAGGAATGTTTTTTGTTTGTTCCTAGGTTATTACCATAAATGGACAGTTTCCCGGACCCTTGATTAATGCCACAACGAATGATCTTCTCCACATCAATGTCTTCAACAACTTGGATGAACCTTTCCTCATGACCTGGTGAGTACCTATTTTCAATCCTCATACTGGCAATGCGTTGCATGAATGAAATGAAGGCTAAGTATGAATTTGGGGCGTGTGCGGTCCGACTGAACAGAAGTCCAAATAAAACGTAACCCGTCTTACTATAACATGTATGCCCTCTGTCAGAAATGATTTTCTCATTTGCCATTTTTGTTCTTCCCACTTCTACAATTTGAGCTTAAATGTGCATAAACACAACATGACTAGTGAAGCAAGTGATCATATCCTTAAAAAGTTTGAATAGTCAAATGAGAAGATCATTTTGGGACAAAGGGAGTACATACTATCTCACGCCTATAAAATGTAATACACGTACTATAAGATAGGATGCAAGTAGTATGCAAATCATTCGGACTGCACAGCCCGAATCTGCTAATAATTTGGTGAATATATTGGTAGGAATGGAATACAACAGAGGCTTAATTCATGGCAAGATGGAGTGTCGGGAACAAATTGCGCGATTCAACCAGGCAAGAACTGGACTTACGTTTTCCAAACCAAAGATCAGATTGGAACTTTTACGTATTTTCCGTCAATAAACTATCAGAAACTTGCCGGAGGGTTTGGACCGCTCCGGGTCAACAATCGGATAGTCATCAATGTTCCTTTTCCTAAACCAGAAGCTGAGTTTGATCTTCTCATTGGAGACTGGTTTGCTTCTGACTACAAGGTAATAAAAAAACTGCATAACTAGCTACATTCAAGATTCTTCTCAGTTTAAACTTAACCAGTCGTTATGATAGACGATTAGGTCCTCAACAATTGATCAAGTTCCTGATGCCGTCTTGATGAATGGCAAGGGCCCTTTCGGTAACCCAACCTCAAAATCTCACGAGTCATTCAACGTGACAAAGGGTATAACAGTACTTTTGAACAACTCAAAAATCATGTATGTTCTTGTTCTTTCCATTTTTCATCTAATTTGTTTTGAAATAATGCAGGGAAGACTTACCGGTTCAGGGTATCAAATGTGGGAACTGTATTCAGTTTCAACTTCAGGATTCAGAACCATCAAATGGTTGTAGTAGAGACAGAAGGTTCTTATACAAATCAAACCGCGATATTTGACTCTCTAGATGTTCATGTTGGTCAATCATACTCGGTTCTGTTGACTGCAAGTCAAGATGAAGCTGACTACTATATCGTGGCTACGCCTAAAATGGTCAACACTACTGATGACAGCAGCCTAGTTGCAAAAGGGGTGCTGCATTATTCCAATTCTGTCACACCAGTATCCGGTCCGCTCCCAGTGGGCCCAGATCCGTTCAATGTTGACTTTTCAGTCAACCAAGCGAAATCAATAAGGTAAAAAAAAAAAACTCTCTTTAACTAACCCGCGATTCATATTTTCAAACAAAGTCTCATATTGACCCGTTTGTTCAGGTGGAATATGACTGCAGGGGCTGCAAGGCCTAATCCACAGGGAACGTTCAATGTGACGAATGTCACGTTATCCAAGATGCTTATCCTTCACGGATCAATGGCTGAGATTGATGGTGTTGCTCGTTACGTGGTCAACAATGTATCGTATCTCACTCCGTCTACACCATTGAAACTAGCTGATCATTTTGTCAATGGATCGGGTGTGTACCAACTAGACGAATTCCCCATTGACTCGGTCAATAAAGTGGCTGCGTATGGAGTTTCTGTCGTGAGTGCCATTCATAAGGGGTGGCATGAATTTGTGTTTAAGAATGATCTAGAAGTCATGGATTCTTGGCACTTGGATGGTTATGGATTCTACGTGGTCGGGTAAGTTACTAACCATGGTTAGTACACGTTAAAGGTCTCATTTGACTAGTCAAACTTTCATACATGCCCAAGGACTCACCAATCAACTTACATATGCAACGCATTTTTGCTTTTTTTGTTTTCCTTCATATGCAGTGCACTTCTTCTTTAACTTATAGGTACGTTTAAAAGCTAATGAGACTGATGACGTGTCAGCACCATGTCAAACCACGCTCACAGCATGCCACCATGTCATCATTGACTTTGAATCTAATGATGTGGTGTTGTCATGGCACTGACATTGTGTTGATGTGGCAGTGCCACGTCATCACCCCCGTTAGTTTTTGACGACGTCAGTTTTTTTTTTTACATTGGTCATATCTGTCACTAACGAGTATGTTGCATTACTTGTCATTTTGATTGTACTATGTTTCATAAATCACTAATTATTTCTATATGTAATTGTCATGGACATGTCTTGATCTCGTCAAAAAAATTAGGTTTGGAAAAGGAGATTGGACCGAAGAATCAAGAAGCGGGTACAACCTTTATGATCCAGTGGTTCGTTCGACAGTACAAGTATATCCAGGTGGATGGACAGCGGTGTATGCATTCCTTGATAACCCGGGGATGTGGAACTTGAGATCGCAACATTTGAAGAACTGGTACATGGGTCAAGAACTGTACGTACGGGTTCACGACCCGGATCCGAACCCGGCCAAGGAGGACCCGCCGCCAGAAAACATGCTTCTATGTGGTGAGCATTGCAATGGCAACATTCCTAGCAACTTCATCTCTAAAATAAAATAATTTATCAAAGATTTTTCTGACCTTTAAAAGCAAAAGAATACTGTCGATATTTAGTCTATATGAGCCCGACCGTTTATACAATTCACGCATAACAGGAGCTCTTGTAATATCAGATCGATTGATGTTGATTATTTTGGTGACATTGGTTTTGTTGTGTGCAGGAATTTTTGGTGAGGGTACTGCTCCAGCTGAAGCACCATCTCCTCAGGCTGGATTCTGATCAGTGCACCAATTGGCATAACATCATGAAGTAACTTTTTTTGTTTTTGAATATTGAGGAATTATGTATGATGTATCATTATAAAATCATGAGGCAAAATCACTGTAATAAGGGAAATGATTCTTTGCTTGTTCATATATGGGACCTATCCAAATTGATATTTATACCAAATGTCGATTTGTTCTGCAAATTAAGAGTTGGAATCGAAACTTATTTTTTTGACTTTATTACTGATCAACTTGATTAAAATTAATTTAGATTTTGGTTCAAAAATTAAAATATACTCCCTCCGTTTCACGTCACTTTAGACTTTTGGTCATCTTAATATCGTTTTGATGAAGACTTTATAGAAAATTTTATGATCCTAATAAAAATTAAAAAAATATAAAATGATTCACCATAAAAAACACTCTCAATCACATTTTTTTTAATTTTTATTAGGATCATCAAATTTTCTATAAAATCTTCGTCAAAACGATATTAGGTTGACCAAAAGTCTCAAGTGACGTGAAAGAGAGGGAGTACTATGCAAATAGTTACTATATACTTTTGATGACCCGGGAAAACCTTAATATATTCTTAAAATTGAGAAAATCCTTAAAAAAATCACCCTCCACACTAACCATTTTGTTCCTCAGCTAGTTAGGTCTGTTAGAAAAAAATTGATCTACAAAAACTCATTTTGTTTTATCCCTTATTTTATTTTAATAATTAACAATATAACTATCATATATTTTTGGGCTCATTTTTTGAGAGAGGGTTCCATGGGTGATCGTGAAAATATACAACTGAAAACAAAAATAATATTTGTTGCTCGACGAGGGACAAACAGGGGAAGGAGTTGGTGAGGTTGGAAGTTAAAGGCGATATAATTGAGAAGTGCATCTAAGACGTGCTTAGGTATCGTGGCTCACGGCATTGGTAATGGAGGAGACATCTAGGCCAAAATATGTTTAGCCCCCAAAGTATCCACCAATTCCCACTTTGCACCCCAAACCCAATTTTGTCCCAAAGTGACCCTTTAATTTGCCATTTGTCCCAGTTTGACCTATGACTCCCTATGACCCCTAACGGCGTTAGAAAATTAACGAGAAATGGTCATGTGCATGTCACATGAGGGGTATTTTGGACATTTTCTTTCTAATTTTCAGTTAACCTTTATTTTATTATTCTCTTCAATATTAGATTTTCTTATTTACATCAAATAATAAAACTATAAATTATTATCAAAATAATAAATTCATTTTATTAAAAATACATTGACAACATAAAGAATAAAAATAATATGGGATAGTAAAGTCATAAATAAAAAAAATGTAAACTAACCAAAAACAAATTAAAAAAAAAAAAGAAAGTGATCAAAAAAACTCCTCATGTGACATGTACATGACCATTTCTCGTTAATTTTCTAACGCCGTTAGGGGTCATAGGTCAAACTGGGACAAATGACAAATTAGAGGGTCACTTTGAAACAAAATTGAGTTTTGGGGTGCAAAGTGGGAATTGGTAGATACTTTGGGGGGCTAAACATATTTTGGGCAGACATCTATATATATATATATATATATATATATATATATATATATATATATAAAGAGTGAAGTCATTGGAGCCCCTTTCTATATTAGTTTCCCGCCCGCTCAAAGTCACTCTTCTAAAAACGGAAAATTGGGGAAGTTTGGAAAGCGGCGTGATTTATGGCGTTCCCATCCTCATCTTCCGATTTCTTCTCCGTTGGACTCTCTCTCTCTTCCTCCATCTCTCTACCTCTACGAAACCCTAACACCCGACCCCTTTTCAAGATTCTCTCTCCCTTACGTGCTCTCCACCACTATCCTTTCCAACAACGCCACTCTAACCCTCCCATTCCACTGCCTCTTCTTCCCACTGCCTCTTCTTCTCTATTCTATCAGCCGCAACCTCCACCTTCTTCTCCGCTTATCCCCACCGCCATCACGTCCAAAAGGTAATCATCCAAAGGGGAAACTATTTCTGAGCGTTCTTGAGCCCAGATCTGAAAACCAGACTGCGATTGGCTTCATCGTCTGCTTGCACTTTGAGCGCAGGTCTGAATTTTGTCCATAGTTTGATATTGAATTTGGTCTTTTTTTTGTTTTAATCTGAATTTGGGTGACTTGATTTTTCAGGATGCAAACTGAGATTTGTTATATTGTTATGTGCTTTTCTAAATGCAAAAGCAAGCATAATTCGAAAAATTGAAACAATGGTTTCAAACTTTCCCTTTTTTTTTATTGTGATTGAGCGACAATTGTCAAAGAGGTATTAAAGACTGGAGGAGGCAACAATAGGTAACACTTTTCTTCTTTGTGCTAAAAAAAATTATGGTTG
Source organism: Campanula takesimana (assembly GCA_026119855.1). Lineage (NCBI taxonomy): Eukaryota > Viridiplantae > Streptophyta > Magnoliopsida > Asterales > Campanulaceae > Campanula > Campanula takesimana. The sequence continues at coordinate 278,142 of JAOWBW010001233.1, read as the reverse complement.
TACTTTTCTGCCAACAGATGACTTGGGCATGGATGTTGATTTTGGAAAGTGTATTGTTTGATTATGAAGTTTAGATTTGGAAAGATGGATGCTTTATTTGTATTTGATCCTTTTGTCCATTCTGGTTCAAACCTTGGGGGTTAATTTGGTTGAGCTTTAGTGAATGACTTCAAAAAAAATCAATAACTCTCAAGGTAAGTACTGATCCCCCCCTTTCTTTTCTTCATTTCTATGAAATCATGGAATTTTTGTAATGTCCATTATATTTGGTTGAGCTTTTATGTATTATGTTTGCGGTCGCTAAGTAAATTGTAGTAGTAATGCTTTCATGATTAGTTGATGGTTGAAATCATTACGAAATTCAATTTATATTGTAGGTAGATTAAATTGACTATGAGTACCTTCACTCTGATTTTCTGTTTTTGTATATATACTTGTAGTCAAACAGGCAAAACCTTTACAATGGTGAGATAGGTTGACTTTTGGGGATTATTGTTGTGATTTAGGTGGGCAGGCAAAGACTCTTATGTTTGTTCACATAAGCCGTGAGGGAGGATGCTGTTGGAGAAACAATTAGTATACTCATGTTTGCAAAGCTGGTTTCTAATGTTCAACTTGGTGCTGCACAAGCAAAGAAAGATAGTTTAGATGTTAAAGAACTAAAACAACAGGTTATTATGTCTTCTCCTTTCCTTTTTTCTTTTGAAATACTTCATCCGTTCCAATAAAATAGTCTTATCCCCAATTTGATTGTGTTTGGTTTTGTAATTTGATACGGGTTGATTAATCGGAGAGTGGGTTAGGTGAATGAACCAAACTTAGTATAGGAGCACTGAAAATGTTTGACCCGTTAACCAAGAGAAAAGTGGTTAGCCATGAACTTTAATCTCTTTCTTTTGTATTTCCCCCTTTATTTTCAGTCATTGCACCAGATCAAAGATTCAAAGAGGCTTGTTTGTAGTTCAGGTATTTTTGTTGGAGGACGACAACTTCAATTCTGTTGCACTTTGTAATTCACTTGAAATAATACTACTCCATCCGTCTCAAATTGATCTTTCTATTTGATTAACTTCATTGTTATTATCTACTCCTTCTGTCCCAAAATTGTTGTCCAAAGAAAATTCAATCTTGTTCTTGATCAAGAGCAAATTTGAAAATATTTTGGATATTTATTTTGGAACGGTGAGAGTAACATATTTCTGGGTATTGGGGTTTCCAAATGATCATTGATTTCATCTATATGGTGGATATCATTAATACAACGGATAGGTGTTAAACTAGTGTTAGTAAATCAGACCCAAGAGATAAATAATAATGAACACAAATCAACACAGAATATACGTGGTTCACCAAACTCTATTGGCTACCTCCACAGGCAAAGGGAAACAGATATTATTATGGCGGAGAAACAATTACATGAGGATAATCACACTAATCTATGTTTGCATGAACTTTGATCACAAAGTTCCTATCTATGTAAATCCCTAGATCTAGAATTACCAATCTCTCTCTCCATGTCAATTGAGTCAAGCACAGAAAAATACTACTTTATGGCTAGTATTTATTGGGATTTTAGAGACCTAATTAGGAAGATAGAAGGAGTCCTAAATCAAATCCTTAATCGACTTGAAATACTTTCTTCAACAGCCAGGACAGTGCCGAATCTGGAATAGCTCGGAATTGCTTGGTCCGCCCGGGTCTAGGACTAGGTCCGCCCGGATCCACATCAAGCGCCCGCCTGCCTGATAACCACGCGCCCGCCTGCTCCAGGTCCGGCCGGACCTCCTAAGGTACCCGACCGGATCTACATTGCTGCTGCACTTCAACTTTAAAATATTTCTTGCTCTAACAATCTCCACCTTGATTTTGAATCTCCCCTAATAATTTAGATGCACGAGCTTCCGACATAGCCTCCACCTTGAGCCACATCCCTCGTACCAGATTTTTCAACCTTTGCCTCAGTCCGTCTTTCGTCAAAGACACTAGATTTGTCCTCCGGACAACCAGATTTTTCGCGCGCGCCATGTATCTTCAAGACACTCAGAATTTGCCTCACCAGACAAACAACCTTGTCCTCTAGACAATCAGATTTTCTGCATGCAATGTATCATACGGACACCCAGAATTACCCCAACGGGCAATTAACAGTCATTCAAACGTTGCCCATCCAGTCGACATTGGATCTTGCCAACCATGACTGATACAATTGGTATGTGTTGATTTTCTAGCCGTGGCTAGCCCAGTTCACTCCGTCCTAGAGTAAAACGATGCTCCACCTGCTTGTCAACACCATCACCAATCTCAGAACCTTGGAGGATAAACAAGGAATCTTTTCTTCCGCCCTTCAGAATCACATCCGAACCTTTGTAGACATCCAGAACTCCACCTTCACCTTCGAAACCGTATCCCTTCTTGTCCAACCGACTAAGTGATACCCGATTCTTTGCTACTTGTGGAACGTGTCTTACCTTGTTCAATGCGAGATATTTATCACCAGAAGTTCTCACCCTTACAGAGCTCATCCCAACTACTTCGCAGATAGATCCATTAGCCATATAAATACGGTCTCCATCCTTCTGCTCATACGTTGCAAACTGCTCCTTGCGCGAACACATGCGATAAAAAAAACTCCCGAATCTCAAACCCATGCAACTTCCTTGCACGCTTCTTCTTCGGTCACCAGGGCATAATCACCATCCTCATTCAGATTGTCACTGCTCTCCATCGCTGCAGCAGACTCAGAATTCTTCAGACGCGGAGTCAGATGTACAACTCTAAAATCTAATCAGATTATTGCCTCGGGCAACACATATTTTGTATCTCCTTCTAGATCACTAGAATAGACTACAACAGATGTTAGATCTTCAGATTATACTAGACAGCTAACTTATGATCACAGAACTCTAGCTTCAAAAACTCCGTCTTCAGATGTAGATATCAGACACCGAAACGTTCCAGATGCGTTCTTGGATCACCAACGAACACCAGACGAACTTTCAGATTCAGATCTACCAGATTTGCTATTTCCAGCACAGATGAGCAATCACTGACTGTTCTCAGATGTGTCCAACCTAGACACCCAGATTTCTGCACGGACACTGTACGCGGACTGCACGTGCGCTGCACAAAAAAAAAAATGTACGCGATCTGCACCTAAACTGCACGCGACCCGCGCCAAGACTGCACGCGAACTGTACTAAAACTGCACGCGACCCGCACCAAGACTGCACGCGAACTGAATGTTTTCTACACGCGATCCGCACTTTTTCTGCCCGCGATCTGTACGCCCGATGCATAATTTTCTATCAGATAATAAACCTGTTTTTCCAATCAGACTTGTTGATTTTCTTGTCCATCCCGTAATCCATCTCTTTCTACCGCAGCGGAATGCCCTGGTCTTTCTTTACTAACCAGACTCTGGTGTCACCAGAGCTCTGATACCATTTGTTAGTAAATCAGACCTAAGAGATAAATAATAATGAACACAAATCAACACAGAATATACGTGGTTCACCAAACTCTGTTGGCTACCTCCACAGGTAAAAGGAAACAAATATTATTATGGCAGAGAAACAATTACATGAGGATAATCACACTAATCTATATTTGCATGAACTTTGATCACAAAGTTTCTAGCTATGCAAATTCCTAGATCTAGAATTACTGATCTCTCTCTCCATGTCAATTGAGTCAAGCACAGAAAAATACTACTTTATGGCTAGTATTTATTGGGATTTTAGAGACCTAATTAGGAAGATAGAAGGAGTCCTAAATCAAATCCTTAATCGACTTGAAATACTTTATTCAACAGCCAGGACAGTGCCGAATCTGAAACAGCTCGGAATTGCTTGGTCCGCCCGGGTCTAGGGCTAGGTCCACCCGGATCTACATCAAGCGCCCGCCTGCCTGGTAACCACGCGCCCGCCTGCTCTAGGTCCGGCCGGACCTCCTAAGGTACCCGACCGGATCTACACCGTTGCTGCACTTCATCTTCAAAATCATTCTTGCTCTAACAACTAGATACCAAGCTTGTACTTACATTGGCTTCATGTACTAGGGAGCAGCTGGTGGAGAAGAAGCTAAACCATTCATCACACACCATATCTCTCTTAGCAGGGATTTATATTTGTGAATTGCAACAGGGCTCAATTTGAAAAGAATGCTGGTGAGATTTTCATATGTCAACTCAAGCTTTTAAGAAGATAGCTTTACTTGCTTATAGCTTTTTGAAATGACACTAAGATTATATCTTTTTTTAGAAATAAAACTTTTTTTTACAACTCAAAAAGGAAATGGAACTCTGTTTTACAACCCCAAAATGATGTTGAATCCATGTTGTGTCTAATTAATTGTTTCCTCTTCCTCCCCTTTGTGTTGCTCTTTTTTCCCTCATATCTCTTGTTTGGCCTGAGTTGTGTTTTATTTGTCATTGTGAAGGCTAATCGGGAATTACTGATATGAGTTTGTACTCATTTGGGTTTTTGATTTTCTTGGTGTAGTTTTTCTTTCTTTGGCTCATGAATTGAATTGGGTCGTTCATGGTAACTGGCTACAACTTTATGGTACATTGTTTTTTGTTCGTGTAATTTTGCTTCTCTGAAGTGATTTTTGAAATACCCCCATGTGGTTGTTCTTTTATGTTGTTAAAGTTGTTTGCTGGGTTAGGGATTTTCACTCTTGCTTTAATTTGTTGAATCTCTGTTAGGGCTCTCTAGGAATTACGGCTTCTTTTGGAGAGATTAAGCTCATTTATGTAATCTCAATTTTCTTTAGGATTTATGTCGATTGCTGAAAGTTAATTGGGAATAAGGTGTGTATCTGGTTGGGAGTTTCTTGGCCATTAGCCAATCAAGTAAGGATGAATAAATTTGAACCTGAAAACCAAAATCAGTAACATATAAAGGCAGACAAGTTAACAAGGTATGATTGAACGTATGGCAAATGAAGTCAAACAAAGGCTGATGTTTCTGGCAACAAGAAGATATATTATTTTTTTATTATTTTTCTTAAATCTAAATTAATATTTTTAGTTATGGTAACTCTTTTACTTTATTTCTACGATTTATCAAAGTTTTTTGGCCGTGCGTTTAACGCACGGGTGTTATACTAGTTCTATTTAAAAGACAAAGAGATGTTGGTTGGGGAAAATTGCGATGGGTTGGTGAAAGTCGCGACTGGTGAATTGACTATTGGTTTGTAGAATACGGCGAAGGTGAGTTGTTTAGAGATTATTAATAATTTATTTTTATGTAAGAGAAAAATAATTTATACTTGCTAATTTTCACATCATCATATTTATAATATTTCCTCATTAGCTTTTATTAAATTTTAGGAGGGGCTAATGCCACTACATATTTTACCAATCCACTAAAAAAATTGTAAATAGACTCAATTGTCCTTTTTTAATTTTGTAACTTGACATAATCAATCATTTGTTATATAAGGGCAACTCTAGCATCTCCAATGATAAAATTGATGGGTATCAAATTTTGGTTTAGTGCTAGCCAAGGTAGCATTTTGGACTTTGCTTGGGACTCTCACAACATCTCTCACTCTCTACACGCGCGAAAGTAAAGTTTAAAATGGATGAGAGACAATCTTTTTTAGCTTCCCCCCCCCTCCCCCCCCCCTATCAGATGATGTCTTATCAAAAGCATTTTTGTCCTCAATTCCAAACCATTTCTGAAGTTTCCATTCTCTCTCTCTCTTTTTTTTTCTTTCCCTTTTCTCTCTTTTCTTTTTCTTTTATATTTTTAACATCTTTTGTTTCTCTTCCCTTAAAAAAATTAAAAAATATATATCTACATTCTCAATAAATCTATACTTATAGTATATTAAAGTAGGCCAAACTCACCTTGGGAATGACTCCTCATTATGTATTTGGCTTATCTTGCTTCTAATGATCCCACGTTGGATTAGAGACATAAAATGCTTAGACTTTTCGGCTTTGACTAATTAGTCACTAACTATAGGTTACATACATAGCTATGGGTATAGGTATGTTTAAAATATGTAAGTTGTATAGTGAGATTGACAATGTATCTATGCAAATGTTCCTATTGTAGTTAACTATGCAATGTACATATGCATGGTGTATACACAATTAACTATTCTAGATGATAATGATTAGTCTAATAAGAATAAGTCCTGACATTATAACATAATCAGTAGGAATAGGAATAGGTTTAGTTCATTATAGAAATTCATTAGCTTTTAGTATAGGACTATAGAACTTACTATTGATCAATAACTATATATACAAATCTATGATTGTGTAACATGCATATATCTATTGACATTAGAAGAATATAATTCAAATATATTATACCTGGTGGTAAGCACTTGAAATCAAATTGACAAGAATCCTTATAGGAATTTTAAACATCTGAAAACCTTTCATCTCTACATTCATATCTTTAATTCACTAATATGTATCTTTATTTCGGATTACTAGGAAAAACCCCGTGCAACGCATGGAAATTTGTTTACAATTTGTCGTTTATTTAGTTAGTCAAATGGAGTATATTTTATTATGATTAAAGAAAAATAATTTTTAAGTATCTCAAAAATACAACTAAAAAAGAAGACATGTAAATAACCAATTACATTATAATTTTCTTTTTTATTTTGGGGTATAAAATAAAGAGTAAATCTCTAACTTTGGATTTAAAATCAAGATTGATGTTTTTTGTGACCTTTCATTTGTTTGCAGGATTAAAGTTGCATCAACATAAACTTTTTAATTTATTAGTTAAACAAAATAAATTGTTTAAAAACTTTTCATTTGTTTTAAGTAACAAATCAAAAATTTATTTTTTGTGACTTTACATTTCAAATTATGATTTTTCATTTCTTATACCGGAGAAGTTAAAGTCACTTTATCATAATTATTTTTAATATATTAAATTTTATTGAGACTCTTCATATTTTAGTAACCGTTGCACTTAAATGAATGCATATAATGATATATGAAAAAAAAATCTTAGGTACAAAATTATTTGAATGTAAAATTTCAAAAAAATCATTCAATTTAGTATTAACACGACATTCAATTTGGAATAAAGAGAGTAACTATTATGATTTACTAATATTATTAATAGTAATAGTTAATTTCTTTTAAAAAACTAATTATTAACTATTATAATAACTATTATAATTAACTAATACTGTTAATAGTAAAAGTAATATATATAGTAACTATTGTAATTAGCTATTATTGTCAATAGTAAAAGTTAACCTATATAGTAACTATTATGGTTAACTACTACTATTAATAGTAGTAGTTAACTTATATAGTAACTATTAACGTTAACTAATACTATTAATAGTAATAAGTAACTTATATAACTATTATAGTTAACTAATATTATTCATAGTAATAGTTAACTTATATAGTAACTATTATAGTTAACTAATACTATTAATAATAGTAATAGTTAACTTATACAATAACTATTATAGTTAACTAATACTATTAATAGTAATAGTTAACTTATACAATAACTAATATAGTTAACTAATACTATTAATAGTAATAGTTAACTTATACAATAACTATTATAGTTTACTAATACTATTAATAGTAATAATTAACTTATACAATAACTATTATAGTTTACTAATACTATTAATAGTAATAGTTAACTTATAAATATCTATTATTATTAACTAATATTATTAGCTAATAATAAGAATATCAAGAGTCACTTATCAATAAGAATGATGATGACATGGCTTCACCAAAAGCATTCTTTAGCCTAAACTGTCCCCATGGCGAATTCTAATACATCCGCGTCGACTTTTAATATATATAGATTTTAGATTACTCCTATCCTCTTTAAACATCTGAAAACCTTTCATCTCTACATTCATATCTTTAATTCAGTGCTATGTCTCTTTGTTTCGGTTTATTTTAGATTATTACTATCCTCTAACAGTTGTTGCACTCACATTTTCAACAGCTTACTCCTTTTCTCATGGCTCCAAACTCAATCTTCATTCAACCTCTTCTGAAAGGTCGATGCCAGAAGAAATTGGTTGCAAGAGCTTCTCGCCTTTTAAAATCTTACAATACAAAAAAGGATCATGAATTTATGAGTATGGATTTGATATTAATCGATGAAAAAGTAATATAATTCTTATGACTTTTAGAAGAAAAAAAAAACAATCTGCTTAAATAAAATTTCTCAGATTCATTTATTCTATGATTTTCAGCCGGATAGTAACCTTTGTTTCATTAGGAGCAATTACAACTCTAATTTTGAAGGTATTAAAAAATTACTAAACTACATTTCTTATATGATTTTGCAAACTGAGAGTATCCATTGTAGCATCAGGAGCAAGTTCATACCTGATTTTGAAGGTCTGATTCAAGTGGGGTGTATATATATTTTCAAGAATTTAATAATTGAAATGAGTAAGCCAGAGTACAGAGTGGTTGATAAAGAAATATTTATGCTTTTGGATGTTTCAACACATGTCGATGAGGTGGTTAGAAACATGCCTAAGATAATGAGGCATAGTTTTGATATAGTCCCATATGATTTGTTGATGTCCAAAAGCCAAAATAGGAAGAATTTGTGTGGTGAGTATTACCTAATTTATTGAATCATTCTTATATATATCTCAATAAAATTTACATTCCATCTTAGATGTTATTGGACAAGTTGTCGGAGTATCTGAAGTTGGACAAAGGAAAATAAACTCTAAGCCTATTTCAATGCAATACATTGATTTGCGAGATACTAGGTTTGTCATCATTTAATTTCATGGTTATTGCAACTATAATATTTTGGTTCTATGAAACTGACTTTTCTGCAATCACAGCGGGAATAAATTAAGAGTTACTCCCTCCGTCCCGGTTTAAAGTTCTTAGTTTGACTTTACACGCTTATTAAGGAAACAAGGCAAAATTGGGTCAAGAATAGTAGAGGGTGGAGGATATAGTTGTCCATTCATAAAGCAAGTGGGTGAAAAGTAGATGTGTAACTGATGGTTTTTTTGTAATATTTGAACTTTATGAGGACAAGAATGTCCAAAATACTATTCATCCTTTGCCATTTAAGGAATAAAGCAACTAAGAACCTTAAACTGGGACATACCAAAAAGGAAAGTAAGAACCTTAAACTGGGACGGAGGGAGTACTATTTGGGGCAATAAAATGATACAAAAAGCAAGGGCAATTGGCAAAGAAGGACCGCGAGTTTGGATTATATGTTCTACTATTGTCAAAACATATTTCAATGGTATGTAAGGTAATCTGTTATAATTGGTTTTTAATTATTATTCGTCAGAAAATGGTTTTTATGACAACTCTGAAATGTTCAACCCTCTCTTTAGGAATGTCTCACGTGAAGTAAGCAATGAAGTTAGTGATATTCCCATGTATACTAATTTTATAACGAGGGAACACTACAATACCCATAAGAAGTTGATTCGCGAAGTTACTGAACTTCTAAACCAGTGTGATGAGATACTAAGCATTAGCTTTTAATTTATTATCTATATGACATCACTATTGAATATAATGATATGGTTTGGATCAAAGTATTAAATTAAAAATTCTAATTAACAGGGCCGTCCGTTATAAATTTATGGAAATGTGTAGTAGTTTTTATTTATAATGGAAAAGAACAGAATTATCAGTTAAAAGGTGAAGTTGAGGGTTAGGAGGTTGGGGAATTTCTGGTGGAGAAGCCATTAGAATCGAAATTAAGTGATATCATATTCAATGTGTAGTAGTTTTTATTTATAATGGAAGTTTAGAAGTCGACATTAACACCTATTCCTCTAATCGACGCCTCAAATCGAAGAGTCGTGTCTATTCAATGTCAGCGGAATAAATTCAAGCAACATCGATATTAAAAAAGACGAAACACTTCGTACCAAAACCAGCTTTAAGGAGATAAGAAGAAACACTGAAAGAAGATGATTCATACCTGTAATTTCAGAAATTATACTCGATTGCAGCTGGATCATTAGTAAGATGCTTCGAAATAGTAATCTTCAAATACCTATGCCTGACAATCATATACATCAATCTACGAAAGTATGATGAAGGAAGAGATTGAAGTTAGAGAAATTGCTGAGACAGAGAAGGATCAAAATAAAATGATTCCAAATATTTTGTTGAAGACTTTACCCTAAAATATTGATCTCTGATTGAAGAAGACGACGAGATCTATTACACCCAAATAACGCAAAAGCATAATATGGATCCTCAGAAGTTGATTAACTTAAAAGTCCAATTAAGACTTCATATTAATAAAATTCATGAAACACCCTCAGAAGTTTTGATCCCGCGCGTAGCACGGGGCACTCTGCTAGTAAGTATTTATTTTTAGTTTAAAATTATTAGAAATGTGACATCCTCTATTTTAGTTTAAAGTTCTCAAATTCGATATAAATGTTAATGTCAGACATTAAAGAATCTCTATTCAACCATTTATTTCTAGGCGTCATATGTTAATGTAAAAATAACTTCTTCTTTTTTTCTTTTATTAATAAATAGATTTTTTTATTTTTTTTATTGTGAGATCTCTATATTTTATTAACTTAATTTTTAATACTCCTTTAATTATAAATAAACATATATTTTTTATTTAAAAAATCACAAAAATTTCTTCACTTTCAAACAATAATTTTATATTTATTATGAAGCATGAGGAGATTTTTTAAATATTTATGTATTAATGCTATTAAATTTACTTTAAAATTTGTCAAAATAAAAACTAAATATTTGCTTAGAAATATTTCATAAAATAAAAAAAATCGTGTATCACACTTGCATTGCACGTGTATTAATGTAATATATATGTATATTGGTATCAAAAAATTATTTTAGTTTGTTTTAAAAAATAAGTTTACAAAACAAATAATATTAAGGGCCCCTTGATTTTGACTTTTCCAAGGGCCCATAAATCATTAGGAACAGATCCGACCTCCGACACTTTAAACGCAAATCCCACATCCGACACTCAAAACGCAAATGGGGATGATTTTCCAGTTGATGATTTCAGATTAGGGTGTTGGTGAAATAAGTTGTTTGTCTTGAAAGGTTATTTTATTTTATTTTTTTCCTTATTTTTTCTTTTAACTGAGGTGTCGGAAATTAGTTAAGTATGGATTATGTCTGTTGTCCCTAATGAATCAACTAGGACCAGAATATTTTTGATTGCATTTTGTGGTCTGTTAAATCATACTATTACAGAGATTTGCCTATTATTATGGAGTATTTGCCTCTGTTTTGATTTGGAATATTATTCTGTTATTATGGTTAGGAAAATCATTGATGAAGCTATGATAATGGAAGAAGGAAGGGTTAAGGGTGAGAAAATGAATGGTTAGGTTATATGGTAGGGGAAGGGAGAGGACGGCGGAGGAGATGGGGTCGTCAGAGAGCCATGTTTACTTGGGAAGAAATAAACAACTACAATAGTTTAGAAGGGTAGTGGGAACAGTAACTTGGCTTTATAGACGGACATATAACGGAAATCCTAATCTAACCTAGAAAGCCCAATACTTTATGATCTAAGGGTTTCAAACCCTAAACATTTAATTTTATCACTCCATATTATTACCAAGTGAGATTAAATGATCAAAGAGATCAAAAAACACAAGAAAATTAAAATGTTAGGCATAGATGAAGAATATCATAAATGAATTTAAGGAAAACTAATAGATATTATTATTAAAAAAGATCTAAAAATGTTAAATTCCTCAACTCTAAACAATAGATCAATAAGATCCAAAGAGTTAACTAATTTAACAAATTTAAAGCCTTTTTAAGTTGATTTAAGACTAACAATCTTATTATATTTCCAATTTCCAATAAGATATGAAGATATGGAGAGTAAGAAGATAGATGAGATAAGGGAAGTGGAAAACACCACTTCTATTATAGAGAAAGACTCGTGTGCGGCCGCGGCACATCGTGCGACGGGTCCGCCCACGGGTCAAACCCGGCAGCCCGCTCTACTACCCGCCCGCTCCAGTCTCGCACCCTTCTCAGATCGCGATAAGTGGCGCGCCTAAAAAAAACCTCCAATAACTTTAAAATGTAATATCTTGAGATTTTGAAATCAGAAAAATATATATATATATATATAAAATACCGTTGTGTTCATCTCGACGAGACGAATCAAACTAGATATGTCATGATATGGTTTGATTTTTTTTTATTTTAAAAAAACTTACCTTTTAACACACAAGAAAATTGAGTTGCTCGTATCCCGAGATGTAAAACTTTGTTCGAATAAAAGTAACAGTTTGATCGTCAAAAGTAACACTTTTTACTATCAAATGTAACAGCAGCTTTGCAATAAAAATTAAATAATTTGATAGTTTTTGTGGTTAGAAAAAGTAATATTTGAAGTGTAACAGAGTGCAGATATAATTATAACTTTCTATATAAATGAATGTAACCCCTTTTTTTTTTAGTAAATGTTACTTTTTTTCTTTTAAAAAAGAGTACAAATCTATATATATTAAAAGTCAACGCGGAGGGCTAGGATTCGCCATGTGGACATGTTTGGGCTAATACTTGCTTTTGGTGATGCCGCATCCTCACCATTATTAATTATAAGTGGCTCTTGATATTCTTATTATTAGCTAATAATATTAGTTAATACTAATAGTTATTATATAGGTTAACTATTACTATTAATAGTATTAATTAACTATAATAGTTAATATATAAGTTAACTATTACTATTAATATTATTAGTTAACTATAATAGTTACTATACAAGTTAACTATTTATAGTATTAGTTAACTATAATAGTTACTATATAAATTAACTATTATTATATATAATATTAGTTAACATTAATAGTTATTATATAAGTTAATTACTTCTATTTATAGTATTAGTTAACCATAATAGTTATTATATAGGTTAACTTTTACTATTAATAATATTAATAGTATTATTTAACATTAATACTTATTATACAAGTTAACTATTCTTATTTATAGTATTAGTTAAACATAATAGTTATTCTATAGGATAACTTTTACTATTGATAATAATAGTTAATTATAATAATTATATATATATATATATATATATATATATATATATATATATATATATTAACCTTTCTCATTATTCCAAATTGAATGTCATGTTTTGTCCTAAAATAAATGTTTTTTTTTAAATTTTACCTTCAAATAATTTTGTACCTAAAACTTATTTTCATAGATCATTATATTTTTGGCAAACAAAAATGTTGAGAATGAATAATAAATATTTTTATGATTTTTTTATTAAAATAAATCTTTTTAAATGACATTGTTTAACCATTAGCATACTATATTAGACTATTAGTTACTATATTAGAAAAAATAATTATTATAAAATAACATTCTACTATTGTAATAGATAGGCAGATTATATTATTCAGTACTATTAGATTACTATGCTAATATACAATATATACAAATAGAGCAAAGAAGAAGATAGGTTAAGAGTCTACATTAATTTAAAATTATTACATCAGTTGTTACAAGTGTGTTAATATTATACGTTTGTATAATTATACTAACTTTAAAATTATTACATTAATTATTATGAGTGTATTAATACTATAAATTTGCATTAATATAATTTTTTTTATATGGATTCATTTGTGAAAAAATAACTATATGCATTCAGTTAAGTGCAACTGTTACTGAAATATGAAAAGTCTCAATATAACTTAATATATTAATAATTATTATGATAAAGTAACTTTAACTTCTAGGATATAAGAAATAAAAAGTCATAATTAAAATTTAAAGCCACATTAAAATTTATGTTAAGGCAACTTTTAAGTAATCCAGTAAACAAAAGAAAGTCACAAAAAACAATAATCTTAGCTTTAAATACAAAAGTTAGAAAACAATTTACTCTTTAATTTTTCCCATTAAACTAAATTAAAAATCACAATGTAATTGACTATTTACTTTTTACACGTTCTTTCTTTTAGTTGTATTTTATGATATTTTATTCTAATCATAATAAAATTTACTTGACTAACTAAAATAAAAAACAAATCGTAATAAATTCCCGTGCGTAGCACGAGTTTTTTTCTAGTTTATTAAAAAGTTATAATATATGTACATTTCAATAAAATGACTGAAAATAAAGAGTAAGAGGCAGAAATAGTATGCATTTTTCTCATCTAAAAAATCACAATTTTTATTTTAATCCTTCTAAAAATAAATTTTATTTTATGCAATTATTTTAATCAATAAAATATATTTTGTCAATCATGCATTAATAGAAAGTTAATTAAAATGATGTCATACTTTATAAGCTATTTATTATGTTAAAAAATTTTAATAATGTTATTTAATATTTAATAAATCATATATTTGATACCTATTGTTAGAGATGACTTTTTTGATGTCATACTTTAGAATTTATTTTTTTAATTATTTTTAATCAAGATTTTCTTTAATTTTATGAACATTTACTGGGACGTATGTAGTGATTTTTTGTGTAATTATATAATTATAAATTTAAAAAATATTTGTTTTTGTAGATGTAGTGATTTTTAGTGTAATTTTATTGAACATTAAGTGAGACGAATATAGTAAAAATGAAAATTAATTATAATTTTACAAAATATTTATTTTTATAAAAATAATTAAAGTAATGATCCCACTTTAAAAATTATTTATCATGTTTTTTATTTTGAAGGAAAAATTATTTGTCATGCTAAAAGTATTAATAATGTTAGCTAATATTAAAAATCATTTGAAATCATAAATTTGATACCCATTGTTGGAGATGGTTTTCTTAGGACCATGTGAATAGTGGCTCATAGGTATCAAATTTTGATTTTGGTACCTATGGAGCAGGGGCGGACACAAGCATGCCTAAAGGTGTTCCGATGATCCTCTCTAACCAAAGAATGTCTGTAGTTTAGAGGTTAAGTTGTAGGAAATTTGAGCAAGAGGTTGTGGGTTCTAGTCTTATGTTATGCATTAATTTTTTTCGTATAGAGTTTTATAGTGTGCATCCCCCCACAAAATACTCTAGGTCCGCCTCTGCTATGGAGTAAGGACCACCATTGGAGTTGCCGGAGATATTAAAACATTTTATAAATAAATTATATCATCATAAATTTCAGTTATCCACTAAATTTACTAATTAAAAAATTATCAATTATAATTGCACTACAATTTCCCTTGAAATACTTATCTTATTTATGATGTATTAACTTTCAATAACCAACTTATTTTTTGAATTTTCCTTTTCAATTCAACTTTTAGATTATTATTTATTGTTATATTTTTATCTTTATTTTGTTCGCAATTTTCAAATAAAATTACAAATGACCACTACCGGTTATCAATTTTTTTTATTAAAAACATTTTTTACATAACAACATAATATTTATTTGTGTTGTGAGCTTGACAAAATAATATGTAGTATTTAGATCTACTACTCTATATTATTTATAGTTGCACCAGTTGTTTTTATATTAATATCATAATATTACAACCATATTGATTAATTTTTAGCTTACACTAAGAAAATTATGAACATATTCAGAACTAAACTTTTACATTTGAAATGCATAATTCTTAACAGGAAATATTTAATTATTCACAATCTTTTCTAATCCACTTTCATATTTCTTGTTCATTTCAAACATTAAAATAAAAGGTAGAAATATGACTAACCGTAAATAACAAAGTTATGAAGTTATAAAATAATTGCGTTAAAGATGAATAATTTCTCTCAACACACTATTTTTTTTCTTTCAATTTAATAATATATGTCGTAAAAATTATTTGGAATTATTGAAATGAAAATGAGTTTAAAAAGAATACTTACCAAACTTAAGAATTGTTTGGAGGGTAATTGTGTCAAGATAATTAATTATTTGAATGAATATTAAAGAATGTGGTGGATAAGTAAAATTTATAGTGACAATAGCCTCATCCTAAATTTTAATACTCCCTCTATCCCAGAAGGTAAATACTAAATACAAAGAAAATTATATGCAGGGAACGAAATATTCCAACGCTGCCCTTCCCCGTCTCGTGTAAGTATACACGAGATGTCATCTATCATCTCGTGTATATGTACACGTGATGACTCGTGTATGCACACGAGATGTCTCGTGCACATATACACGATATGATACGAGATGTCTCATGTATTTTTTTTTTATATGTACACGTGATGACTCGTGTATGCACACGAGATGTCTCGTGTAAATATACACGATATGATACGCGATGTCTCGTGTACATATACACGAGATTGTAGACGACATCTCGTGTATACTTACACGAAATAGTGTCTGAACCTGCATTTTCACAACAACAACAACAAAAGCAACAAGAAACAAACTAGAACTGAAATTTGATTCTTAATATGATAGCACATTTCCACAAAACAGTGGAAGGGACCAATAGACCATTACACATATACTATCGCCAAATTGTATACGAAATAAAAGTGTTAACAAGGCTTATGCATATAATTCAAACATCAAAACATCCAAACATTCATACAAACTTGATAATTCAAAAACCATTACACATATACTATCCCCTACGTAATCTTTCTCTTCTTGCATCGTTATCCTGATCATAGAGTTCATTGAATGCTGCTATCCTATCTCGGTATTGGAAGATCATTGAATTGCGCTTGGATCACAGTGTTCCCTCCAAGTGTTCGGTGGTGGTGGTATTGGGTAATCATTGCCTGACATGTGCAGCTGCAAAAGTAATAACAGTTAAATACAATGAATTTAAGTAAGACAATTAAATATAACTAATATAGATGAGACAGTTAAGTATAACGAATTTAAATAATATTGTTAAATTTAACGAATTAAAGTATCATACCAATATAAAATGGTTTGTCACTTGTCCCACCACAACTGTGTTTATCGGTGGTCCTACTCCTGCTGGTACAGTCACTGGAAGGCATAAGTTGCCACCGCTAGCCGAGTACGAAATGAACGCCACATTATACCTCGTGGCAAGGATGTGCCCAAGATCTGGGAGGTCCATCCAATAAGTATTGTCCGGCGTCGGCCGGACATACATAGCAATCCTACGTAAGAGTTCCTTTACATTTATCCAACTTAGAACTCTTTGATAAAGGTCTTGGAGAGCATGCACCTCATTGTAACATTCTATGCGCACTCGAGCCCACATCTCCTCATTTCCGTATATCTGTGCTGCTACGGCTCTATAGCCACAATGTCCATCAGATGCCACATCTGTGATGCCTCCAATAAATGGGATAATGAAAGGCGGAAAAGACGTCATATACGGAGAGCTGTATATACTAATGTGATTGGGCTGTCCATTTCCCTCTCCACGACCCTGACCCTGATCCCGTCCTCGTCCTCGACCTCGCCCTCGACCCCGTCCTCTCCCACGACCGGAAGCATCTAGTGGTGGATGAGACGTAGGAGTACAAGCAGGGCTAGATGGTGTGGGTTCTGAAGCTGATTTCCGTTTGTGCGTGGACTCCGAACTCGCTTGGGTTGATGCAATGAATGCAGATCTAGACCTGAAATAGGGCAAAGAAAAGAGTGAGAAGCATTCATACTATCAACATGAAAATCAAATACATCAAGAACGTAAAGGGTGAGCCACAAATGAATGAAGATCTATACCCTTTGCTAGTCGAGGATGGTGTAGCGGGGACTCGAAAAAATTTGTTAGTATGCTCCCAATCTGACGGTTCTCTGGAACTTCCGGTCCGGGGTTTATTCGCTTGTGAAATATGATCTGGATCGTAAGCATCTCTCGTATGGTGATTAAGACCTTCTTCCATGTTTTTGAATAACTTTCTCCTTACCTGTTCAGGTGCTTTCTCAACTTTATTCAACATAGCTTGAAAATTGTCTTTATTTATTGAAGGCTCAGATGGAGGGTTGTCTACTTCAATGTCCAACTTCTTCCAAAAATCATGAATCGAGGACAGCTCAATCCGTCCCCCACAGTCCTCTATCCGTGCAATCTCGTGACTACATGGAAGTTCATGTGTTCGCCTGTAGTAACACCCGCAGGCAGCCTCAGTGATGACATTATCCCCATTACGACCCCGCTGGTTTTTAATGATTTTCTGAATACGAGCCCGCTCTTGTCTGATATTGCGCAAGGCTTCCGTTAACACTTTAGTCAATATGTTGTGATACAGATTACGGGTCCTCAAATCAATTGGAGTTCTGGTCTTTGATCTATTCATACTCTGTTTGATATTTTTTAGTTGGATATCCAAGATCTTATGAGCCTTTTTGAAGATTGTGTCAAAAGTAGAAGAAGCACTCCCCAATGCCTTTTTCAACCTGTTATGCTCACCCTCAGTCCTGTTTGTGGTATGGGTCCCGAAGTGTGGTAACACATCCGTGTGCATAGACAGAATATTCTGAGAGTATGGAGTAATCCATGTATCGCGGAGGTAATCCAATAATACAGGATAAGATCTGAAACGGTCACAAAGCCCTTGCCAACGTTCGTCCCATTCGCCGGAGGTAGGGCCTGAGATTGCATAATTGAAACTCCTCATGAATGATTCTGCCAAATCCTCGCTACCTGTATGACTCAACCCATGCTTTCTAACATTGACTTCGATATGCCTCCGACACAAAGTGTGCGGTGTCGGGAAAAACTGTACGGAGAGCGCTGATGAAACCCAATTCACGATCAGTGACAAAAACTGTTGGCAACCGGGGAGGTGTAAACAGACTGTGCAAATTATCCAATGCCCATATGTAATCATCTGCACTCTGATACTTGAGGAACGCATGCGCTATTGTGAAATTATGCCCGGTGGAAGTAAATCCTACAAACTGTAAGAAGTACAGTCCATAGCAGTTGGTGTTGTAAGTGCAGTCACCTTGTACAACATATGGAAAACAGTTTAGCATCTTCATTGCTAATGGGTGAGAGAAACTCGCTGGAAATCCGGTAAGTACTCGTATATCCAGGCCTGAGATGTATGTAAAAAAGTATTAAATACTAATAAAATGCAACATGTAATTACAGATGGAGGGGGGGGGGGGAGTCGACAGAGTAAAAAGAAAGTGAATAGAGTAAGATGTACCTCTAGTAGAGTCGCACAACCACCCATCTACTTGCATCCGGATCTGGACGCTTTTCCCAACTCTCGGTATAAGTATGCCAACGTAGTTGATCCCCAGGAGAGAGTGGGGAGTGTCTCAAGATCCATACACAGGGGAAGGTAGGCTGTGGGCACCTTATCCTGACTCTTATCCACGAACATCGTGCAACCCAATAGGTGCAGGATATACGCAGAAGTACGCTAGGCATCTGTCATGCCACCTATACGGGAAGAAAAGAGACGCCGGACATCCTTTAATAAGTACCCAGTGCCGCTCAAATGAAGGTGTCTACTGATGCCGGATACGTCAGGCACTGGATCCGGATACCGAACATGTGCACCTACACAGCTGATACCTGTAAATTGAAGATGAAATAACACATTTTAGTACATGAGATGAATGTAGATAGTTCATATAGTCTTGAAATTGATAATATATAACAACATACCCAGGATATGAAAGACGTCATGTAACGTAATGGTCATCTCCCCCCACTGCATGTGGAACGAGTTAGTCTCAGGAGACCACCGTTCCAAAAATGCCGTTAGCAGCGCGTGGTTAGGCCTCTGAATGGTGGCATCGTGCAGCTGCTGGATGCCCGATGCATCAACGTGGGTCAGCCAGGCTCTATCAGTAGCCTCCAGTTCATCACGCTTGAACCTGTTTATTCCAAACAAAAAATATAATCAATACTCGAGATCTAGAAAAGCATGGGATGATAATTAATGGAATTTTTAGAGTGTGTGCCAAATAACTTCAAGATTTTAATAGTTTCACATTAATGATTATCTTACTTGTGCAGATGCTGCAGTCTCGTATGGAAAGTCACCACTGACTCACTAGTGGCGTCCCTCCAAATCTCTCGGGCTCTGTGATCACCAAACCCGTATATAAGAGAAACAACCTCTGGGCCGCCACCTGGGTCACTCTGAATCTGCCATGATGGTGGCTCCTCCTCACCCGCATCCTGCCTCCTCCCCCGTCCCTACCCTCTAGCCACATTTGGACCCCGCCTCCTCCCATGCCTCAAAGGTCTAACATCTATCTCCTCCTCCTCCTCCTCCTCCTCCTCATCCTCCACCTCATGCTCATCCTGCCCCTCCCCCTCCTCCCCATCCTCACTATCCCCTTCCTCCTCCTCCTCCTCCTCCTCAATATCCCCCTCCTTCTCCTCCCCATCCTCACTATCCCCCTCATCCTCCTCCTCACTATCCCCCTCCTCCTCCTCCTCCTCCTCCTGAACATCATCAGATGCTACCGCCTCCTCCTCCCTCTCCTCCTCATCTGTGCCTTTCTTGTCATTCTTAGACTTGGTCCTCTTTTCTTTTCTCTTCGCATTTTCAGCCTTCCTCTTTCTATTGGACGCGGTCATACGTTCACGTGCCTACAAAAAAACAAATACGAGACAATAAATTAGCTATTTAGCATATGGCAAATATGAACAATGTAAAGAAAATTAATGGCAGAAGAAAAATTCAATCACCGAACAGATATTAAGAACTCAATACATAGAACTTCAAGAAATTCTCATAAATATTTTGTTGAGGTTCAATCAAGTGGACCCAATAAAACAAAGTAGGAATAAAGTTGGGGAGAAAGGAGTATCAGAAACATCTCAAAGTTAGGGGGGGGGGGTACAAGATTTGTCATCAAGATAAGTGAGGTGATTATTTATTCAACTGGGTTTCACCATATCCATATCTGATCGTAACTAGTTGTTTAGACCTTTGCTAACCAATGAAAAGATCAGAATGAGCATTGTACACAGTGATATAGCTTGAGATTCAGTTATGACAACTATGATATGATAAATAAAATCAGGCAAACTAATCTCAAGTCAAATTAAGATGCCTCCATATAGCATAAAACGATCGAAAATCGTACAAACTAACATCTCAGTCCAAATTCGTAAAATTTAAGCTCCTCTCGTGTGAAATCACACGAGACATATCTCGTGTGAAATCATACGAGATGTGTCTCGTGTGAACTTATACGAGATGCGTCTCGTATGATTTCACACGAGATGTGTCTCGTATGAGTTCATACGAGATGCTTTCTGCCATTAACGCCGCCTCTAAACCCAGTTCATACAAAAATTATGGAAGCAATTTCAAACAATAAAACAAAAATTAGACATTGGGAATTTTTGGAATGTAAAATTAGGTTAAAATTAGGTTTAAATTTTTATAGTTACCTTCTTTACAGGCACGGTGCTAGAAGAAGCTCCGGCGGCGATGGCAGTGGCGGTAGAGGCGGCGGCAGCGCCGGCAGGGACCTTCGGAATTTTTACTCTCGCCATTCTTCGTCGTCGTGTGGTGGTGCGCGGCAGGGCTTCGTCGTTGTCGTTGTCGTTGTTTAGGAGAGAGAGAGACTGGAAAGAGGGAATGAGTGAAATAAAAAAAAAATAAATTAAGTATATAAATGGGTATTTTGGTAATTTAGTTAATTCCCTGTATTTAACTTCTCTGTATATAACCCTATCCATCCCAGAATGATGGTATCATTTTGGCTTTTAATTGGTCAACAAAAGTGAACTTTGACTAACCATTGACAACGATCTAATCTTTTTAGTGAAATTCCAAATTTTGTAATTGATAAATCATTAAGTGATTTATCAGTAACAATTTTTAAAATTTCATTGTGTTCATTAAATTAAAGTCAAAGTTTATTTTTATTGACGATAAAAAATCAAAATAAGACCGTCAATGATCGTAGAGCCATCTCCTCTCCATTCGCAACAACCTCCTCCCTCTATGGCCGATACCCTTCCAAACCCCAAACCTCATCCTGACGTACTCCTATTACCTGACCAGGGCGGCTCACCATGGAGGGAGTTGTCACCGGCGACTGGCTCGCCCTAGCTCAGGCCGCCGTCGGTCGCAATCCCGACTACCTCTCGCTCGAGAATCACTTCAAATTCACCGGCTGGTGCAAGTGCTTCACGTTATCCTGGGGCCGTCGCGGCAGTTAGGTCAAACGAGGATACTACTATGATCGAGCTCGAAATAGTGCTCAAGAAAAAGCTTCGGATTTTCTCAAGGTATGCCCTTCGTCTTTACTCTCTTTTTTGTGACCTTTCTGTTTCAAATTTTCATTTGCATTGCAACTATTGAGATTTTTTATGGATTTTTGAATCCGAAATGACATTTGCATCAACAAGTTTGTATGGAATCATTATACTTGCCGTGGTTGAAGGGGATGCTTCCTAATTTTGATTTTGCTATGGCGGTGACTGTGTTTGATATGATCAATTTTGGTGGTGGTGATGGCATTTGCATCAGAAAATTTGTATGTAATTGTTTTGGTCAAATTTTGGAATCTAACTTTAAGAAATGAAATTGGGTACAATGGAATGAAATTGCAAAGGATTCAAGAAATAAGAGACACAATAATTAACGAGGAAAGCCCTTGAACAACTTGTTCGCCGGCATAAAACCTCAAAGATGGAATTTTATTAGTAATGATGGTGATGAACAATGTGATGATCAAGAGCAAGTAGTAAGTAAATCAGTAATGGTGTGCGTGTGTGCGTTACAAATGAAGTGAAACTATAAATAAGAGGACAATCATAAACTTGCTAACGAGTCCATGTATCTCGGAAGGTTTGTTAGACCCTATCTTCCTTTGCGGTTGATAAGAGTCGTTTGTTGGACTTAGTCTTTGAGTCTAATTTGGTCACATGTAGTTTAAGAATCGTGTCCCACTATTTGCTTTGTGTTCCTGAAAAATAGGAGATAAAACATTATTCAAACAAAACATGTTTAATATATAAGGATACCTGTAAGTCGTATAGTGGCAACTTGAAGGTTCAGGATGCAGGATGATTAAGACAAGTTGAACTCTCCAACATGTTGAAACAGTTCAGTTTTTATCCCCAAACAGTAATCATTATAATTGCTATGATTGAAGGGGGCTTCTTAATTTTGTTTTGGCTATGGTTGTGATTGTGGTTGATGTGATTAATTTTGTTGGTGGTGATGGTATTGTTCATTGAATGAAAAAAAAAGAGATTTTTTTTTCGGCTGAAGAAAGAATCAAAGACTAAGGTTCATCAAAAACATCCGTTATATTTATGTTCTTCAACCATTTTGGTCAAATTTAAATATTTGATTGTAGTGTCATTAGGGTAACACCTTCCTTTAACCTTTGTTAACATCTACTAATGATTTGGGTTACATTTTTGAATTTTGCAGTAGTACGCCAGTTATATTTGATGTGTAAAAGTTAACAAGTTAATTTAGAATTGTTCATGTAATATGCTGGTCATTTTCGTAGTTTGGTTGGTTAGCATATAACTGGTCCAAATACTGGCAAATTGATTCATCTCTTATTTCAAAAGTTTATCTGAGTGAAAAGAATAAAGATAAGATAGAGTTGCATTTGCTTAATGGTTTGTTTGGTTCATGAAGAGAAACAAATGTAACTGAAAATTCTTCGTCGTTCCTAAGAGAACAAAACTCCTTTACGGGGGTACAAATTTGTGTTCTGGAGAATTACCTCAGTCTCAAAAATGAATGTTCGTTTCTGTTCTGAAAGGATAAATATGTAAATTTATTTTGAGGCGAAGGTAGTAAAAAAATTCATTTATACTATCCAGAAGTTTCCACAGTTTCATCTCACCTTATTGCTGGATAGATAAATATTCTAACCATAGGAGCTAATAAACCAAAATATGTTTTTGAGAAGGACTGCATATGTATCGTCAGGGAGGAAAAACCGGCCTACTTGGAGGAAGCTGGCTAGTAAATAAGTCCAAATTCTTTGGACCACTTTTTTCTTTTTTAAGTGATTTGTTTAGCGTTATCTTTGATATCACGATTATGTCAGCCTTAATAATACTAAGCCATAGGTTCACTAATGACACACATAGCACACAAAAGTATAAATATATAGGATTTGGACGGATATAATTAGTAATAAAAATTCAAAATCTTGAGAATATCCAAGAAACTGAAAGTGATAAAATTAAGAATAATAATAGGAGAATGTCAACACCTAAAATATATTGATTAGGTGTCAATCCCCCAAGCGTTTCACATTCTTAAAATAACAGCCAACTTCTGAAATGTCATAATTAAATTAAAATAAGAACCATTAAGTATATAAGCTTTGATATGCCTTAACTGGTGCCAACTAGCATAGGTCAAATTTCTTGTTTGCATATACAGGGAGGGAGAAAACAAGGAAGGCATCAAAGAAACAATTTTTTGTGTCTAATTTCTTCAATATTTGTATTTTCTTGTTTGGCAACATCTTTATATTTTTCACCCCCTTTCCATTTGTCCTAATACATAGTCTCCATAAACATAATAGCCATTTCAATATACATAGCATAACATTTCTTTCTAAAAACACACACACACATACATTGCCATCGCGAGCCGTTGACTATGGCAATCATTGGTAATGATCATCGTCGACTATGTTCACTATTTGTGGCAACCTTTTTTGCAGTAATACTTGCACTGGGGAACGCAGCAGAAATTTTCCTAGAGTGGAATGTCGAGATCAACACGTCGATTAAGCCTCTTAGCCTTGATCAACCAGTGCGTATGATTATTGAGGGTCTAAATTTGTTATTTCATTTTTTTATTGCAAGGAAATGGTTTTTCATTTATGATGTGTTTAGGTTATTACGATCAATGGGATGTTCCCAGGGCCTCTTATCAATGCCACAACCAACGATGTTGTACATGTTAATGTGTTCAATAATATGGATGAGCCTTTGCTTATGACATGGTATACTCTTCTATCTCTCCCTCATACACACACGTAACACAAAGTACTTGTAACGAAAAAAAATACTACTAAAAGATAAGAATATAAAGTCCCGTGTGCACAGATAATACTAGGAGCAATGCCAAAGGTACAAGATAATCACAAACTTTCGCTCACAAATATCATATATGGCAACCAATTTTTGGTGATTCAATCATTTTGTGTCCCTCTTATTGCTCGTGAAATTATAGTTATCAATATGCTTTATTGCATTTTATTGTAAAATTCTAGTTTGTTTAATTATCATGATGGGCTAAACATTCAGAATTTTGCTACCATATGGTATGGGTCAGGGACATTAAGACCAAGCATATTTAAGATCTTTAAATACAGTGTTGGTGGGCTTGATGCAGGAATGGGATTCAACAACGACTCAACTCATGGCAAGATGGAGTATCGGGTACAAACTGCCCAATCCAGCCCGGTTCTAATTGGACTTATGTGTTCATAACCAAGGACCAAATTGGCACCTTCTTCTACTTCCCCACCATCAATTTCCACAAGGCCGGTGGCGCTTACGGCCCGATTCGTGTCAACAACCGCATTGTAATCGCCGTCCCATTTCCTAAACCCGATGCAGAGTTTGATCTACTCATTGGTGATTGGTACCAAGATAGTTTCAAGGTTTATACACCCTTCATCTCATATAAATGTTACACTTTCCTTTTCTCTAACTTTGTATTAGACAAAACATGTTCATTTTCTTCATTTTGTTTCTCAAAATCAACAGGATGTTCGATCTGGGCTGAATACGTTACAATCGGCCTATTACAGCCCGCCTAACACAATGCTTATCAATGGGAAGGGCTCCTATCTGGACACTCTGATGAAAGCCCAAGAATACATCAATGTTACAAGAGGTAATATTGGCCCATAAGGCCACCAATTATTTTATCTTGGTTTACTAGTGTAAACTATCATAAGGCCCGATGGGTCTTCTAAGTTTTTCTATAGATCCCTTACCATCTATTTCATGATTATGTGCTTCTTGTTACAGGCAAAACATATCGACTAAGAATATCAAATGTTGGCACATATTGGAGTTTTAACTTCAGGATTCGGAATCACTCAATGGTGTTAGTTGAAACGGAAGGATCGTACACAAATCAAATAACGTTGGATTCACTCGATGTTCATGTGGGCCAGTCGTACTCGGTTCTCGTCACAGCAGATCAAGATGATGCTGATTATTACATGGTTGCAAGTCCTAAGCTTTATAAGGCGAATGAAACAGATGATCTTGTTGGTGTTGGAGTACTACACTATGCAAGCTCTAGTTCAGTTGCTCATGGGCCTTTACCCAAGGAGCCCAATCCTTTTGATACCGCGTTCTCAGTCAAGCAAGCCCAATCAATCAGGTATGCATTGCAACAACTAACAACAATAAACTTTGTTGAACCCTTTCTCACACTTGGAGATGTACATGTGGTTTGAGGCCAAAAGCCCATCCGAGAAAAAGACCACCTGGCCCACCCAAAAGCCTACAGACCAGTGGCGAATGGGAAGGGGGTCACCCGACCCTCTTCAGTTTTGGAATGTATCCTAAAGTATTATTTTGACCCTCCTCATGTATCCTTAAATTTGAATACCTCAACTATAATATTTATCAAGAAAATAATCTTGACCCCTTTTCCAAAAAATTCTGGCTTCGCAACTGCCACGGACCAATTCGGTAATGCTCGGCCTAAAAATCACGTGTCTTGGGCCGACCCCAAAAGACCAAAAGCCAAATGGGACGTCCGAAAGCCCAGATGAAAACCATATTTTTCAACTTTATAAAATGACCCTTAAAGTGTGCTTTGATAGGCCTTTCATGAAAATTGTCCTCAACAACCATCATCAACTCAAAGTAAGTTTTGTAGGTATTGAAAACATGATTTGAACCAATCTCTTTTTGGTCAACGGGACTAGTACAAGCCCCAAAAGGGTTAGAGCCGGGTGGGCCATGCTCGAAGCCCTTGCGGGCTGAACCCTTTTGGGCCAAACATGTCCTGGGCTGCCCGTTGACCTTCTCCGCTCATGGTCTGAGCTAACTCGGATAAAATAAAACCATTAATGTTTCTTTTCTAACAAAAAGAGTTTCCTTTTTTGGGCATTTTCATCCGAAAATAGGTGGAATCTGACAGCGGGTGCAGCTCGGCCTAATCCCCAAGGAACATTCAACGTAACCAACGTGACACTATCACAAACCTTCATTCTCCGGGGATCAATGGTGGAGATCAATAGCATTCCTCATTTTGCTGTCAACAATGTGTCGTACACTACTCCGACCACCCCATTGAAACTGGCTGACCAGTTTACCAACGGCTCCGGTGTTTACCAACTCGATCAATTCCCGTTCAACTCATCCAATCCGGTTGCTACTACCGGAACTTTTGTCATCACCGGAAATCACAAAGGATGGCTTGAAATTGTGTTTAAGAACGAGTTAGCAGTGATGGATGCTTGGCATTTGGACGGATTTGGATTCTACGTTGTTGGGTAAGTCTGATTAGTATGCACACATACGTCCGCGTGTGTGTGTAAGGATTGAACACAATTTCCGCCAAATAGATACACCCCTAAATTCTGATTTTTTAGGTTTGGTATATCTATTGGTGTTATTAAAGTTGTTTAAAAGTTAATTTTTTAAATTTCTCCCAAATTGTGATTTTTAGGTTTGGTGATGGAGAATGGAGGCCTCAAGAACGTTCTAAGTACAATCTTTATGATCCGGTTGTTCGTTCTACTGTTCAGGTAATTAACCTCTTCCGCGTATGTATATGCATGCACGCGCACTTACACATCATATTTTTAAGGCAAATGTATGTCTCATTTTGGAGTAATTTAACGTAAAAACAGGTATACCCAGGGGGTTGGACCGCAGTTTATGTGTACCTAGACAACCCTGGAATGTGGAATTTAAGGTCACAAGCTTTGAAACACTGGTACTTGGGCCAAGAACTCTATATTAGAGTTTATGATCCTGATCCTAATGCCTCCAAGGAGCGTCCACCACCCGATAACCTACTCTATTGCGGTCGGTTACCTTTTTTATTTTTATTTTAATTCTCAAAAATGCCTTGTATATTAAATGATCAACCAAATTAATATCACAAGCTCTCTTGGTCTTTTTTTTTTCTTTCAGGATTAGTTAATGCACCTCCTGGGCAAGCACCACCCGGGCAAGCACCACCAGCGCCACCCCCATCTAGTGCACCAACTCGAAACATAAAATGGTGAGGATTCAAATCTTTTTAAATACTCCATCGGCCTCATATTAAGTGTCGCATATGGCTTCAAACAATTTGAAAAATGCGCTTTACTTGTCTGTTCACTGCTTGTACCATGATTTTTTTTTTTAAAAACTATTTCCCTGTTTAGAAACGCGATACTTATTTTATTTTGGGTGGACAAAAAAGGAAAATGTGACAGTTATTATGAGATGGAGCAGTATATTATTCTATGTTAAGCGGAATGTGTTAACATTATGTGGATCTAGTCGTCTAACTCGATCTTTATGTATTTGTAGGTTTCCAATCCTTTTGATCTTGTCTGTTTTAGTTACATAAACTGGTGAGCGGATTAGCGCTACACAGTGCTTCCTAAACTATGCTTAAAATGGAGAGGACGAGACGGAAGAACAGTGCTTCTGAATTTATTGGTTCTTGGAGGATGATTAAATATCCTGCACAACTATAATTATCCATTTTTTTGTGTTTTTACTACGCGGTCAGGCTTGTATTCATTACACATGAATGAGTAATGAACTCGTAAATTGAAGGATTTTTTTTTGTATATGTAAAGTTTTTTCATAGCTGATTTATAAATGTTAATGTGAGAATTGATTTTATCTTGTAGAATTGATGCCATAACAAATGATTTCTATTTTTTATGATAGGGTGAATGGATTCTCTGTACTCCTCCCTCCGTCACATAACAAACGGTCACTTTAATTTTAGTAACGGATATTTTAGTTTTAGTAACGGATATTAAAAACGGTTCTTCTAACATATGCCCTTAGGGCACATGATAAAATTTAGTTAAGGGAACTAATTTATGTAATTATAACAGTATAACATATTACCTCAAGTTGTTATACTTGCATAGATTTACTGATTTACTGCCGTATTTAAATCTTATGTTAAACGGGATGTTCCCGGGGCCTCTTATCAATGCCACCACCAATAATGTTGTGCATGTTAATGTGTTCAATCGCATCATGGTATAACTATATACTATTACGACTATTGCATGTAGAGGCATTTTGAAACATAAAAAAATTACTGCTGAAAATATTTAGCAAAACATAATAGTATATAAATACCATCATTTTTTAATTGTCGACAATTCATTTACAAGACATTAACATATAATCCCTCCGTTCCGGGTAAGTTGCAACAATTTGCCATTTTGGGCATTCCACTTAAGTTGCAACAATGCCAAATAAGGAAACTCTTTATTACTTTTATAATCATCCACTCGTTCTCTCTGTTGGTCCCAAAGGGCAACAAGGGTATAGAACCACTAGAGGGGGGGGGGGTGAATAGCGGTTTAAAATCTTTTTCGAAATACCCTTGAAAATCAACCAAGTACTTATCAGTTTGGTCTATTGCGGTTTAAAGCACTAGAACCGCTCAGATAAAATGCACAGCGGAGTTTTGCGGTTTTGTCCAAACTGAATTATGAAGATTTGGGCGGTTTAAGTGGTTAAAAAGGAATGATGCAACTGACAGGGCACAACTGAAGTTTCACGAAAGTATGCAAATCATTTATCAAGTCATTTCACATGAAAGTAAATAAAGCTCGTAAACATAAAAGTAAATGACAAGACAGAAAATAAAGATCAAGTACACACAATTTGAAGAGGTTCGTTCTTGAAAGAACTACGTCCTCTACCTAGGTGGTTAGCCTAGGATTTTCTAATAGCTACTAGACTTGTATTGATTTAGAGGAGTTTTTACAAGATTACAAATGAATCCAAACTCTAAATAAACAATCTAACCTAACAATGCTATTATAACAACCTGTGTTTTCGAGGTATATAATCTATAAGAAAATATACTCCGGGTGTGTAGTGTGGAAAGAAATCAAGAGCTCAAAATATCTAAGTGATGGTGAGCAAATGATTACTTTCTGTGTAAGGCTGATTTTTGATGATTTAAAGGCTTGAAGCTTTGATGAAGAACTCTGGGTTTGCTAAGGAGATGATGAAGATGTGAGTATCTGGGTTTTCAATCTTCAAAGCAAACTTGAATACTTGGGATATTCTCTTTGAAGCTCAGCAACCTTCAATGTTGAACAATGAAGGCTATTTATAGTGAAGGCATTAGTGACCGTTGGACAATGAGGTGAGTCATTGTATGGCGGTTTAATGCGCTGTCACAATCCCATTGGTTGACCTGTCACTGTCGTCCTTTGCTTTTGCTTTGTGGCAGGAAGTTGTTGGACCACTACCTGACATTGTCCTTTTAGTTGTTGAAAAGTACAACGGTAACTTTTCAAAAGACTAGACAAACCGACATTCCCAGAATAACTGAACCATGACTTGAAGTTTAAGGACAAGTCACCAGTCATTCATTTTTACGGTTGAAAAGCGAATGTTTGTCTTTAAGGAGTAAATGACAGCAATAAGTTCTTCAATATCTTGGTCGGCGGTTCCACCAGATGCATGTGCGGTTTCATGAATAAACTTGAAATGCGGTTTCATCAAAGACACAAACTGCGGTTTGATGAAGGACTTAAGGCACCATGCTGGCGGTTTGAAGACGGCGGCTTGAGGGACTCTAAACCGCTAAGAGTAAACCGATCACAACTCAGCCTAACTACTAAAAATCTAGAAATGGACTTGTCTAAAAATTGAAGTAAAACTTCATTACAAGTAAACCTAAAGTCCATAAAAAGACACGTGAAATGGATCAATCAAATCAGGTAGGTGTACTAACAATGAATCCTAACAATCTCCCCCTATTTGATTGATGCCATTACCACACTATGATAGAGCAAACATTGTACTTGGTAAGAACATGCTCAAAATGAGTATGTATTGAAACTGCATGTCCCAAGTCAAATGCACACACAATGCTATACCATAGATTTCTAATCTATCAAGGACAAAGGAAATGAAAAACAGATAGATAAGAAATTCATTCAGATGCATATAAAAAGATATTTTTATGAGAATCAGATATGCATGTTTAAGCTGAATGTTTAAAACACATACACCTAGAAAATTTTTCATGATGAATAGTTCATGAGTTTTTAGAAATGCATTGTTCCACAAACAAGTAGTTTGAATAAACAAAGTTTTGGAATATTGGATGCAATGCATTCATTTTCATTATAATCCTTTAAAAGGTTTTAGAAGTTACAAATTACAAGGAAAATAATAAAAGTCAAAAACTGATTACAAAAGATAGAAATAATTCTAATCAGTTCTATCAGGAACCCTGGCGACGGCTTGGACAGCGGTTTGAGCATCAGAAGGCTCAACTATGCTGGCGGTTTCAAACACATATTCAGCTGACTTGAGACGTAGATGGGTCGGTTCATTTACCTTCTCTAAGATTTTCTCAGAAAGCTTTTTCAGGTCATTGGCATACTGAACTAAGTAGTCAGTTGATGAAACCGTTAGATCAGCAAGTTGGTCTAACTTCTTCTCCAGAGCCTCATTCATTTCTTGGGCCGCTTCAAGTCTGAGAGAAGTCAGCTCATTCAAAGTTTCAACCTTCTGTTCTAACTTGAGCTGATTCTCCAGAAGGGTTTCAATCTTAAATTCCATTCTCCCAATCCTAGGGTCAACAGCATTATCCCTCTTAATGGCATCAACAAGGAAGGGCAGAGAGGAAAGAAACGCAGATTGGTTAAGGAAAGAATCCAGCATAAACTGAATCTTCACAGGATCAGTTTCAAAAGGGGAGGAAGGGAAAGGAATGATAGACAATGAATTGTAGGGAAGAGAAGGGGAAATGGAAAGAATTTGGGTATTAGAGAGAGGAATAGAAGTGAAAGGAGAGAACTGCCATCTATAAAGAAAAGGAAAGACAATGCAGTTTATTCTAAAGAAAAATTGAGAACAAAGAGAGAAGATGAACTCAACTGCCAGATCTTCAATAATTTGATCAAGAGTTGAAGCAATCAGTTGATCTGAAGCAGCTTGAGACTCATCGGCTGGAAAGATGGCAAAAGGGTTTGGACGGCCAGACTTGAGCCGTTGCTCTTCATGCTTGTTGGCGGCTCTAATGATGGCTCCATGGCGGTTGGCTTTGGAAGTAGTGGCTCTAAACTTCTTCAGGTAGCCCGCTATGTCCTGTGCACTCTTTCTTTTCAAACCACGCGGTTTGGGAGACCTAACTGCAACGGTGAATTCAGGCAGAACCGAAGGGGCAGAGATGTTGATCAGTTGCGGTTGAGCCGACGGTTGAACTGCTGAAGCAAAAGGCAGTGTAGGGGATTCAGAAGGTGAAGGAGTGTGCTCTGGTGAGTCAAACTCCAGCTTTCGTTTCAACGAAGGAGTAGCGGTTTCAGCCATCATGGGGTCTATCCCAGCCTTTCTCATTTCAGCCCTTTGTCTCAACTCCTTTGCAAATGGGCCTTCAGTGGGTGAATGATCTTTCTTGTCAGAAGCTTCAGTAAAGTCCATTGCACCAGGTGGCCTTGATTGCCAGTGCTCCACAAAGTCATATTTCTTTACCAACCTTCTCTTCTTCTTCAGCGGTTGAACCTCAAGATTTTCATCATCTTGCTCAGGTTCATCTTGAACTGCCTCAGACGCATCAGTCTGCTCAGGCAATACTGCAGCCTCAAACTCATCAGTTTGCTCAGGCTGAACTGCACTTGTAGATACCTCGGCTTGTTTAACTGGAACCGCAGCCTCAGACACTTCAGTCTGCTCAGGCTCGGTTTGAGTGGAGGGTTTAAGGTTGGGAAGGGCAGAAAAGATTAGCTGCAACTGTTCTTCAGTGAACTGGACAGTTGGCAGTTTGAGAGGGGATTTTGGAGGTGAGATAGGTTTGGGTTCAGAGGTGGAGGCTTTCAGTTTCCTCAACAGGTTTACATCTTGTGCAAAGTTCAAGGATTTTTCAACATTAGACTTGATTGGGGAAAGGGGTTTTATCTGAGGTTTAGAAGGGATAGGAGGAGTTGGTTTAGGGTAAGGTGGAAGCGGTTCAGAAGAGGGATTGGATAGAATGAGGAAGGATTTTGGTAAGGTCGGTTTTGGAGGAAGAATAGATGAGGGTTTGGAAGATTCAGTTACCTTGGCTTTCTTCTTTCTTGGAGCCGCGGTTTCCCTGGGTTGAGCCGCAGGGATTGCAGGCTCCCCCTCAACCGCAGACTCCCTCTCAACCGGAGCCTCAGTTCCATCAAGTCTAACTCCTAGCCTATTTAACGTGGCAGTTTGAGCAGCTTCTCTAGCTCTTGTAGCAGCGGATTGATCTGCTATGGCACCGGCATAAGGTTTGCCTGACTTATTTAGCCGAGCCTCAGGGAAGGGTCCTCTCTTTTCTTCAGGCAGAGGGTCAGCAGTCCATACCGCTTGTGCAAACCGCCATCCAAACGCGGTTCTAAAAGCATCAAGCTTAGAAGCACCAAACAAGGTCTTCTCATTAGGTTGCACCCACTCAGCTTCATTGGCCACAGAAGCCTTAAAGATCACAGAATCCTGATGAAGGAACTTGGTTAAGAGTTTGCAGTGAGTTCTGATCTTTGTTTTTCCAGCGGCTTTGGCAGAAGTGTGGTGGCTGAGGGCATTGATCATTTCTTGCATGATGATCCTTGGCCAGTGCAGCTTCTTCCCTTTGTAGATAGCCACGCAGTAGTTGTACTGCTCAGAAGTGAAATTGTTGTGATTGCCATTCTTGCACATCACTCCAGTATCCACTAAGTCACACAACATCACCATCACTTCTCCAAACTCCTTCTTAGGGGTGGACTTAGTGTTGAAGACAGAGACCCCCAAGAACTCCTCAGTAGTTCCGCTGACTAATTCTGGTTTGATAGAAAGAATTCCAGAATTCTCTAGTCCAGCCAAAATAGGAACCTTTGAAGCAGATAACACCACATCCTTTGTCCTTACAGTGGACTTGATGGCATTTTCAGTCTTAACCTCCCCAGACTCCAAGTCTCTGATCTCTTCACCTTTACCATTCAGCAGAGGCACCTCACAGACAATCCCATTGTCAAAGAATTCTGCACAGAGCCTCTTGTCAAACTTCGGTTCATCTAACTGGAATAAGGGCAGCAGTTTTGATGATTCCAGTAGGGCGAGCAGTTTTCTTCCAACTGCATCAGCTTCAAATTCGGCCTTGATGATCTGAGATCCAGGTACAAAGTTGGTTTCATCCTAAAAATAATCAAATTTAGTAAGAGTTTGATGTAAGCAGTTTGAATAAGTCAAGCATTCAAACTGCTACAAGGAATCCTAACAATGAAATAGGCGGTTGAAGCAAAACAGGGGTAAAATGGTAAACACCCAAGACTAGACATGGAAAGAATTTGAAAAAGCATTTGAATGCATGAAGAACAGGGGATAAACATGCAAAGCAAAAACTTAACCAAATTAAGAAAGAAGTATACCAAAAGACTCGAAAAATGCAGTTACTAACAAAGTTCTAAAATAATAAATTCAAATAATAAACCCAGAACATAGTATCAAAATAAATACGAATGAACACCCGAAAAACCCAAAAATCAAAATTGTTCAAAAATTGAACAAAAGACATGAAATAAACAACAAACCCAGCATATATGAACATACGTAATTTTAATCAACCAAAAATTGAAAGAAAAAGCAAGTAAAAATGTGAGAATACGAACAAGCTTTTTAGAACAACAATGGCAAAAAAAATGAAATGCTAGAGTGAAGGGTTCAAGAAATCATACCATATCGCCTTTTGATGTTTTAGATGTAGATGGAGCAGATGGGTCTGAAGATTTCTTAGGTGCCATTTGAAATTTCAGAGAAGTATGAAAAAATTTGAGATTGAGAATAGAGTGCAGATGAGAGAGAGATAGAGAGAATACGCAAATGAGGAAGAAGGTAAAAAGGTAAAAAGAAATGAACTTTGTCTTTTATACTCAATTAACTGTTCCTCGGGTAATGGAACGACGAGAACGGCGCACGATTATCTCCAGAGGGCGTCCCACGTCACATAGAATTTAATGGGCAGAGAAAATTGCAAAAGTGTCCTTATAATTGATATGACATAAAGTAGGGACTAAAATGCAAATTTCATACCTGAGCAGTTTGATTGAGCAAACCGACTTACCTTACGTCTTCAGCGGTTTTTCGTGAAACTGATGTCTCTCTAATCTGATGGCGGTTTATATGTTTAAACCGAATGACCTTGCTTTCTTGTCGGTTTTGAAAGAACCGATTACATTCATTTGACTCGTCAGTTTGATGGAGAATCTTGTACCGAACCATTTATTGATGCGGTTTCAATGATGATAGAACCGCATACTAGATGACTTTTCTAAGCATAGCCAAAACACTTAAACAAAGGATATTAAAAAATAATATATAGATATGATATCTTAAGTTAGTTCTAACATACCCATTTCTCCTCGTAAATGATAGAACCTGGAATTTTCAAGCGGTTTGGTGAGGATGTCAGCAATTTGATCATCTGTTCCCACTTTTGCTAGAAAAATGTTTTTCTTTTCAACATGGTCTTTGAGGAAATGATATCTTATGTCGATGTGTTTGGTTTTTGAGTGCTGAACTGGATTGTTGGAGATGGATATTGCAGCAGTGCTATCACAGTAGATAGGGCATTTTTGTTCAAATATCTCGTAGTCCTCCAACTGTTGTTTCATCCAGAGAATTTGAGAGCAACAGCTTCCAGCCGCTATATATTCAGCTTCAGCGGTTGAGACTGAAACCGACGCTTGTTTCTTGCTGGACCATGATACAAGCCGCGTTCCAAGGAACTGACAAGTACCACTTGTGCTCTTTCTGCTTATCTTACATGCTGCAAAGTCAGCATCTGAATAACCTAATAGATCAAATGAAGATTCTTTGGAGTACCAAAGTCCAAGGTTAACAGATCCACATAAATATCTAATAATACGTTTAACAGCAATAAGATGAGATTCTCTAGGGTCAGCTTGAAATCTAGCACACACACACACACTAAACATGATATCTGGCCTACTAGCAGTTAAGTAAAGTAGAGAGCCAATCATACCTCGGTAGAGAGTTTGATCAACTTTCTTACCATGTTCATCTCGATCCAAACTGCAGGCCTTAGGCATTGGGGTATCAACTGGTTTAGCAGTTTCAAGCCCGAACTTCTTTATCAAATCTTTAGTGTATTTGGCTTGGTTGATAAAGATCCCATCATGGCATTGCTTGACTTGGAGTCCAAGAAAGAATGTCAATTCTCCCATCATACTCATTTCAAATTTGCTCTTCATTAGCTTCTCAAACTTAACACACATAGTTTCATTAGTAGAACCGAAAATAATATCAACGTATATTTGAACTAATAATGAATGACTTTTGTGTTTAGCAATAAATAGAGTTGTATCAATTTTACCTCGAGAGAAGCCTTGTTCAATAAGAAATTTAGATAGAGTGTCATACCATGCTCTTGGAGCTTGTTTGAGTCCATACAATGCTTTCTTGAGTTTGAAGACATGATTTGGAAGTTTGTTGTCTTCAAATCCTGGCGGTTGAGCTACATAAACTTCTTCTTGTAGTTCACCATTCAGAAATGCACTCTTCACATCCATTTGATATAACTTGAATTTCTTGAAGGATGCATAGGCCAGGAACAATCTTATGGCTTCAAGTCTGGAAACAGGGGCAAAAGTTTCATCATAGTCTATGCCTTCTTCTTGCCTATATCCTTGAGCAACCAACCTAGCTTTGTTTCTTGTTATTGTACCATTCTCATCCATCTTGTTTCTGTACACCCATTTTGTTCCAATTACTGTATGATCACTGGGCCTTGGAACTAGAGTCCAAACTTTGCATCTCTCAAACTGATTGAGCTCTTCTTGCATTGCAATTACCCAACTTGGATCACTTAGAGCTTCATCTACCTTCTTCGGTTCCATTTGAGATAACAGAGCAGTTGAGAACAAACCGTGATTATCTCTGTGAGTCAAACTCCCTCTGATTTGGACATCAGTACTGATAGGACCAATAACGTTGGCAGTTGGATGGTCTCTATGCTCGTTAATTTCAGGAGGGAGGTTGTCTTGAACCACTATTTCTTGAAGATTTTCCAGAGGAGGATCATCCTGATAATCATTGAAATCTTCATTGAAGGTTAGATTTGGAACTGGTTCAACAGTTTGAATGGGGTCAGAAGACAGCGGTTCAACAGTTACACCATCAGCGGTTTGAGTAGGTGCGGCTGAAGAACTGGATGAATCGGTTTGAGTAGGATGGTTATCAGTTGCTCTATGTCTAGTGCCTGTCTCAAAATCACTAAAATCATTAGCAACATTTGGAGCCATATGTGGCTCAAGGAGAGCATGTTCATCAAATGTAACATGGACTGACTCTACAATTTTTAAAGATGTCTTATTGAAACAACGAAAAGCTTTGGAGTGTTTAGAATAACCAACAAAAATACCTTCATCAGCCTTAGCATCAAATTTACCTCGATGCTCTTTGCAATTGTACAAGATGTAGCACTTGCATCCAAATATTTTGAAGAAGGCAATGTTGGGTGATCTGCCTCTCCACAATTCATAAGGAGTTTTGTTGTGAACTTTGATGATAAGGGAGCGGTTCTGGGTGAAGCATGCGGTATTGACGGCTTCGGCCCAGAAGTATTTGGGAAGCTTGGCTTCGGCAATCATAGTCTTCCCGGCTTCAATCAAAGTCCTGTTCTTTCTTTCCACTACTACATTCTGTTGTGGAACTCCAGCAGCAGAGAAATTATGATCAATTCCATGATCATCACAATATTGGGCAACACCATTGTTTGTAAATTCGGTTCCATTATCTGAACGCACGGCAACAATGTCATCCAATTTCTGAGTTTGGAGCTGTCGAAAGAGAGCGGTTACGATGCCATAAGTATCATCTTTAGAGGCCATCATTTCCACCCATGTGTATCTTGAATAATCATCAACCACCACAAGTGTATAGCGGTTTCCTCCAATACTGGCGGTTGGGACAGGTCCAAATAAGTCCATGTGCAGCAGTTGCAAACAGCGGTTCGTTGAAGGAGCGGTTTTACTAGGAAATGACTGTTTGGGCTGCTTTCCAAGCTGGCATGCTTTACACTTGTCATCATGATGGTCAGCCACTTTGGGTAGTCCTTTTACTAGACCATCCCTATGCAGTTTTGCTAGATACTTGAAGTTCAAGTGGCTGAGCCGCTTATGCCATAACCAGCTGCTTTCACTTATATTTTTGGCTACAAAACAGAGGTCAGCAATAGAAACAATATTGCTTAAATCAATTATATAAACATCACCTGTTCTGTTGCCAGTCAGTAGAGTGACTCCAGAGGAATCATCTTTGATATAACAGCTAGTTGATGTGAAGATGCAGTTCATTCCTTTGTCACAAAACTGAGATATGGAGAGAAGGTTGTGCTTGAGTCCTTCTACTAGTGACACATTTTCAATAGTCACCTTTCCTCGTTTGATTGCTCCATATCCTACTGTTTCTCCTTTCTTGTTGTTACCAAACACTACTGGGGGACCTTTCATTTGGATGAAACTGCAGAGTAGTTCTGAATCTCCAGTCATGTGTCGTGAGCATCCACTATCCAAATACCAGAGATCATTCTTCTTCTTAGCGGTTCCAGCCATAAAACATGAAATCTGAAAAATAAACATGAAAGGTTTTGGTCCCCCTTATTCCTTGGGTCCTAGGGTTAGCAGCTTTTTGGGACCCACACCTGTTTGACCTTAGGATTTTTACGTCCCTTGGCATTGGGTTTGAATCTTAAAAGACAATGACCAGCACTATGACCAAAGTCGGCACAGATAGAACAATGAATTAAGCCAGGTTGTGGTGGCGGTTTTACAAACCCATTACTGACCTTCGGTTTCTCATGTTTTACTGGGTCAGCGGTTTTGGCTTTAACAAAGTTAACCTTCTTGAGTTCCACCTTTCTCTTAGGTGCGGCTTTAGGAAATATAACAGGATATTCCTTAAACCGACTAGGAACGGTTTCATTACTCAATACTTCCTTGGTTGCCTCAGCCGCTGTGGATTTCTCTTTCCACTTTGGATCTCTCCCAGTCTGGTTTTTAGGATACTCATAGAAATAATTTTGCTTTTTAATTTCTTGTGTTGAGCCCTTTTTACCAGCATGATTCACCTTAGGAATTTCTTTGGTTTGTTCAGTTGGTTTCACACCACCTTCAGCACAAAGACAAGGACACTTACACCCATCATCAGTTTTAAATCCTAATCCACTTTTCTCATTGGAGAGAATTTGTGAATTAACGATTTGTTCCATGGTGACTCCAGACTTAGTCCACACATCGGTCACTTTTTGAAGTTCATCCCTTTGTGCAGTAAGATCATGGATTCGGGTGTTAAGAACCTCGGTTCTGTCCTTAAGGTAGCAGTTTTCTTCCACAACAGAAGCTATCCCAACAATTTGGAGCTTGAGTTTTTCAATCTCCTCCTTATGGGACTTGCATTCTTTTTGGGAATATTCAAGTTCCGCAGCCATTAATTTATATTCCTTTTTAAGCACAGTGTGTTGTTGACAAATGACATTAGCACGTTCAAGTACCTGGTCATCATGGCTTTGTTCGGTTTGATCCTCAGGAGAGTAGTTTGGTGAAATAGGAGTTTTGCCTTGTTTAGCTTCAGGAGTTTTTGGTGAAACTGACTTCATTTGATGGAGTGGCAGTGGAAGGCTTTCGTCAATTTCAACCTTTTCTTCAAATCCCAATAGGCAACGATTTGCAACTCCTTCATCTTCATCACTATCATCTGTACCAGAACCCATCCATGTTAATGGTTGTTCTCCTTGTTCAGCAACCATTCCTCTTCTCTTGAAAAACTTCTTGTTGAACAGTTTCTTGGCAGGAGCGGCTTCATAGCGCGATTTGGGACAACTGGAGGCAAAATGACCTGGTTGTCTGCAGTTGTAACAAACAAGATCATCCCTTTTCTTAGCATCAGCTGCTTTGTTGAATCTGGTTGGAGAGACAAACTTTGCAGGGCCGCCTGACTGAGATTGAGCTATGTTCTTTCTGAACTTGGTGTAGTTTTTCACATAGAGAGCAAACTCATCATCATCCATGTCATCAAAGTCAACTTGAGTAGAACTAGATGCTACACTTTGGGAATTTTGAGATGGAGTGTAGGATTGATGAGATTGCTGA
This sequence comes from Campanula takesimana, assembly GCA_026119855.1. NCBI lineage: Eukaryota > Viridiplantae > Streptophyta > Magnoliopsida > Asterales > Campanulaceae > Campanula > Campanula takesimana. The sequence continues at coordinate 237,987 of JAOWBW010001233.1, read as the reverse complement.
GGTTGAGAATAGGGTTGATGATGTTGAGGGTAAGGTTGATGAGGCGGTTGGTAATGCTCTGGAGGTGCGGTTTGAGAAATATATCTTGGAATATTTGGAAACAAAAGAAGTGGTTTGTAAATGAGTATTTGATGCGGTTTGATGGTGATCTGGATTGTAAACTGGAGATGTGGCATTATTGAAAGCGGCAAGAGAAAGAGACTTGAATCTGTTTTCGGTTTCATGAGCTTCCTCAAGCTTGAATTCAAATACCCTTAGCATGGCATAAAGATGACGAAGATCAAGAGCTTCCAGATCTTTGTTGTCTTCAATGTTGGTAGTTTTGATCAGCCATTTGCTACCAAGAGATTGCATGAATCTCATGTTCAGGTCAGTATTGGAATACTTGTGCCCTAGAGAGAAACATACATTGACAATTTCCACGAACCGCTCATAGCATTGACGAAGAGATTCCTTTGGGTCTTTGACAAAGTAATCAAAGAGCCTTCTCTGTTGGTAGAGGCGGTTCTTCTTGGTGTCGGCATCTCCTTCCAGAAAATCAATGATGCCATCCCATGTTTCCTTTGCGGTATTGCAATCTAGAACCTTTGAGTGAGTTCTTAGGTCAATAGCTGATACAAGCATGGACATGGCTCTTCCATCAAAGTCCACATTCCGTTGATCAGTTTCGGTCCATTCAGCTTCCGGCTTCTTGATTTCCGCGGTTTGTCCAGCAGTACCTGCATCAGGGTTAGCCTTCATCGGGACATAGGGTCCATTAACAATTGCAGTCCATAATCTGCGATCTTCAGATATCATGTGCTTCTTCATCCTATCTTTCCAGAAGATGAAACTATCTTCATTAAGAATAGGTAAGTGATTAGAGTTGGATGTCTGCATCATGTGGGAGTTTATGTTTGCCATTGGATCAGCACCCAAGCGTTTAAGCTTGTAAAATAATTTTTGGTGGATATGCTCTGATACCACTTGTTGGTCCCAAAGGGCAACAAGGGTATAGAACCGCTAGAGGGGGGGGGGGTGAATAGCGGTTTAAAATCTTTTTCGAAATACCCTTGAAAATCAACCAAGTACTTATCAGTTTGGTCTATTGCGGTTTAAAGCACTAGAACCGTTCAGATAAATGCACAGCGGAGTTTTGCGGTTTTGTCCAAACTGAATTATGAAGATTTGGGCGGTTTAAGTGGTTGAAAAGGAATGATGCAACTGACAGGGCACAACTGAAGTTTCACGAAAGTATGCAAATCATTTATCAAGTCATTTCACATGAAAGTAAATAAAGCTCGTAAACATAAAGTAAATGACAAGACAGAAAATAAAGATCAAGTACACACAATTTGAAGAGGTTCGTTCTTGAAAGAACTACGTCCTCTACCTAGGTGGTTAGCCTAGGATTTTCTAATAGCTACTAGACTTGTATTGATTTAGAGGAGTTTTTACAAGATTACAAATGAATCCAAACTCTAAATAAACAATCTAACCTAACAATGCTATTATAACAACCTGTGTTTTCGAGGTATATAATCTATAAGAAAATATACTCCGGATGTGTAGTGTGGAAAGAAATCAAGAGCTCAAAATATCTAAGTGATGGTGAGCAAATGATTACTTTCTGTGTAAGGCTGATTTTTGATGATTTAAAGGCTTGAAGCTTTGATGAAGAACTCTGGGTTTGCTAAGGAGATGATGAAGATGTGAGTATCTGGGTTTTCAATCTTCAAAGCAAACTTGAATACTTGGGATATTCTCTTTGAAGCTCAGCAACCTTAATGTTGAACAATGAAGGCTATTTATAGTGAAGGCATTAGTGACCGTTGGACAATGAGGTGAGTCATTGTATGGCGGTTTAATGCGCTGTCACAATCCCATTGGTTGACCTGTCACTGTCGTCCTTTGCTTTTGCTTTGTGGCAGGAAGTTGTTGGACCACTACCTGACATTGTCCTTTTAGTTGTTGAAAAGTACAACGGTAACTTTTCAAAAGACTAGACAAACCGACATTCCCAGAATAACTGAACCATGACTTGAAGTTTAAGGAAAAGTCACAAGTCATTCATTTTTACGGTTGAAAAGCGAATGTTTGTCTTTAAGGAGTAAATGACAGCAATAAGTTCTTCAATATCTTGGTCGGCGGTTCCACCAGATGCATGTGCGGTTTCATGAATGGACTTGAAATGCGGTTTCATCAAAGACACAAACTGCGGTTTGATGAAGGACTTAAGGCACCATGCTGGCGGTTTAAGGAGAGTAAACCGATCACAACTCAGCCTAACTACTAAAAATCTAGAAATGGACTTGTCTAAAAATTGAAGTAAAACTTCATTACAAGTAAAACTAAAGTCCATAAAAAGACACGTGGAATGGATCAATCAAATCAGGTAGGTGTACTAACAATGAATCCTAACACTCTCTCTTCCTCCGAACCACTCATTATTCTTCACTCATTCTCTCTCTTCCTTCCAACCAGTGTTCCAAAAGACGGGCGCCTAGGCGGCGCCTATGCGCTAGTCGGGTTTGTGGCCGCTGCGATTTACAGCAAATCGGTCAAGTTAGGCGCTGGGCGGTCTAGGCGGCGCCTAGGCGGATCTGGGCGGCTGGGCGGCTAGGCTGTTTGGGCGCCGATTTGGCGATTTGGATCCGACTAGTCGGCTTGGCGCCGTCTAAGCGGCGTTGTGCCTTTTTTTTTTTTATTAATTAATTAAATTGATCAATGAGTGAAAACTACGCCGTTTTAACGCAAGAAAATAAACCCAAATTTCCAATTCGTGACTCTCAGTCTCAATCTGAAGACTCCAATTTGAAATTTCACTCGACTAGGTTAGGGCTCAACGGCGAATCCCAAATCCGTCCTCCGCCAATCCGCCATCACCATTGTCTCCTCCAGTCTCTGTCGCCGTCGTCTCCATTGCCATCGTCTCTGGTCTCCTCCTTCGTCGGTTGATCTGTTCCATCTTCTTCGAATCCAACAGTGGACAGTGGTAATTGTTAATTTGTTATTATGTATTTCTAATTTTCTATTGTGTTTTGATTCCTTTGAAAGTTCATACTAGTTTTCTTGTCCGTGTGTTTAACTGTTTATACATGTAATATGTTGTTGGTTTTAATTTAAATGAGGAGTAAATTTGAAAACTCTTTAGATATTGATTTTGGGACGGAGGGACTAACATTTTGTGCAACTGATAGTCTTAAATTAGCCAGATATGTTAAACAGGCTCACAAAAATGGGATTTTTTTTTTTATTTCTCGGCCCCGCCTAGGCGCTGGTCCGCCGCCTAGCGTCTTTTAGAACACTACTTCCAACCACTCATTATTCTCCACTCATTCTCTCTCTTCCTCCCAACCACTCATTATTCTCTTTTCTTAATTTTTGTGCTTCACCTTCCATGTTGCAATTTATCAGGAACGGAGGGAGTATATAGAAACATTTTTTCTCTAAAAGATAGACACTCAAATATCTAAATTTGATTTAGATCAAGAGGTAATTTGTACATTCATATTTTGGACAGATGAGTAAAAAACCAAAGGTTACATTTTCCGTCATGAGAAGAAGTTAGTCTCAATATTTCCGTTGTTAGTTTGAATGACATTTGAGTGATAATTTATTTATTTTTAATTATTTTAATAAAAAATTAAATTTTTATTAATACATTATTATAAATTTTATTAATAATAATTTTATTTTTTATTAATATAAGTAAAAACAATTTAAAATATTACCCAAAATGCATTCAAACTAAAAAGAAAAATAAGATTTAAAGAGTATTTGAGATCTTGATAGAGAGTGTATTGATAGGGCTTGATCAAGGAACGGCATTCAACAAATACTAATCTCATGGCAAGATAGAGTATCCGGTCTACAAACTGCCCAATCCAGCACAATTCATATACAAGGACCAAATTGGCACCTTTTTCTAATTCCCCTCCATCAACTTCCACAAAGCTGGAGGTGGATACGGTCCGATTCGAGACGACCATCGAGCCGTTATTGCAGTCACATACCCTAAACCCAATGCCGAGTTTGAAATGTGATATTTATTTTAAAAACGTAACGTACTAAAATGAAAACTGTGACATTTATTTTGAAACGTTAGGACAGAATGGAGTTTCAATTTCATGATTCAAAATCATTCCATGACTTTAGTTGAAATACCGTGCGTTGGATTCCCTTGATGTTCATGTGGGCCAGTCTTACTGTGTTCTTGTCACAGCAGATCAAGAAAATGCTGACTATTACATAGTGGCTAGCCCAAAGCTTTATAAGCCCAATCAATCAGGTATCATGTTCTTTACAAATTTATTGCGAGTAACAAGGTGAGCAAAAATAAATAAATAAATAGAATGGGATGGGATGGGATGGGGCCGGTTTGAGAAACTAAGGTGGCGTTTGTTTTTTTAAGTGTTAAGTCCTGAAATCTGAATTCTCATCTGAATATAAGAGGCAGCGTCTGAAGACTGAATTCTGAATTATTCAAGCTGTTTGTTTTTTCAACTGAATTCACATCTGAATTGTTTTTTTTTTAAGTGTTAACCTTTTGAAATATTATGTATAAGCATGAGAATTAATGGATAATAATGGATTTTTATTTGCTAAAAGAAAAGTGAAAAAACATTTTAATTATTGTTACTCTGACACCATTCAGACTCTAATCAGACTTCATTTTAGGTCTGATTCATTCAGACTCCATTCAGATCAAAAGTCTCTATTCAGATCTGAAAGCTGAAAAAAAAACAAACAATCTCAATTGGAGAATGTCTGATTCGCTAGACATTCAGACTCCATTCAGATCTGAATGAAAAAAACAAACGAGGCCTAACACTTTGTAACATTATCACTAGCATTCAAATTGACACTTACGAAAACCCGTTCATTCAAATTGCGCATTTTGCATAAGGCCAAGTCGAATAACTTATTCTTTTTCATACGACTTGCTCTTTAGAGGTTAGTATAAAAATCATGAAACTAGGATCATAAACAATTATCGAGTTCTATAAACTTTAGAACTTGAACCAAATTAATACATTTGAGAACCAACACACTGGTTCTGGTTCCAATAGTTCAATTCTCGTGATTTATTATTTATATGAAACAATTATTTTTCCGATATTTTTTAGCCTTTAACCTTAATTATATGTTACTGCTTAATAATATTTAAGTCTTTCATACTATTTTCTCTTTCTTGCATGATTAACTTCGTTTCTCTCCTTATTTTATTATTTTTAACGGGAGTTAAATTTAACAAACATTTCATTTAATTACAACAAAAAATCAACGTAAAAAATGATTTGCGAAAAAATTATATTAACAATCGAGTGGGTCTTGTGAAAAACATGTTTTTACCTTAAGCATAGGAAAAACGTGTTCTTCAAAAGCCGCTTTTTAAAAAAACAAGCGGTGGCATTTTCGTAAATAACCGGGAGCATCGTAAATGGTGAGTGTTAATATTACAAAGTGTCTGTAATTCACACTGGCGTTTATAAACATTGGAATTGACACTTTTCATAAGTGCCAGCCATTACACTGACACTTTTTAAAATTGATACTGACACTTATTAAAAGTGTCAGTGGTAGTGTCAATAAGTGTCAGTGTACATGGCTAACACTTTTTAACACTAACACTGGCACTTACGATCAGCGTCAAACAACTTCCCGTTTATTACAAAAATGTCATCCCGCCATTTTTAAAAAAAAATTTATGCTAACTTAATGTAAAACACGTTTTTTTTTTTTTTTTTTTTTTTTTTTTTTCGCTTCACAATCTTATTGCAAGTATTGATAAAGTCAAAATTATGTTTACCATATTCCCTCCGTCCCTCTTTAATCTATAAAATTTTCCATTTTGGTTGTCCCACTTTAATCTACAAAGTCCCAAAAAGGAAAGTTTAATACTTTTAAAATAATAGGACCTACTTGTCATACTCACAACCAGTGGCGGATGCACATATAGTGGGGAGGGATCAACTGACCCCCTGACTTCTGTGTTTATGCCATTTTGACCCTTACAAATTTTAAGAAATATTGTCCTGACCCCCCTAAAAATTCACAGCTGACCTCCCTAAAAACTCACAATTGACACCATCATATATCCTAAATTCACAATTGATCCCCTCATATATAAATAAAGTCCCAGAATCCGACCGTCTACTCCAGATTATCAAGGTGTCATTCGTAATTGTAGATATGTTACTGTAACTAACTTGATTAATTTTTTCAATTATTTTTTATACTCCCTCTATTCCTAAATGAGTGTCCATTTTCAAGATTTTTTATCCCAAAATGAGTGTCTATTTTGATCATAACTTTGTCCCTAAATATTTTTTTTCATTTTTTTTCACCAATCTCTTTATACTTGCAAAAACTAAATATTTGTAAAATGGATTACAAGATTATATATGAATTTTGCCACCAAATTATAGAAAAAAGTTATGTTCCTTTAAATGAAATTTGGACACTCATTTAGAGAAAGAGGTAGTATTTTTTTTTTCTTTGAACTCTTTTGTAGCGTATGATGATAAGGCTTAAAGGTAAGATATGACAATAATTAAACTGTGACATAGTATGAATTTTATATCTACCAAAAAAAAATATAGTCCTTCAATAATAAATAAAGAAATAAAAAGTAAAATATTATTGTATAATATTTTTCCGTCTCAAAATGATACTCTCATTTATTTATTTTTGCCTTTTTTTTTCTTAGTTTGACAATGAATATCATAATACTGTATTTTTTTTTTTTTTTATCTTTTAGCTGAATAAGAGAATAACTATGTAAACATTCTTCTTATTATTATGGTCTTTAGACATTTTTAACCCTCCATTTTGATTAAGCTTCGATTCACTTTTGTTTATTAGACGTTTTAACCTTCGTATTTTTCTACACATTCATTTTAAGACATTTTATTTTAAAAATTTTTAACTATCGTACTTTAGATATTTTGGGAAAAATGAGTGCGTATCTAGAGTACGATGATTAAAACTGCTAAAAGAAACAACAACGATTAAAAGAAAGGCTTATTAAAGTACGAGAGTTTAAACTGTCGATATACTGTTATCATCATCGAAATTTGACCTCATGATCACGTGAAAATAGACTTTATATGTCGTGTTAATTTTATTGTTGTCAATAATGTGATTTTTTTTTTTTTTTTGACATGTTAAAGTTTTGACCACCCTCAACTTAAATCCTAGATCCGCCACTACTCACAACAACTATCCACTTACTATTTTCTATCTCATTTTCTCTCTCCCACTCAACTATCTACACTCACAAACTTTTTCACGTTTTCCTTAAATAATGTGCCAACCCAAAATTTGTAAATTAAAGAGTACTGATCGAGGGAGTATTACCATGATGCGTCAGGCCCATCCATTTACAAACTCAAAGGGAGGATAAGATATTTACTCTTAAAGAACATATCCTAAAATGGTAAAAGGCCATTACAGTAGGAAATAGTATTGATTTGCCATTAAAAAAAAAAAAAAGGAAAAAATGCATCAAATGTACCTGAACTATAGGGGTTGTTTGGATTTAGTAGCTTATCTCTTTTTTGACCCATGAAAAATACCTTAACTCTTTTTTTGTGCAGCGGAGGTACCTATTGCTAACGCCGTCCACTTTTTGCCGTTAAGTTATCATGTGCCACGCACATGACTAATTTTTTGAGGGCAAAAAGGTCAAAACACAATAAGGATAGTGTTATATCATTTCACAAAATAAAGGGGTTAAAAGTAATTTTTCTAGTTTCAATTAACCCCCTTCCCCTTCCCCTTCTCTTTCCCAGTCTTAGCCAAACCGCCACCCACCACCGCTCATGTCCAGGAACGGCAGCCACCATCATCACCAGTTCACCACCACACTACTCGCCACCAACACCCAACACCCAGCACTGCCCCTCACCACCGTCTTTCACAACCACCATCAAAATAACACCACCAGTCAGAACTACCATCACCACCAAAATCATCAGGAATTAAAACAAAAAAGTCCAAGAATTAACAATGTACAAACCCAGATTGTACAATCCTTCAACCCCCCCACCCCCAAAAAAAAAAAAAAAAAAAAAAAAAATCAAAATCAGATCTGACCTTAGAAAGCATCAATATCTGATGATGATGAAGACGGGACCGACGACAGCAAATCAGATCCACCCCAAATTTCGACAACCTCCTCCTCCAATCCCTAATTGGCAGGCTCCAACTCCGGCCGGAATCCCCGCTCCAGGCCCCCGCCCTTCCTTAAACAAACCCTAGAAGACCTCCTCCTTGAAACCATCAACAACCTCTCCGGCTCCGAAGACGACGGTGATGATGAAGAAGACGGGACCGACGGCAGCATAACCCAACTCGCGAAAGAGGAATCGAAGCTCGAGAAAGAGATTATTAAGACGATTCTGGGAAGAGGATAGCTATCTTTTGGGCAAGCCTTATTGAGGTCGGTGAAGTCGACGCACATCCTCCACTTACCATTCTGCTTTTTAACCATGACGACATTAGCTATCCATTCAGGGTATGTCGCATCTCTGATGATCCCGGCTTTCAGCAATTTATCCACCTCGATCTCGATTGCCTTTTCTTTATCTATGGAGAAGACCCTTCGTCCCTGCTTGACCGGTTTGAAAAAGATGTCCACCTCCAGTTTATGAAGAGCGATGGCTTCTTTAACTCCAACCATGTCTTTAACCCTCCATGCGAACACGTCTAGGTTGTTTTTGAGCAGGTTGATGAGTTCTTCTCTTTCTTCCAGGGGGAGTTGTTTCCCAATTCGTACCTTCTGTTCTGGGTAGTCAGGGTTGATAACGACCTCGTCTAACTGGTCAAATGGTCTCAGCTCGGGACTGTCCCTGAACTCCAAGGTTTCGACAATGATTTGTTTGACTTTCTCCTTGTCATTGCCTTCCAGGCTCAAATTCTCCATATCTAGGAGTCTGTCTATCTCGGCATTGATGGAATATATATTACGCAACAAGTAGATTAAACAAATAATCAACGGGACAATCATGCATTCAACAGTGTAATCGCAGTAAAACCAACAACGAAAGTAACATGCAAATAAAGCATACTATAACAATACAAAAATTAAAGAGCAAGTTAGAAACTTATCGGGGTAGATCGAGTCGCCTTAGGAAGACTGTCCTAAGAGAAATTATTGCCTCCTACTCGTGCGATTTCGGATACTGGCAAATTCCTCCGAGGATAAAACGATCTCAGAATATGTGTCAAGAACGATGCACACAGACACAAATTCAACTGCGGCTCCATCCCATTCACCTGAGTCACTCGTAATTTCACCATATAAATTAAGGATTATTTGATTCCATTGGAAAAGGATATCAACCTGTCGAAGAAGAAGAAAACAAAACGGAGGAGTACACAACAGTTGCACCCACGATACGCAGTACATGCGCATGGTCGTGTTAGGATTGGAGTTCTAAACTACGATGAAGAAAAGGAGTCTAAGTCGGGGGAGTTGGTGGAGATCAAGAAGGATTCAAACCAGAGGAGAATTCCTGGGCGGAGAAGCAGGCGGGCGCCTGGTCCATACCAGGCGGGCGCCCGGTCTCAACAGCGGGAATCAGTTTCTGGAATAAGGAGTGAGCGGGCGCCTGGTGGCCTATAGGCGGGCGCCTGGTATGTCGGCCAGAAATTGTTTGTTTCCTATTTTGATGCAATCTCTACCAAATCGACCTAGGACTTCCTTGTACTGCTATATAAAGCATAGATACGACCTAGAACACATTGTAGCAACATATTAGAAGGTGTCTAATAATATATTGACTTGGCAATTGCCCCCGGACGTAGTTCATGTGTTGAACGAACCGGGTAAACAATTCTTGTGTTCTTGTGTGTGTGATTCTCTCATAATTGTGCTTGTGGGTTTATTGTGTTCTTTAGATTGCAACGGGGTACCACTAAATTCCCAACAACTGGTATCAAGAGCTTTGGTTAGGAGGATTCAAAGTTTCATTCGTTGATTATTTTGAATCACGTTCTTGGGGACTTTGTGAAGCAATCAAGATGAAGAACTCAATCGAGAAATTCAACGGTGTGAATTTCACGTTTTGGAGGACAAGGGTTGAAGATTACCTTTATTGTAAGGATCTTCATAAACCCTTAGGTGCGAAACCCGAATACATGTCACAAGGGGATTGGGAGACGTTAGATCGGAAGGCGTTAGGAGCGGTGAGGAGCGCTCTAACCGACGACGTTGCACGGAACGCGATGGAGGCCAAGACAACGGTGGGGTTGCTACAGATGCTGTCAGACATGTATGAGAAGCCTTCGAATATCGATAAGGTGCATTTGATAAAGAGGTTTGCGAATACGAAGATGTCGGAGGGGCAGACAGCAGCAAGTCATATCGGCAGTTTCAAAGGTATGGTGGACCAATTGAAAAGTGTTGATATTACTTTCTCCGATGAAGTGTTAGCATGTTTTCTACTAAAATCGTTGCCTGATAGTTGGGAGGTAACTGTCACAACGATCAGTACGTCGAAAACACCATTAGTGTATACGGAGGTTCGAGATCTCATCCTTCAAGAGGAGTTGAGAAGGAAAGAGAAAAGGGGAGAATCTTCCGCAGATGGGGCTGCACTTAGGGTGGAGAGAAATAGGGGAAGGGGAGGACCGAAAAAGGGGAAAAAACCGGTCAAGTGCTACAATTGTGGCGCGATGGGTCATATCAGTTATGACTGTCCGGAGAAGGATGGCGATGCACACGTGGTGGATGATGGAGATGTATTAATCCTAGGAGAGGAGCAGTCAGGTGAAGATTGGGTGTTGGATTCTGGAGCTTCATGTCATGCTAGTGGGGATGCAGAAACAATGGAGCGGTATCAAACTGGAGATTTTGGGGTTGTCTATCTTGGTGATGATCAACCATTGAAGATCAAAGGTAAGGGGGATGTGTTGATGAAGACACCTAACGGGGCTGTTTTACAATTGCACGATGTGATGCATGTTCCAGACTTGAGAAGGAGGGTGATTTCTATTGGACAACTTAATGATGAAGGATATGGTGTGACCTTCACTGGTGGGTCTTGGGAAGTCACAAAAAGAGCTAAGGTGATAGCTCATGGGGTTAAGGAGAATATGTTGTACTCTACCTACAATGTCGATGTTCGCTCCGGTGGGAGCAAGAGGCGAAAGAACCGGCCTATTGGTGTGGAAATGAGAGACATCAAGAAACGGTATGTTAGGGGGGAGAAGGACACAAAGTTGATCAACGCGGTGTGGAAGTCCAAGTGCCCTAACAGAGAGCGTGTTCAGACTAAGAGAAGACGATGCAAGAAACAAGGTGTGTCCAAGTTTCAAGGGGAAGCATTGCAAGGAACGTGGGTCTGGAGGGAGAAGGCGAAGTTAGACTTACGGAGAGAAATCAAGGTAGAAGCTGATTTGGGGAGGCAAGAACTATCTAACACGGAGAGGTTGAAACATCGCTTGGTTTCAACTCGCCTTGGTACTTGAGCGGGAGGCTCGGTAATGTCAAGTCAATATGGGAGTAAAATGTGTTCGAAGGTGTTCACTCCGTGGTGGGAGTTGTGGGTGTTTCTGTGCTTACTAGTTTAGTCTCCGGTGGGAGATTGTTAGGATTGGAGTCCTAAACTACGAGGAAGAAAAGGAGTCTAAGTCGGGGGAGTTGGTGGAGATCAAGAAGGATTCAAACCGGAGGAGAATTCCTGGGCGGAGAAGCAGGCGGGCGCCTGGTCCATACCAGGCGGGCGCCCGGTCTCAACAGCGGGAATCAGTTTCTGGAATAAAGAGTGAGCGGGCGCCTGGTATGTCGGCCAGAAATTGTTTGTTTCCTATTTTGATGCAATCTCTACCAAATCGACCTAAGACTTCCTTGTACTGCTATATAAAGCATAGATACGACCTAGAACACATTGTAGCAACATATTAGAAGGTGTCTAATAATATATTGACTTGGCAATTGCCCCCGGACGTAGTTCATGTGTTGAACGAACCGGGTAAACAATTCTTGTGTTCTTGTGTGTGTGATTCTCTCATAATTGTGCTTGTGGGTTTATTGTGTTCTTTAGATTGCAACGGGGTACCACTAAATTCCCAACAGGTCGAAACCATGCTGCCTGTACTCAAACTTGTTTTCTGTCTCCTCTTTCCTCTCCTTGTGCATATATATATCAAAGAAAGTCAAATGCACTATATATCTATATATTTTTTCATATGTGCCGTTGCTTTTTCTTTCACATGATATATATGATTAGGATACTTAATCCTACTTAAATCAGGTTGATCACACATCTTTTCCAAGTACAAGACTTCAAGTGGGTTTTGACTTCTTCCATATAACTAGATAACTAGTAAAAGAGTTCAACTTTAACTATTTCAATTAATCCATTTAGAGATTAATTATTAAAGTTAAATAAATTATAATTATAAATCAATTAGATCTCTAATACAAACATATTAATTATTCCACAATAAAAGATAACTAGAAAATACTTTATTTTAATTATATTGAACTATTTATAATCCAAAATAATTAAACTAAATATAAAGTATTTACTTCATATCTTTAAACAAGAATAATTTCAAAGTAAGTATTTGAACTATGGATTTTACCACAAATGGAAATATCCCAATTTACAATTATAACCCACATCAAACATTGATTTCGGTCAATCTCTTTGAGAACCAATAAATGGACTCACTCAAAGATTACCTTAGACCAATATTTCCAACAGGCATCCATGTGGTCAGGTATTGTGGCCCCCGAGCTTGGGACGAGGGCGAGGTTTGAGTTACTCGGCTCCTGCAGAATACAGGCTCATTGGGCTAGTTAGCCACATTGGTACCTCTACTCATTGTGGTCATTACGTTGCTCATATATACAAAGAAGGAAGGTGGGCGATTTTCAATGATGAGAAGGTTGGGGTTTCCAAAGATCCTCCCAAAGACATGGCATACTTGTACTTTTACGAGAGGATCAACAGTTGAAAGACATGAAAAAGTGTAGAATACAAGCTGAAAGACACTTTGAGGTTTCCTGCTGTTAGGGTTGGTTTTCGACGTCTGACTATAGTCCTAGATCCTCGGCAAACTCTGACTGACCATCTGTGAAATGGACCGAGCTTGTGTTGTAAAACATTCTTTGTTTGGTTACTTTGCAGTCAATGCAGACTGCTGCAGGAAGAGTTTTTCGGGGCGTGTATGCTTCAAACTTTTTGGTCAATATCTGCTGCTGCTTTTTTCTTTTGGAATTCATACATTCACTTGTAGTTGGATAACTAAGGAAGATTAAATACATGAATGAAGTTTGTGTGATGGGTATTTTTAAATTAACAAAATTTATGTAGTTTTATGGACACATATCTTCTTTTCTTGTCTGTAATTTTAAGGACCCTCTTCATGATGTGGACTGGCTTTTTACTCTCCCCTGTATTTAATTAGGTAGATAGATGTCCTTGGCCCCTCCCCTTTCAAGTAAAATTTTCAAATTTACTCATGATCCATCAAAAGTAAATTTGAAAAACCTTCATTTTGAGATGGGCGGAGAAGACATTAACGAGTCCATTTAGACTAAGGTGGTGTTTGATGTATTAAACACTTGATGCTTAATAGATTGCAAGGTATATTTTGAAGGTAGGGTGCTTTTGATGACATTGAGGTATAGATGTTGGAGGTTACGTGAGGCTCTTGATAGATTGCAAGGTATATTTTGGCTATGATTTTGAAGTTGTGGGAGAGAGAAATTCGATTTGTGGCATTTATTGAAAGAGAGGTGCAAGGGGTAAGGGTTTAGATGGGGGTGGGGGTTCGGATGGGGGTGGGGATGAAAGGGGGAGAGGTAGAAGTGGTTGGGATTCATTGTTAGAACCGGGAAGGGGAAGGGTAAGGGGAAGGGGAAGGGGAAGGGGGTTATTTGTAAGTAAAAAATTTATTTAAACTCCTTTGTCTTTGTAAAATGTTCTCACACTATCCTTTTTATGTTTTGACATTTTTACCCTAAAAAAATTAGTCATGTGCGTGGCACATGATAACTTAACGGCAAAAAGTGGACGACGTTAGCAATAGATACCTCCGCTGCACAAAAAAAGAGTTAAGGTATTTTTTATGGGTAAAAAAGAGATAAATTACTAAATCCAAACAACCTCTATAGTTCAGGTACTTTTTGTGCATTTTTTCCTAAAAAAAAATGAGATTTTCTTTTACCATTTCTTGAATTGTGAGTACTAATTGGTGGTGCATGTCATGCATGATCATGTTCAAATGATTGCTATGGGAGCTGTGCTAGAAAGTACTTTAAGGCATTATCTATCACCTATTAAATCAATTCATCAAAAATAAGGTTTTAATTTTTCTTTTTTATACTTTGCATAATGGATTAACATTTTACTTTATTCTCAAATTGACACATTATGAGCAGTGTAATGAACGATTTATTTTTATATTTATAGATTTACAAAAAGCCAATTTTTTAACTAATTTACTCGCAGACAATTATTTATATTTTCAAATTGAGGTGTAATCGAACCTGTACTTCTTTTGAAAAAAATAGTCTTACGGGTTATATGTACTGTAGAGAAAATTCTCATTAGTAATTTTACTTAATTGACATAACTCATTAACTCTAACTAATAATTAAACTAGTACTTTTTCTCTTCTCTAATTTTAGATCAACTTATACATGTATATTTATTTTATTTTATTACTAAGCGTGCAAAATTAAAATAATTTTCTTTTTGATGAAGAACAAATGGAGTAATAATATCTCTGTTATAATCATCAACATATACTATAATACGTACACAACTCAAAAGAGATAAAATACTTGAAGAAATCTGTTTGAGTGATTGGCAATTCAATTTCAATTATAAGATTAAAACAGAATTCATATTTAGGGTTAGAGATATATTTGATTCATGAAAACCCCATTTCTAAACAAATGAATTCGAGGCCTTAATTTTGAAACAAAGAATCAATAACCCAATTCTTATATTAGCTTTGGGCTGCAGCGCTGAACAGTTTCAACTTCAATACACTATATCCCCATTTGAGTTTTAAGCTACAACACTGAACAGTTTCAATTTTGATATACCAGATCCTCATTTGAGTTTTAGGCAGCAACAATGAACTGTTTCAATTTCGATATACCACATGGCGTTCTCGCACAGAGACACATAAAAACACACACTCACAAACACAAACAGCTCATATTGATAGGATGTGGGAGTTAACAAGAGTTGGGTACAAGGCTAGCTAGGCTACTTAATTAATTGTCATCTTTAATCCATCTATCTTTCTTTCTTTCCAATGGAGTGGACATTATTGCCCTAATTTTATGCTAACACATGCTCACTCCCACAACTAAACCTTTTAAATACTACTCTCTCTGTCCCTAAATGAGTGTCCATTTTCAAAAAATCTTTGTCCCAAAATGAGTGTCTTTTTTTAACATAACTTTGTCCCTAAATGTTTTTTTTCGAAAAATTTTTCACCGATTTCTTTATACGTATAAAACTAAATGTTTAGAAATGAGATTACAAGATTATATATGAAACTTTGCTACCAAATTGTACAACAAAGTTGAAATTTTCAGTGTCTCTTAAAATGAAATTTGGACACTCATTTAGGGACAGAGTAATATTACTCCACAACATAACTTATAATCCCCCGTGCTTCACAACCCAACAAATTAACACTACTTAGGTGTCCTCATCATCTACTCATTCCACACATGTACACTTGTTTGCATTTGCCACTAATTTTGTGCTTATTTGCCTTTCTAATTTTGGAAACCACCATTAAGCTTTCCAAATTTAACTTTTCACCTCTTTTTTATGTGAATTGAGAATTCACAAAACTATATGGTATTTATTAAAAATAATAATAAGTCAACTGCAATATTTATTATGAGATGAATGAACCGATTCATTTTGAAAATATTGACTATTCGAACGTAAGAGCTTGTCTAGATCTTCCAAATGCAATGTGATTTAGTGAGCACATAAATACAGGTATGTGTTAGGTGCATTATTAATTGAGGTCTAAAAAGTGGTTTAGACAATCACTTATATAATTACAACCAAATTAGTACCTTTAGTCTTTTACTATACATTAGCTTTAGGAAGAGAGAGAGAGAGAGAGAGAGAGAGAAGGAAATTGCTATTGGCACCTTACATTTTGATTGTGCTAGTAGTGGACATCAAAAGACAATTATTGTTAAAGTTTGATATACACAATTGAGTTCCGATTTGAAAGCTTAAGCTTTTAGATCAAATGATAACTTAACATGATATCACAGCTCTTCTGACAGTGTTTTGGGTTCAATTCGTCAGGTTAACCGAAATTATGGAGGCAAAATTGTACTATGTTGGGTATGCTTGAAATTTGGCATGTCTGTTGATCTCTCCACGTGTGCGATCAGGTTACACATGAGAGGGGAGTATGAAAGCTTGACATAGATTGTTGAGACTCGATCTTAGAGCTTAAGAGATTAAGTTTTTACATCAACTGGTAACTTAACAATTCTGTCATTTCTGTCAATTTTTACAATAGCATATTTATTATGCAGTACGTCTGATAATAACGCCGCGTACCTGATCTATCACTAGTTATTATCATTATATTTGATAAAACTGTAAGACACTAATGTAACGTGATGTGACAAAATATTTTCACAAGGGTACCCTTCGAAAAATAAAAAGAAAAAAGTGATGGGAATAGTGGGTTGTTAACTTAAAATAGAGGGAAGGTGGTTTCATGTGAGATTGCAGTTACAAACTGGCATTTAATAATACTTTGCTATACTCTTACAACACTCATGACAGAGAGAGAGAAGAGAATGACTTTCTTGTTAATGAAACAATGTGACACCTTAAATCACAATGACTTTTTGGCTGTGACAATTCCTTGCCAACCCCTCACACATGAATTTGTGTTTCTTGCCGTCGATTTGCTTAACAGTTTCAATATATAACAGTGAAAAAGACCTTTTATCGATCGATGGATTACTTAGCAATCTTGGTATTAAGCAGAACAAAAATTATTTTACCTTTAATTACGAGACAAACGCATAAAATTTTGACTGTTACGCAATTGAATGTTATTACTGATCTTTCCACTCACAATGTGATTAAACTTGAGAACATTAACAACAAAACCCAATCTAAGGAGAACAAGAAAAGAATGACCTTTCATGCACTTTTCATGATCCACAATCCTAATAAAAGTAAACATAAAACTCCATAAAGCAAAATAAATCAATTCAAAAAAATCCAGTGTCCATTTATCAATTTGTGAAGATAGATAAAAAAAAAATAAGAAATAATTCAATGAATGCACAATTTTTTGAATAAGTAGCAAATGAAAAAGATTTTGATGGTATTATAATTTACATTTATATATACCATCGCGTGATCAATGAGATCAATTAATAGTGTAATTAAAATAGATGATGTTTAAATTTGAAAAAAGAAATGTAAATAAAATTTTTGCACCTTCTTAATAGTGACAATCCACCAAAGTTGGGCGGGTGGGCAAAACAAGAGATGGTTGTTGTTCTTGCTTTGTTGCGAAGGAGAATTTCGATTCGCGTTGATGATGATGATCATCTTCTGGTGCGGGAAGATTGAGATCCAAACAAAACCCATCATTTCTTGACATTTTTTGATCCTCAATCTCTGTTTCAATCGGATTAGATGGAACCAATGACAAATTTGTATTGGCGGCGGTGGTGGTGGTGGTGGTGGTGCCGGTGGGAAGGCGGTGGCGTCTCATATGACCACCCAATGCTTGTCCTGAATTGAATTCCGCCCCACAGATTGCGCATTCGTGAAGCTTAGGGGATTTATTGTTTGGATTCCCAAACAGAGGACTGGTGCTCAATTGAAGAGAAAGGGATGAAGATGATGATGAATTTCGCTTGATTGATGATTCCGGCAACGACGGCGGCGGTGGTGGTTCTTCCTCGTCGGATAGGTGGGACGTCATCAACAATAATGGCTTCTTTTTTTCTTCTAAATCAATGGCTGATTTGGGTTTTTTGTGGCTGGCTCTGTGACCGCCGAGAGCTTGAAAAGATGGGAAAGTCCGACTACAAGTCTTGCACTCGTAAACATAAGTCCCCGCCGCCTTGCAGTCAACGGCGGCAGTGGTGGTGGGTGCTTGTAAATACCTCTTGCTGTTGAATTTGTAAGCGGAAAATTCTTCATTTTCGACCTTTGGTGGCTTTTCTTGTGGTGAAGATGAAAAGCCTTTAGAGAGAAGAATTAGGCACATGGCGGTGTCTTCGTCTTCGTCGGTGGTGATGGCGGTGGCAGCACTACTACCCGCCGGCAATTCAGATGAAGTGGCCGGAGATGGAATTGGATGGTGGCTACCGGAGGATTGAGTGGCGGTGATCGGAAAAGGAATAGGGGATTGGTGCCTCGGACGCTTAGTTCTTTTCCCTTTAGTAATGTGGGAATTAGAAACATCCTTATTGTTATGTCCAAAACCAATACCAACACCAACCCTTAGCTTAATTTCATGATGATCTAGAGCTTCCATGTTCCTCCTCCTCCTCTTCTACGGTTGCCGGATTCCGATTGCCGCCACCGGAGTAGAATCGGGTGGTGGTGGAAGGGGGGTTGATTGTTGATTATGCAAAGATGTATGTATGTAGATATAAAAGAGGTTATAGGGAACTTTTGAACTCAAAGAGTGAGTAAGTAAAGGGTTGTGACTTGTGAGTGACTATTACAAATGTGATGTTGGTTTATATTTAGGAGGAGGAAGATGAGAATGTGTGTGTGTTTTGTAACTGAATAATTGAGAGGGAGGGATTTGGGATTTGGGAAGGGGGTTAAAGTGTTAAAAACAGTTGGGAGGGAGTGGTGAGGTTGTTAATGTGAAGTCCGTTTCATGCTCACTTTGCCAACTCACTTCACTCCTACTTCTCTACCACCTTATTTTCCACTCTTATTCTATTCTTCCTATTCTATTCTTTCCAAGTACTTTACTCCCTAATAAGTGTTACTTCCTCCACCATCCTGGACTAAAGTTCTAAGTTTGACTTTACACATAAATTAAGAAAAATTAAATGTTGTGAGTATAAAAAAGTAAGTAAGAGAAAGTAGGAGAGATAAAATGGGTAAGGGGTTTTTGTAGTGAGAATGACAAGTGGGTCCCATGATCCATTTAAGTAATAAAACAACTAAGAACCTTAGTAGTCTGGGACAAACCAAAAAAGAAAGTAAGAACCTTAGTATGAGACAAAGGGAGTACGATTTTATCTTTTATTCATCTCATCAAATGTTACTATTAAAAGTATTGGACGCCCAACCGAAATAAGTAATTAAGTTTTGGATGGAGAAAGGACATGTACATTTGCTTTTAAGAACGACACTTAAGCAAATATGTTGGAAAAATAGGTGTTGTGAGTGTGAATGAGAGAGAAAGTGAAGTAGAAAATAGTAAGTGGATAATTGTTGTGAGTATGAATGAGGGAGAAAGTTTAGTATACATTTTATTTTTTTAGAAAATGGTATTTTTCAATGAAACACTCAAAAATGACAAAATTGATACTTTGTTATAGGACGGATGGAGTAACTCATTACTATAAAATGCTTCCTCCATCCTGAATTAAATGTCACACCATTCAAATTTTAGTTCGTCTCAAAATAACTCATTTCTAAATTAAAATAAATAGTATCCCACCGTTCCAGACTAAAATTCACACTTTTTATTTTGGTACGTCACAGAGTAAGATCGCTTTCCTAACATGGCAAATGATGGGAAATGAGAAATATTATTTTGGACAACTTTGTTTTTACGATATTTCTATAATTACAAAAAAACAAATACTTGCTAACTTACTTTTTTCAACTATGAATAGTATTTTAAACAGTTATAACATCAACCCACTTGTATCTACTCATTTTCTTTTTGTTCTCTTAATAAACATGAACAACCCAAGTAAAACTCTTACTCTCAGACGAACAAAATACAATTTTACCGTGCATTGTACAGATTGAGTAAAGCACAAATTTTGTAAACTTTGTCAAATCAACTGCAACACTAATTTTAGGACGGGATGAGTAACAAATGTGTATAACAAAGTGTAAATGTGTGGGAGGAGTAACAAATGTGCATAACAACAAAGTGTAAATGTGTGAATATAAGAGTTAAAACGTGAATGGACTAATAGTAATTTGTGAATGAATTTGGTAGAGAGCATATAGTATATGGAAGAATGAAATAATGGCATCACTTACTTTCCACACACTCCCTCCTACACTCGGTCACGTCCTATTGAAGAAAAAGATATGAGTTTATAAATAAAATAGTGAATTAATTAAGTGAGGTGCAGATTCTAAGGGGTTAGGAAGGAAGCAAAGTTCCCCCCATTACTTTCCCACAATGCAACTACTAATTATCCCCCCCCCCTCTCTCTCTCTCTCTCACACACACACATATACACAGGTATACATATAGTGAGATGAGATAGATACACCTCCGTTTCATAATAATTGTTGCATTTTTTATCTACACAAAGTGAGACGAGATGTAATGAGATGAAGTATATGTTTTTATTTCATACTATCTGTCGCACTTTCTTTTTTATATGTTTTAAATAAAATTACGTGCTCTTAAATAAAAAAAAATACTCTAGCATTTGCTTTAACACACATAACATATATCCTTGTCTTCCTACATAAAAATCCTTGGTACTAACAAGCACCTAAATCACTTGGTAAGGGGAGTGTTCTAGCTTAACCAAATGTCTCGGATTCGAACCCTGGGAATGCAAAAGTGTTAAATACTTGAACCAGATTAGTCGGCATCTAATGTGGTGTTTGGATACTGGTGGTTCAGACAAAAAATAAAAATAAAGCTCCTTGGTAGAGTTGATATAACAAGACTAAGTTTGATTTTATTTTTTTTTAGACATTCATAATATTATGCCGAGGTAATAATTTTTATAAGAAAATTGTATATTTATTTTTATTATGAGAATATTGAAGAGAAGAGAAGCACACGTCTGTGTAAGGGTGGTGGTGAGTAGAGTGCAAGGCTGTACCCACGGAATCTGCGGTGCCCTTCCCCCTTTTCCTTCTACCCAATCCATCTCTTCATTTCTACTCTCTTCTTCTGATTATTCTTTTATTTAATTATTTGTAGTTAATTTATTAATTTTCTCTGATACAAAATCTATTTAGTATACATGCAATCATTCATTCATGTTTTTCTATGTTTGGATTAATTGGACATTAACATAAATTATCAGCTTCAGTTTTGATCGAATTGTAAGAAAACAATATTCTTAATTTGTAACGTATTTGAAAAAGCACTCTCATTTTAACTTAAATTATCAACTCAAGTTCTATTTCCGTCCCAGAACAATGTGCACAAAATAAGATGTGCATGAGAATTAAAAAAAGAATAGTAGTAGATAGTTGTTGTGAGTGTGAAAAGTAAAGTAGGAGAAAGAAAGTGGGGTAAGGAATAGTAGTGGATAGTTGATGTGAGTATGACAAGTGAGTCTTATTAAATAAATAAATATAGTATATAAAATTTCCATTTAAAGAAATTGTGCCTAATCAATAGAACACCTAAAAAAAAGTATGTGCACATTGTTACGGGACGGAGGGAGTAGTTTATATCTTGACCAAATAAATTGTATCAATTTGATCATATTAATGAAATTTGAAAAATTATTATGATACCAATTTTTAACTAAATAAAAGTGACTAATTAACCTATCATTACCACCATAAAATTTTGATTATTTGATGATAATGTGACTTGTGTAACATATAGTATGTATTCATTGTTGAGTTTTTGAGACAGTGAATCTAGAGCCATGTATTTTACTTAAGTTACTGATCAACATTTGGTTAAGGAATACGTATGCTTTTATTAGGTCATTTATGAAATTAGTAATGTGGGAGGGGGTGAGAGTGAGACCAAGGGAAATGTACCAGAAACTTAACTACATTTGTTAATTATTTTTGCACTAAAAGTTCCCAATTAAATGAGAAAATTACACTAGATTATCATGATTCAAGTCATGAGCTTTAATTGCATAAAGAAATGGCATGTTTCATATTGCCAAACCCTATAAATTTTTTGTTCGGGCTGTGATCCCTCACAAAACTTATCTCGTGAAAAACACCAACTCTCCTCTGACTACCAAAATAAAACGAGGGTTTCTAACCTATATCCCACTATACAAACCTCCTACACCAATAGTATTAAATCTTACCCGAACTCCAAACCTCCTTTATGTCAACACTCCAGTGGATATATGATATATTCAACTCAAAGCTCACCTTTTGCCTAAGCGACCTTTTGGGTTTCACTGAGCCTCTCATTTTTTTTTTTTATTTTAAAAAATAAAAATACCTACTATAAAAATACTATAAAAAAAAGTATTGTACAACAAGTTCCTCCGCCACGCTTAAACTACACAGTGCCCTCAATGTGTATGAATAAATAAGAATATATAGACAGTTTAAACGTAGGGGAGAAAGAAGGTACCGTCATTAGAGCACGCTCTACCCCGTTTGATCCCGAATTGACCCCATCCCTCTTTTTTGATATTGTTCTACCATGCTCAAACCTCTTCGCTCCTCGGCCTCCGTCAATCTACTAGAACTCATCATTTGGAATGACTCTCCCTCACCCAAATAAGCATACTTCAAGTGCTCAGAAATGGCTTTTAACTCCAATTCAAGCTTATGATCATCATCCCCATTACATACCTCAAACACACCCTCCACTATTGGCTCAACTACATCCATGAAGCATAATGAAGATCCTCCTTAGGGAATTTCTTAAAGTAAAAAATGTTGAACTGTATTAAATCCTCATCAAACTCCATCGTTAAAGACCCATTGCACATCCAACTTGATATGAGCCATTGACATGAATGGCCTCCCCAACTGAATGGGAGCCTTATGATCAGAGTCCATCTCAAAAACATAGAAATCCGTTGGGAAAATCAACTTACCAACCAGAACTAGAACATCTTCAACCAATCCCTTCGGGTATGTCAGCTAGCTGTATAACAACCTTGGTATCCTGCAAAGGTACCAATCTTAGGTTTTCAAACAACGTATAAGGCATAACGTTGATTGAAGCCCCCAAGTCAAGCATATCCTTATGCTCAGAAGCATCACCTAGTGACACCGGAATCACAAATATACCTGGATTGTTATACTTCTTAGGCATGTTCTTTTTGGTAGACTACAGAAATACGCTCACTAACCTTCACTTTTTTCTAACTCTTCAACTCCTGAGTCCTCTTCGTAATACATGGATTCTTCAGAAACTTAATCAGCATACATCGGGACTGTTTGAAGGAGTTCTAAGAAAGAAATGTTTACCTCAAGCTGCTTGAATGTATCAAATATAGCCTCAAGCGTGGCTAGACGGTTATAACCGCCTGTTAACGGTTATAATCGGCGGTTAAGATTTCTGTTATTCTCTAACCGTAACCTAACCGTGTACCGCCATAATCCGGTTAAGGCTAGCCAGTGATCTGGTTAACCGGTTAAGTCAGTTTATCCAGATAATCCGGTGACTTCTGTCTGTTTTTATATATATATATATATATAAAAAACAGTTTTTTAATAGTTTTTTAAAAACGTTTTTGAATTGTTTTTTTAAATAAAATGTGACACTCACTACATTCACTAATCATTATTTATTTTAAATTAAAATGTAAAACATATTATTTTTAAGTGAAAAAAAGGGACGGTGCCCTTATATTTTATTAATTAAATTAAAAATACAAAGAGGGGGACAACCAAACCTTGCCCTTTTATAATTAAGGGAGGACATAATGGAGTCTTACCTCAACTTAACTATTACAATTAAATAAAAATAAACCTATTCTAAAAACTAAATAAAAACTATTCTAATTTATGTCCCCTTCCGAACTTCCCGTAATAGAGTCTTCCGAATCGTATTGGTATTGTGAATCTATAAAATCGAGATGAAGCCATTTTTGTAAATAAAAAAAAAAAACTGACTGGAAATCGACAAAAACTGACTAAAATGATGAAAAACACTGATTTCGTTAAAACAACTAACTGAAAACGTCAAAAAACTTACTAGAATTTTGAAAATTAACTCAAAAATATTAGGAACTGGCTGGAAATGGTAAATAAAGTGACTGGATTTTTTGAAAAAATTAAAAAAAACTAGCTCCCATGCTACAACTCTATACTTAAGATTTTTACTGTTGCGCAAAGTCATGGCACATGCACTCTGCTTAGGTTTCGGTTCAGTCTGAGATGGTAACTTTCTCGAATCCCTCGCATCCATCCGCCGAATGGAATCCGCCAGCTGCGCCACCTGTTTCTCTAAATTACCAATGCTCGCATTGGTCCGCTCCTGGAACTGCTGGAAGTTTCCATTCATAGTGCTCACACTCTTTACTAGGGAGTTAACAAGATCCTATGTAGACTACCTCAGATGATTACCCTATTATTGTTTGTTGCTGGTGTCCATACGATCATCTGTACTAATTAAGTAAACTAGTTACCCTGGTACTGCTGACCGTTCTGATAACCCTGCTGATTAATGAACTGATGTCAATGCACCCCTTGTTGTGGATCCCATCTGTAGTTAGGATGATTCCCCTTGTTTGGATTGTAGGTGTTAGAAATCGGGTTCTAACCATGCTGTGCAAACCTTACTGCACTGACATCCTTCAATTCACCCTCTTGAAGAGACGGGCAAGAACCGTAGCATGAGAGATATCATAACATAATCCATATTGCTTCGGTGGTTGTCCTAACATCATTGCCTTAAGCATATACTTGAGGTCCTCAACATTTGTCTCCAGTTTACTAGTCACTTCTCAGCTAGATCCCGCTGCACTATCCTATCTCTGACTAGACCTCTTGCTATGAGTCCTCGTGCTCTTAGCCAACTCCTCTGTTAACTTCTATGCTTTTGCAGTGGTCTTGTTCAGAATACTATATCCACAACATGAATCCACCAAGTGTTTATCCTGAATAGTCAATCCCCCATGAAAATACACTATCAATTGTTCATCATCGAATCTGAGATACGGGCATCTCTTACATAGCTTATGGAAATGATTGTAATAATCTTATAAAGATTCATCCACCCTATGTTCCATATTATTGATATCCCGCTTTATCACATTGATCGGATCTGGTGGGAAAAACTCCTCAAGAAAAACCTCTTTCATCTGCTGCCACGAAATGATACTGTTTGGAGGTAGATGAGAATACTACTCATTCGCATTATATTTCAGAAATAAAGAAAACGCTATGAGTAAAAGGTGCTCTATAGGAAGTGCACCCAGCTTCATGCTCTGACAAATCTGTCAAACTATGAGATATGTTGATTTGGATCTTCTCTGGGCAACCCAGTAAAGTGGGGTAACTGATTCAACAACCCCTGCTTCAACTCAAATGTAACCCTTCTAGGTAGAGTTAGGAATTGGACGTCATGAAGTTGCTCGTTCGAATTCGGGGCAATTTTCTGCCTTAAAGTTTGAGGTGGAACAACCGGGTCACCACCAGCAGCACCACCGCCAGCGCCATCTACTCCACCACTTTCGCCATTGCGATTTTCATTCTCTGCTATCTCTTCAACTAATAAAATTGCCTTGAACTTCCTATTTTGATTTTGTCTTTTCCTAAAAAAATCTTTTGTTTTCTGGGTCAAGAGGCTCAATCAAATAGTTAGTAGAATGGGTGTGGACTATACACGGTTCCACTCCACAAGATTAAAAGAAATAGTGCTAACAAAGAGATAACAAAATAAAAGAGAAAAAAAATATAAAAAAAAAAAGCAAAAGAAAAAGAATAAGAACGCAAACAAATAAACATTGTTCCCCCGGCAACGGCGCCAAAATGTTGGTAGGCTGATCGCACACCTACAAATTTAAACCGGAACTCGGCCACAATAATGTAGCTAGGGCAAGTCCAAGATCGATCTACGTAGAACGGTTAACTAATTGCGTAATTGTTGCTTGACAAGAAAATTGTGACTTTTTATTTTATATAATGCTGTATAGTAAATCACGTCGTAGAAATGACAATATGCTCATGCAAATAATAAAGTTAGTCCAGTAAAACGTGTGACTAACAGAATCGTTAAAAAACTTGCACAACTTTTCAACTTTGGATTTTGATATATCAGACCCCTATTCCCCGCATTTCCCCTTCTTAAGTCGTGGCACACAAACTTAAAACCCTAATCAATATTGAGTCTATCTCGCACAGAAAAAATCTAAATTAATATTAGTTGATGAACGGTTTCAGAGATTAAGATCATGAACGCATTCTATCCATCTTGAACCAAGTTAAGAACACCCAAAATAAAATCAAACAACCAGCAAATATACAAGTGGCTTAAATTATAAATGGTTTTTCTAATTAATGCCTTTTGAACAAAAGATGCAACTTAATTGTGAAAGTGAATTTATATAACTATAGCAGTTTTTGATAATAATTTTAAATTTAAATAAAATGCTATAATTATATAAACTAATTTTCATAATTAAAACATATTATATATCCTAAAAACACCTTAAAATACTGAATTAATAAGTTACCCATTTGTACAGAAAATCTCAGTGAGGGTTATTGTTATGTATAAAATAATATACATTTGTATTTGTTATTCAATCAATCATAAATTTCATGTGCATTTGACCCACTCGTCTCCTTCCTTCAATTGCCGTCCATTTTTTAAATAAAATTCCACATTATTTCATTACCACTTACCAATCAACAAATGTAGCGTGTAACCTTTACAATATATTTAAATAGCTTTAATCAAATCATTTGAGTTTACTTTATAACTAATGAGAGCCACTTTAAGTTTTGAATTTTTGCTCAATTATGATAAATGAAATTAAAGTCTTGATTTAAGCGTACACAAAACTAGTGCAGCCTAAGAAATTGGATCAAATCTAATTGTCTATGATATCTCAACAGAAGAAACTTAATATTATCGAAGGGACGGAAGAGTATGAACGAGAAAACCGCTATTCCTACCGTTGCTTTAGTGTGTAGATAAAATGGAGTCATGTCTTCTTTTTCTCCAGTTATGTGATCAAGATTAATTGAACGATATGTAGAGTGTACTGAAAAACTCTAAACCGCACAATTAGAGTGAAAGTGAAATGTGACTTCATCTCACTCGTTCACTGCAGCGAAACAGCTGAGAGTAGCGGTTCAAAATTTGACTAAGTACCAATTTGATCTAATATCACTACAAAATTTACTCCATCATACTACCTCCGTCCCAACTCAATACGCACCTTTACTGTTTGGCACAATATTTAAGGAGAGATTATTTATATTCAAAAGTATTGTGAGTGGAGATTAATGAGTGGTTGGGAGGAAGAAAGAGAATGAGTGGAGAATAATGAGCGGTTGAGAGGAAGAAAGAGAATGAGTGGAGAATAATGAGTGGTTGGGAGGAAGAGAGAGAATGAGTGGAAGATTATAAAAATAATAAAAAACTTTCCTTTTTTGGATTGTGCACATATCAACGACACCCACTTAAAAGGTAAGTGTGCACATTGAGCTGGGACGGAGGTAGTATTATATTGTGCTTAGTTACCTAAACCCAAATTAATATCTACCGGAATTACATATTCAAAGTTCCTAATTAATGACTTTCCATAAGTTACAAATACTCCCTCATTCCCAAAATGATTTTCTCATTTGCCATTTTTATTGTCTCAAAAAGTTCTTCTCATTCTTATAATTTAGGCTTAAATGTTCATAAACACAATATGGCCAGTGAAGCAAGTGTTCCTATCCTTAAAATGTTTGAATAGTCAAATGTGAAGATCATTTTGGGTCGGAGGGAGTAGTATACACACACAAATAGACACTTAAGAATCCACATATGTTGTGTTATTATATGGTTCATGAACCACCCAAGGTTAGTTAAATTCCTAGTGGGTTTTAAGAGTGTTAAAAGTCAATAGGCTAAGTACAAAGGCTAAAAAGGAAAGTTCTTGGCATGTAGGGAATAATTGAAAAAGTGGGTGTTAGGCACGTAATTACAAAACAAGGGAGGCCAATACCCTACTATATAGTATGAGACAGAGATTTATAGTCAGTGACATCAGACTGCATGACAGTTTGATTGCTGATTATTTAATTATTTTTCAGTGACTTAATCATCGGTTGCCCAAATTTTCATCAACAAAAGCCATACAATTGATATAAGAGAATTATATACTGTATATGTCATTAGATAAATAGACTGGCTCGTGGTCAGACGAGAAAAATTCAGATCCGAGAGATCTCTCAAATGAGTTAAGTTTCATGGCAAAGAAAGGAATTACTTTGTTGTCATGTCATGCCTTCCTCTCCTTGAGCATTAGCCATCACTACCACCACACCACCATCTCTCCATCTTTTAGCACAAACTCATAAAACTCAAATCTATTTCTATAAGGATAATAGTACAGTTTAATCTCTAGCATCATACAAATGAAAATATATGGACATTGTATACCCCATATCATCCATTTTCATAGTAACACTAAAGTTAATTAAGTGTTGATATATATATATATATATACACACACTTGTGTGTGTAGTATATATTAATAAACTCTTTATTAATTCCATATTAGAAAGTTATTTGATCTGTCAGCAAGTCTGACAGAAGTGAAGAAGAGTGACCTTCTACTACTACTACAAACTACTAGTCGTTCAAGTGTGTGTGTGTGTGTGTGTGAGAGAGAGAGTAGCTTCTGAGCAACTCAAGATGGCATGTTTGCAGCAACAAGTCATCACCCAACCCCTTAAATAAAATAAGAACAATTGTATTATTTTTTTCTTATTCAATTTTCTAATCTAATCTATTTCAAGAAATGTCATTGATCCCAATCAGTGGCGGAGTCAGGAATTTTCATCAATGGGGGCAAAAGTTACACAATTAAAAAAAATTAACTGTATTTTCATCAATGGGTGCAAAAAAAATTCTGATG
Source organism: Campanula takesimana (assembly GCA_026119855.1). Lineage (NCBI taxonomy): Eukaryota > Viridiplantae > Streptophyta > Magnoliopsida > Asterales > Campanulaceae > Campanula > Campanula takesimana. The sequence continues at coordinate 209,048 of JAOWBW010001233.1, read as the reverse complement.
CATTATTAATTTTATTTTAAAGGGGGCAAATTTCAATAAATTGCACTAAACCCTCAAAAATTTAAAAATTTTGCTCTAGTAAAATTTTATTTTTTAAAAATTAATGGGGGCCAATTGCCCCCTTTGACATGTGGGTAGCTCCGCCACTGATCCCAATATATATCATCTGATTTATACTTTCACAGATTTTCAGAGGAAGATGCATATTCTCATCAACAATCATTGTTGTCGACCTTAGAAAAACATTGAATCATTTACGATCAGAGTTTGACAAGTCAACTGCAACACTTATTTTATTACGGGACGGATGGAGTATTATATAGTGGGAGTAGAGAGTATTATTGAAGTAAAGACAACCTAGAAATAAGGCCAAAAAACAGAATATCAACTCTGGGGAAGATTACTTACAGGGTGTAGTGGAGTAGGAGTCAATGCTTCACAAAGTCTTTGTATATTTTGTTTTCTATAGGAGTATTTAATATCCTTAATTATCAAAAGATTATCTGTTGTTGTTGTAGCATATCATTATTATGTAAAATTAAAAAATATCAGTAGCCATTCTAAACAAGTTAGTGGTCACTACTGAAATCGCAAGGCACAACTAGTTAGTAAGAGCTGACTTTTTGATCATAACATTGCAGAAAGAAAACCAAAAAAAAAAAAAAAAAAACAAGTGAGAAAAATTCAAGGGTTGCTGTGCAGCTGATAATAGCAGAATGGGTCCAAACTAGTTGACCTCTGAAATAAGGTTAAGGAAGCTATCAGCCCTTACGCGAATCGGATAAGACGACCTCTTAGAAAGGTCAGAAAATACCAATTCCATCTCACGGGTATTCTACTCACTTCATCTGAGTACGAGTCATACTTTCTATTTTGGTACATCCCAGAGTAATAGTCCGTTTCCCAATATGACAAATGATGGGAAAGGATGAATAGTGTTTTGGACGATTTAGTCTTTCTAATGCTTCTATAATTACAAAAAAACTAACTTAATTTTTGCCCACTTGGACCGTGAATAGTGTTTTGGACAATTATATATATCCTCAACTCACTTGCAATGTTTACCCATTTTCTATTATTTCGTTAATAATTGTGCACAACTAAGGTAAAACTCATATTACTCTGGGACGATCGGGAGTAAGTCGATCGGGAGTGAGACTGGAGAAGAAGTCTGATATAGTAGTTCTACAAGATGCTTTTGCATAAAAGAAAACAGAAGGGTTATGGTTATCATTGCTTTCAAGCTTCACTGAAAGCGATTTCTTGCCTAATCTGCTCCTGGACTAGAGATGATGCATTTCCCTCCCAAACTACGACTTAGCAATTCAGCATATGATAAATGGATGGGTAGTTTGTGTGTCCCACAACTTTTTTTTTTTTTAAGAAAATAAAGAAGATTGTATGTCAGTTTATTTCCAACTTCCTTTTCCATATTTTGCTTCAAAGGGAGTGCAAAGTATAGAAAAGAAAAAATGAAGGATGGTATAACACACAAGGCTTCATTAGGAAAAAGATGGTGTTTCACTTCATAACTCTTGGTTAGTTTTGTTTTCCTCTCAAATTTAACTGTTGGAATGGGAAGACTAATGATGGATATGAATCGCAACCTCAAAGTTCATCAAAACCAAGAGTCATTGTTGCTAGAGTCATTGTTGCTGGAGTAATTATCCCACATCAGGAATTAACTAGCCAAGTATGAACTATATATATGTTGGGAGTGGAGTCCTAAAACAATATGAGACAAGGAGGGAAGCGAGTCTAAATCGTTGGGGACTTGAGAAGAGATCAAGGAGTAATCAATTAGGAGAAGGAAACTAGAAGGGGCCGAAAAGGGGAAGCATGGGCTGCTATGGGACGATTTCCAAAGCATGGTCGTGTTGTGGCGGGAAACAATCCTATTCAGTTTTAGTTTCCTATTTTGATGAGATATCTTGTGTGTTCTTGTGGATGTGAGATAACATGTGCAAATTGTAACAAGCTTATTATTATTATTATTATTATTATTATTATTATTATTATTATATCCTGCCTTGGTGCCCCAGATGTAGTCGTGTGTTGACGAAGTAGGTTATCATATCTTGGTGTTTTATTCTTTCATATTATTTCATGTGTTAAATTATTTTCTCCATGTTTGGATTGCTAGTATGGGCTAGGCGGATGTGGAGATCCCCCAAATTCCCTACAATAAAGATCCAAGGTCGCTCCTCGATCATTGCCAATTGGTTTTGAGTTGGAACCCCAGACTTTATCAATTGTCAAATGATTATCGTATCACATTAATCAAAAAGCATATGTGTTGTCAAATGATGATCGTATCACAATAATCAGAAACCATCTGTGGACGATTAATGACCAAAACTCACTAACCATGGTTTTAGACAAATACAATAACTAGTACGTACTAAAGTTTCTTGTCTCTCCAATGGTGTTTGTTAGAGTAGTGACTTTGAAAGATAAGTCATAGCAGAGAAGAAGACAAAGATGGAGAAAATTAGGCTGAGCACGAGTCGTGCAGCTCAGTTTTTTCCCCAAGCGACTAAAGGAGCATGCCTAAGGAACTGGGACTTGAAGGTTTTGGTCATGACTCGTGCCCATATGCACGAGTCGTGCAAAAGCGGCAGATTGGCCCAGTATGCGCGGAACAAAGGAAAAACGTGTGGGACAAGTTACTTCCTTGTGGGAGTTGTATTTTGGGACTCCTATTGTTTTCAGGGTTAGGTCTCTTGCAGAATATGTTAGGAAAATTCTACAAAAAAAAACTTGTTACAGAATAACAATAAATAAATAATAAACTGGAGAATAGATAAACTGTAACTAGACTGAATGTTTTGTGCCGAGCCGTGTTTTGAACACACTGTCCTTAAGACTTAATAGCCCCTCAATGTGAGTGCTTGAGGTTGCTATCGGACGCTAGTCTCCCAGGATAACTCGCACGAACCTGATGCTTCCTTGCACTAAGAGACTCCGGCGAATTGAATTCAGTGTCTGGACAGTATCACCACGAGTATTCAAAGCAGGAGGTCAAAGGAGGAATGAACAATATGTAACGAAAGAGAGGCTGTGGTTACGCTGGAAATTGTGCTCTTTTCTGTTATTATGTTTCTGTGTTTCTTCAACTGGTTTGTAGCTCTTTTTATACTAGTCCAAAGACTTTACATAATTAACCAAATGATAAGATTAATCATTTAATTAATTCTGCTAAAGGGGTATATACTAGTCCAAAGACTGTATATAATTAACCAAATGATAAGATTAATCATTTAATTAATTCTGCTAAAGAGGTAAGATAAGGCAAAAACCCTTCACTTGGCATTCCAGTTTATAATTGGTGCTACATTCGTGTCCGTCGGTTGCGTGCACACATGAGTTCGATGGTCCCAAGCCAATTTGGGTCCATGATTTGCACCCCCTGCGCGCGAGAGAGAGCCTCTATGCCATACAAGCTTGAACACTACTAAAGTGCCCAAGCCTTTATACTAGCTTCATTTCACATTTCTTTTCAATGTGGGATAAACTCAATATCCCCACTTCAACCCACCAACTTCAAGAATTTGTATCTCATTCATCCCAACACCAAATTGGACAAATGAATACATTATCTCAATGTTCTCATGGAGTAGAACACAAACCCACAAAAAATTTTGTCATTCGACAAATTATTTATCACGGAAATGAATCATATTTCCTTTACATAATACACAAAAATACATAATTTTTCCAACAGTATATATACTAGTTGAATAACTGTTAGCCTCCATAACATTGAAAGTAAGAGAGAGATCAATAATTCTAGATCTAGGTTTTAGACAGTTAGAAATTTTGTGGTCAAAATTCGTGTAGAATAGATTAGTGTGATCAGATCTTCTGTAATTGTTTCTCCGCCAATTAATAATATCTGTTTCGCTTTGCCTGTGGATGTAGCCAATAAGTTGTTGGTGAACCACATAAATTTTGTGTTCTATTTTGTCGATTTAAGTTCATTATTATCTGCTATCTTTTGAGTCTGATTTACTAACGGACTTCAACGTATCCACAAGCACCGAACCTCATATACATCTTCATATGTGACCGTCGACTAAAACATGCACTCATTTTTTAGATGAAATGAGTGTTACTATACGAACCCTTTTTTGCCTTGCAGAGGACTTCAAGAAGTTCATTATCCTGCTGATTCACGGTAGATAATACAGAAGCCAATCTACCTCAAACATAAGTTACCAAACTTTTCAAGCTTGGTCGCTTTCAAAATTATTAAAGCTCATTTCAAGTTGGCTCTTTTATCAAGAAAATTCTTTGTTTGCTATAATTTTCTATTCTAATCTTGGGAAAAGTTATATATATTGGTTACTGATTTACTAGAAATTTATAAGAATTATGTGGCGTTCTGAATGGTTGTAATTAGGGGTTTTTACAAAAACTCTAATTGCATACAATTTAGAAATTAATTTGTACTTTTGTGATAACTATAATTTGAACTTTATAGTTTATTTGTTTAATTAGAAATTACATTGAAGTTCAGCTTAACTTCATTGTCCTCAAGTAGGGCTGTTATACGAACCGAGCTGGCTCTCGGCTCGGGCTCGGCTCGTGAAAGCTCGAGCTCGAGTGAGCTCGAGGTGTAGCTTGAGTCGAGCTTGAACCGATTGTCAAGCTCGTTTTTTGTTATCGAGCTGACCGTGTTCGGCTCGTTTAGCTCGTTAAAAGCTCGAGTTCGGATCGATAAGCTCATTAAAATTGAACTTTTGTTTTTGAACGGCTCGATAAGCTCGTTAAGACCATATTTTTCTTAAAAAAAATGTCTAAGCTCGAGCTCGGTTCGGTAAAACTCGAGTTCGATATCGACTCGAGTTGTTCGCGAGCAGCTCGCGAGCTCGATTCGACTCGAGCTCGAACAAGCAAGTGGGCTCGAGCTCGATAAGTTTTAAACGAGCTCGAGCTCGACACCCCCAAAGCTCGACTCGGCTCGTTTACGGCCCTATCCTCATGCCGTGAAGGCTGAATCTATATACCTACAACAATGGTTACATCCCTACTGGAAAATCATCCAATGCATGAATATCATGGAAAAAAAATTTGAAAATGTCAAATGTTCAAAGGGGTATCCAGTATCACATTAGGGATGGCCAAACGGAACCGGACTGGAACAGCCAAACCGGCCTGGAAAGCTCGAAACCGCCTTGAACCTTGAAGAAAACCGGAACCGTATGAACCATGACCGTTTGTAACACGGGCCGTTTCTGAACCGCCTAGACCGAACCGGAACCGTCAGCGAAACCATGAGAAAACCGTCAAAATCTTTAAATTTTTAACGGTTTCATCAGAATTACTAACGAAATGTTGACAAGAAAAGTTTAATTTTGACTGAATTTTTAGCCAAATTGAGTGAATAAAAATACTACCTCCATCCCGGTTTAAATTTCTTAGTTTGACTTTACACGCTTATTAAGTAACTAAGGCAAATTTGAGTCAACAATAGTAGCATGTGGAGGATATAATTGTCAATTCATAAAGCAAGTGAGTGAAAAGTAGATGGGTGAGTGATGGTTTATTTGTAATATATGAACTTTATGAGAACAAGATTGTCCAAAACACTATTCATACTTTGCCATTTAGGGAATAAAGAAGTTAACAACCTTAAATTGGGACATAACAAAAAGGAAAGTAAGAACCTTAAACTGAGACGGATGGAGTAATAAAAATTTGTTGAGTATATAAAAGAAAAGAGGAACAAACCTTTTTAATTGTTTAAACATTTTTTCTATACCTTTTTGTAAAAAAAAAATGATAATAAAATATTATTAAAATTGTTTTTCTGTTAAATTATTAAAATTAAATTAAAAAAAAGAAAAATGTGGACCGGCTGTTCCAAACCGTGAAACGACAGTTCCAAACCGTAACCGTAACTGGTAGAGAAACAATTCAGTTACAGTTCAAGCTTTTCTAGAACCGGAACCGTGTTTGGTCATCCCTATATGGCTATATCACATTGGTAAGAAAATGGAATCGTGATAGATGAGGGTTATATTTACAATTATCAAATGTCCCAAGGGGTTTAACTGATTCGAATTTTTCAAACAAACCAGAAAGGGATTTGAAAGGTGCGCTTACTTTAGTCATATGTGCATCCGCGTCACAAATTAAAAGCCAATCAAAAGGCTTCATTCGCCTTACCAGGATCGTTCTCCCTGCCCTTTATTTATCAGTACATCACCACACAATCGAACGGTCCAAAACACCCCGCACTAAAAAACAATAGGATATAAATACAGGGCATCACCAAACCAAACCCACACACACTAAAACACACACTCAATTTCAATTTCAACCGAAAATGTCAGGAAGAGGGAAAGGAGGCAAGGGATTGGGCAAAGGAGGAGCTAAACGACACCGTAAAGTACTGCGCGACAACATCCAGGGCATCACCAAGCCGGCGATTCGCCGTCTGGCGCGGCGTGGCGGAGTTAAGCGTATTAGCGGTCTCATCTACGAGGAAACCAGAGGCGTTCTTAAGATCTTCCTCGAGAACGTCATTCGTGACGCCGTTACCTACACTGAGCATGCTCGCCGGAAAACTGTGACGGCGATGGATGTTGTGTATGCTCTGAAGCGACAGGGGCGTACTCTTTACGGATTTGGTGGATAGATTGACGGCTAGGGTTAGGAATTTCGGATCTGGTGTAATGTGAATTATTAATACAATTGGAAATTAATTACAATTACTGCTCAATTTTTGTGTTAAATTGTTGATTTTACGTATATTGAAGTTACAAATTGGGAAGCTTGATTTGGATAGTTGATTTCAATTAAAATTTGAATTGGCCATTTTCTGGAGGGAATATATGGTGGTCAATTCTTGAAATTTGTAGTAAATTTTCAGTTTTGCCTTCAGCTTATTGAAATTTGTTTACACCAATTTTATCACTTTTTACAACAACACAGAATTAGTGCCCAGAAATAGTAATTCACTTGGAGCATCATGATTTGGATCACCAATGGCCAAACTTAGTGCAGGTTTAAGTTGTGCTATCCACTTTCTCCCATTTATTTACTCCCTCTGACCCTAAATGAGTGTCCATTTTTAAGAAATCTTTATCCCAAAATGAGTATCTTTTTTTAACATAACTTTGCCCCTAAATGTTTGGAAATGAGATTACAAGATTATATATGAATCTTTGCTACCAAATTGTACAACAAAGTTGGGATTTTCAGTGTCCCTTAAAATGAAATTTGGACACTCATTTAGAGGCAGAGGTAGTACTTTTTTTAGGTTAATTTTAAGGCTCTCTTCTGGAATAATATGAGAAGGAGAGAGAAAATGGGGCTGGAAAATTGCAAGATTTAGACCAAGATGGAGATGGTTACATATTAGTGAATTTTTTTTTGCATACTACTCCATCTGTCTCATAACAAATACACATTTGCTTTTTGCACAAGAATTAATGTATAATGTTCGAAAAGTAAATGTTGTGAGAATGACAGAGAAAGTGAGGTAGAGAATACTTGTTGTGAGTGGAAAGGAGAAAAAGTGGAGATAATATACATATACTCCCTCCGTCTAGGTTAGTGTGAACTTATTTCATTTTTTCTGTCCCTGGTTAGTGTGAACTGCCCAAAAAAAGCAAAAAATATTTACTATTCCTCCCACTCATTTCTTTCCTACTTTACTTTTATACTCACAACACTAATCAACTTACTATTCCTCCCACTTATTCTCTCTCATATTTAATTTTTTATACTCACAAACACATCCTTCCATTATTTATCTATCTCTCTTACTTTTTCTTAATTTGTGTGCCCAACATTTTTGAGTAAGTGGTAGTACTTTCTAATTCTAATTCTAATGAGCCACTCAAAATAGCAAAATTGGTATTTTGTTACGGACAGACAGTGGGGGATTTAAAATATTTCTTTAGCGGGTGCACAAATTTATAATAAATTTTTAAATTATAATTGTCTCCAACTACGTGCTTACGGTTCAAATTTCTAATTATAATACGCAATTAAGATACAATACTTTTAATAATTAATGTATCAAATTATAATTATCTATTATTTCAACAACTAGGAATATAGAGTATGAACAAGAAAAATCATAATATAACCATGTTGTATGTTTTTCCATTAATCACGACAATGAATAGCAGCCAAACATGCTTAATTTTGTCATTATTTTTTTTTGAAAATCATGTTTAATTTATTATTAACTTATAAATTAAATTAATTAGCTAACATTGGTAAAAAGTAGGAATGGACTTACACTAGACTCAAATTGAAGAGTAGGAGTATGGGTTTGTTAATGGGCAAATTGCAATTTAGTTACCTGAGTTTTACACAATGTTTCAATTGGTTCCTGAATCCGTTTTTCAGCAAATTGGTTGCTCCAGTTTGTTATTTAGTTGCAATGTGGTATAAAAATGGATGGATTGTTAGTTTTTTAATGAAATGGATGGAAAATCTAACAAGTTTCTTTTATAATTGCAAAGTGCACTCTCCAACTCAACTTATTCACATTTTTACCCCATAATAAAAAAATTTGTAACATCTAAAGACATTAATTAATAAACCTACAAATTCTAATTGTTTGTTTTAGAAAAACTTGAGCAAAATATAACCATGTTGTATGTTTTTCCATTAATCACGACAATGAATAGCAGCCAAACATGCTTAATTTTGTCATTATTTTTTTTGAAAATCATGTTTAATTTATTATTAACTTATAAATTAAATTAATTAGCTAACATTGGTAAAAAGTAGGAATGGACTTACACTAGACTCAAATTGAAGAGTAGGAGTATGGGTTTGTTAATGGGCAAATTGCAATTTAGTTACCTGAGTTTTACACAATGTTTCAATTGGTTCCTGAATCCGTTTTTCAGCAAATTGGTTGCTCCAGTTTGTTATTTAGTTGCAATGTGGTATAAAAATGGATGGATTGTTAGTTTTTTAATGAAATGGATGGAAAATCTAACAAGTTTCTTTTATAATTGCAAAGTGCACCCTCCAACTCAACTTATTCACATTTTTACCCCATAATAAAAAATTTGTAACATCTAAAGACATTAATTAATAAACCTACAAATTCTAATTGTTTGTTTTAGAAAAACTTGAGCAAAATAATAATAATAATAAATAAAAAAAAAAATCTTCTCGCTCTCACTTAAAAAACATTGGGCATTTTCTTAAGTATATTATGCATTGTCCGGAAACAGTAAATTGACAAAAATTGCGCCGACAAGCCACAATTTCTTGTGCAAAAACGTTTCTCCAGCCATCAATTTTTTGATTAGAAATGACAAAGAGATCATGAAGGCAAGCACTACCAAACCCACTTGGATGGAGCAAAGAGAAAACAGTGGTCGCGAGAAGGGGGAGAAGGAACGTGGGTGGAGAGATCGCCATTTTTGGTGGTTTCCTTTGTTTTTTGACGGGCCAAAACACTGTTCCGCTCTGGATATCATATTTTATAATTTTAGTTAAATAAAATTAGTATTTTTATGAATGATATGTATTTGTCATAAGTTAAATAAAATTATTATTTTTATGATAGATATCATAATTTTTATAGTTTTGATGTAATAAATAAAATGAAAATGACTGAAACGCTAATCTTTGGACATATGCATGCAAATTATGTTAGTTTTTAAACATTCGTTAGGAGTTAGGGGGTGAAGTGGGAAAATTTAAATTGTAGGGTTAACCATTGCAATTTTGAAAGAAGCTCGTTAGGTTTTTCACCCACTTTTGTTAGTTTTTAAACGATCCATCCATTTTTATACCACATTGAAACTAAATGACAAACTGGAGTAACCAATTTGTTGAAAAACGGATTCAGGAACCAATTGAAACATTGTGTAAAACTCAGGTAACTAAATTGCAATTTGCCCGTTTGTTAATAGGCCCAAATTGAAGGGGTTAAAAGCATTTAAAAGTGAGTGGGTAAAGGAAAGAGTTTTTTGCAAAATAGTACTTTGTGCAATATATCAATTTGACTCGCGTACTTAATAAACATCAAATGTGACATGCGTACTTATAATTGATAAGATTTTTAGATTAATTTTTAACCCCCATTAAAAATTTAACGGGACGGTCCATGAAACTTAACTATATTACAATTAAAACTTCTACATATATTAATCATAACTTTAGGGCCCAAAATGCAAAATGCAAAACTATTGTCTTCCCCTTCAAAGGCAGCCTTCTGCCGGATATAACAAAAAAAAAAAAAACCCCATCAGTTCCCTAAATGAATGTCAGTTTTTATTCTTGATCAGGAACAAAAGTGGATTATTTTTTTTAGTTGTAAGATTTTCTAGGACTAGTCATCACCTCAAGAGCTATGTTCTTGGCAAAAGCCTCGGGGTCAGCGGATAGACCGGCGGTATCCCAGCCATAGTCACCGGGAAATTCACCGGTCAAGTATGAGGGGGTCTGAGCTGAAAAGGGCCCAAGTACTTGACTCTGTCTGGTCCATACCACAAGCTACTGCTCTGCTCAAACCACAAAACACAACACCCAATTTCATATACTCAGACAAATTACAATGTGTGTGTGTGTGTGTGAGAGAGAGAGAGAGAGAGAGAGAGAGTGAGAGACATAATAGAAGATGGAGGAGAATTTTTTCATTATTGTGCTTCAGATCTGGGTTTAGAAAAGGGGAAGAGATGGAGCCAGATGAAGAGAGACTCAGGTGTGAGAGCTTCAAAGTGTAGAAGATAAAGGTACTTGGTAGGGTTGGAGGTGGAGGTGGGGAGGAGAAGCTCAAAACTGTCATGGGAGGGAAGAAGAAGGAAGAGTAGATTTCTTCATTGTTGTTCTTCAAATCTGGGTTTAGAAAGGGAGGACTTAACCTTGTGTCTCCTAAGAATGAACTGATGGTTTTTTTTTTTTTTTTTTTTTTGTTATATCTGCCTTTTTGAAGGGGAAGACAATACTTTTTCTTTTTGTATTTTGCATTTTGGTCCCTAAAGTTATGATTAATATATGTAGAAGTTTTGATTGTAATATATGTTAAGTTACATGGACCGTCCCGTTAAAATTTTAACGGGGGTTAAAAATTAGTCTAAAAATCTTGCCAATCATAAATACGCATGTCACATTTGATGTTTATTAAGTACGCGAGTCAAATTGATATATTGCACAAAGTACGCATGTTACTTTTGCAAAAAACTCCCACTTTCTCTCTCCTACTAAACCATGCACACTCACAACACATCACATTCTTCTTAATTCTTGAACCCAATTTTTTTTTGAAATTTAAAATAGAACGGAAGGAGTACAATATATAATTTCGAGATGGAGGGAGTATATGGTTGACCTTGAACGCGGTTAGGGGTCAATGCTGTAATGTTACAAAATAATGGAGATAATGATTGACCCGGTGAATTGATTTGAACAAATACCAACACAAAACATTAAGACATTGATGAAATTTGAAAGCGACCAAAATAAAAGGGCGATCTATTCGACTTAATTTGAAAACGTGCTAGGTTTCGAACCCAGCACCTCTAAACTAACCACCTGCACAACTACATAGTGTGTTCTTATTGAGGGTGCATTTATATTATATAAGATAAAAAACACAATTTTTTTCTTCTTAATCACGAAAATTCTGCGGGTGCACTTGCACCCCCACCGTATACAGTAGATCCGCCCCTGCGGACAGAGGGAGTAGTGCATAAATTTTTACGCAAGAATTGTTTTGTTAGGTGTGGACAGCCTCATCATTCAAACTGTATATATGAAGCAAGGTTGAAACCTAGTAATAACTGCTGCTATTCTCATTCTCATCATTGCAAAATAATTTCCATTTATAGTCCAAAAGTTTCCGCTTGAAACTTACTGCAGTTTGCTCCAAAAAGGGTAAAATGAAGTACAAACTCCAATGCATAAAATCAAAGAAGCAAAACTAAAGTCGAGGATATGAACAGCTCAAGTATACATTAACCTTAACCAAAAGGAAAATTGTACGCCTGCCTTTGTCTTCAGGACAATGAAAATGTTTTGATTAATTTAAAATATACATATTTTCAAATAAAATTATTATGTTAATTTATCAATTAAAAATATCAAAAAATAAAAATACAAAAACATTAACGGAATATATTCATGTGCGGAGCACGGGTTACCTACTAGTATCTTGAAACTATCTAAAAAAGAAACTTACTGCACTTTGCTCCAAAAAGGGTAAAATTGTTAGAGCAAAACAGTTTCTTCCTTTTCCATCAAATAGAAGCCTTTAACAAGAATGTCTCTATAAATGGATATCACAATATGATGTTGACTAGAAGAAACCTGTGTCTGCATTGAATAAAGCTAGATTCTATCCTCTGTTACATACTCCTTCTGTCCTAAATTAATAGCCATGTTTGACTTTTCAAAACATTTTACGGTTACGTTTAACTTTCTGGGAAAAGCAAAATTAGGAGATGAGACTATCATTTTGGAGGAACGGAGGGAGCACACGATTAGAGAATACTGTACCAAGTTTTTTAAGGTCGAGGCAATGAACAGCATGATGACAAAGCAAAAACAATAACTCAATGTCTGGCACCAACCGAGGATAGTTAGTCTAGTTACAAGCAGCTCAAGTATACTACATTAAACTTAACCAAAAGGAAATAATTGTACGCCTTTGTCTTCAGATTCCTCTTTGGCTTAACCTAATACTCGCACAGCTACTCCCTAACTGCATCCATCACCCGTAATATCAAATGTTTGCTTGCAAAGTCGTGTCTTCTCTTAAGCTCCCACCATCACTAACAAGTGCTGATTAATCAAGACTCTGCAGGAAGTTCCCTACATACTAGTGTTTTCCAGGACAAACGGATGATAATACTCTTTCAGTCGATTTGTAATGAAAGATTACTTGTACAAAAAGTATTAAAACCTTGAGACATGTTTCAATAATTGCAACCTACACACTGACTCTAGTGTTGCGGAGAAGGCAATCTAGAGAAAAAGCAAGCAGATTCGTGATTGAACAACTTTAAGAAAACTTTGAAGCTACTTCCAGAATTCTGCATCCTCAAGTACAAACATTACACTCCTACTTGCTAAACAATACCTTCTTTCAGTTTGCAGTTTGCACGATATGTGTGTGTGTGTGTGTGTGTGCAGAGAGGGAGAGGGGGGAAAGTGGAAATACACACACACACAAAAAAAAAAAATAAAAAAAAATACTGGAATGCAGAAAATAGCTGAGCCAAAAACTACCAGAGCACAGTGATATCAATTACAGCATCACATGAACATATCATCCATATGGTCTATAATAACATCTTATCTTTTACATTTCCGGTAGTCAAGGGAGAAGGATGATGTACTAAATCACTAGTAACCCAAATTCAGAAATGTGCTTGTGTGTAAGTGAAGGAGGGGGATCCGGGTTCAAAATAAATAGATCTTGTTCAAATGCGATATGATGAAGTATAATATTGCAATCACTAATTTCAAAATAGAAAATAGCAATCAGTACCATGTTAGCGGGAAAAAAAAAAAAAACTTCGAAAAAGAAAGTCACAAGCAACTGCAAACTATTAGCCATGGTGAAAACTAAGGCATGTTAGCCAGGATTTATCCTAACATTAAGAATTAGATAATGCGTACTGAAGTATAATCATACTTTATGTCACAATAAGGATACCAAACAATTATTAAAAAAAAAAAAAAAACAACAACATATGAGGTGTCGTACATTTTACTAAGGTACATATGCACGAAGCAATTTTCAACTCAGAAAATTTGTAAGAGGAAGTATATGCAAGAAATCAGCATATCTTCACAGGGAAAATGGAAAACACTATGATTCTAAGATATTCGTTTGAAGGCCATCATATTGTACACAATATTTCGGCCTTGTTTAGAGTTTCAAATATAACTAAACCAAGAAGATACACCAAAGAAAAGAATCGTTACACAGCATATTGTGGAGCCCTGGCAGCCATACCAGCAACTTGAGCTTGCACCTGAGCAGCCCTGACCTTCGAACAAGTAGCACGATGAAAAAACTGCTCACGAGACAAAAGTCTCACGTTCCTCAAATACTGATCAAACGGTATTAACCCTTCTTGAACTGCCTTATCTAATGCATAAACCGTATCCTCTATAGCCAAATCAGACGCTGTACACTCAAGCATCTGTTTCGAAAGAGCATCGACCGGCTCAAAAGCGGAATCTACATCCACATTCCCCCCATTCGTTTTCTTGCCCTCGTTTTCCCTCACCCAACCTTCAAGAACATCAGTATTCATCAAAACCATCTGTAACTGTTGCTCTAAACCTCCCATTTCGTTCTGCATTTCTCTCAATCCTTTACCTAAAACATCCTCTCTTTGCCTTAATACTGCTTGAGCACTAAACAAACTTTCCATTTCACTCTCCCTACTCTTCCTTAACCCCGCAATATCACCGTGCAAATTTTCAACAAGTTTATTAATGGCGTTTCTTTTATAAACCTCTGTTGGATCCTCAGTCGAATTCACACGTGAGGGTGGGGGAGGCATCTGCATCCTCCCACTCCCTGAATTACTCCCGTAAGGAGAAGCCGGATAAGTCCGAGGAGGAATAGCCGGTCGGGCAGAAGCCCCCATAGAGTTAATCGAAGTCATCGAATTTGCACTACTGAAACTAGGGCTGGGATTAACATGGGTAGCAGAATTAGGGGGCCGGCGAGAGTAAAGGGGCGAATCCAAACCAAAATAATGGCTCAAATTCCTTGCCAAATCAACCAAATTAGAACTAGGGTAAACCCAATTTTGCAAATAGGAGATCGAAACCATACCAGATGGATTAACATAAGGATGTTGACGCTTAATAATCATATCCCTAGTAGGATTAACGAACACTAACGGAGGATGACGGGGATAAGATTCCATCAACCAAATCACGACGGGGATGTTGTAAGTTACCTCTAGATAGATCATCGGAACGGTGCCGTCGGCTTGGAGGAGATTGACTGTGCGGCCGTCGTTGTGAGTGAAGGTGGCGGTTTTGGGTTGGAGAGAAGGGAAAGCTTCGGAGAGGGAGAGGAGGTGTTGACGGATTAGCCATTTGACGTCTTCGGAGTAAGGTAGAGATGAAGGGCCGCGTTGGGAGAGGACGCTGCTGAGGAATTGTTGGGTGAATTGGGGTGATGGGGAGGAGCCGCCGGCGACCGCCATGGATGGATTCAGATTGGTTTTTGGAGGTGGTGGACGGTGGATCTGAAAATCGGAGGGGGTGATTTTGCTTAGGAGGGGAGACTTTGAGGAGGAGTTTTTGAGGGAGCGCGTAATTAGTTTCTGGAGAGACGAAATATTCGTACGCAATTTAATTTTGTTTTACTAACAGTTTCTAAAAGTCAACTCTTATTTCTAAAAGTCAACTATTTCATAAGCCCTCAAATCTAGTTTCATTTTTTTTACTTTTATTGAGCAAAGATGTAGTTTCATTTTAACAATTTAATATTTTTGGATGATATTTTGATAATTTATGCTACTCTACTATAACTATAATTAGTATATAATTGTAGTGTTCGTTTGATTATTTAAACTTATTAACAATATATTATTATTTTTATTACTGCTTTTAGTATCTTAACTAAGATTAAAATATTACATCCATTAAACTCTCTCTTGCATCAAACATAAAATACTCAATAATTCATCACAATGTTAAGTTATGAAGTTTATTTTTTTTTATTTTTTTTTTTGATCAAACAAGAGAATCAATGCATTAATATATGAAACGGAGATGGTCCTCCACAAATGCCGGAGACTCATTCCATACACTAAGATTATTAAACAACCATGAAACTCTTGAAAAACAATCAATCTCATTATTTGCGATTCGATTAACACAAACTACATAAAAGCTAGAGTTCAAGACTAATAAAATCTTACAAATGAAAATGACATCTCCGAACTCGTTCGTAGCCTGTGATGATGAGGACAAAGACCCTTGTCCACCAATGAATCCTTGGATTAAACTCGAACTCTTAGTAATAAGCACTCCATGATCAAATCGAACAATATCTTGGGACATGCAGATGGTCCTCCAAATAAAATTTGGGCACTGCCCGTTCCGGGCATTCAACAAATTCCCCCTATGAAAAACTACGGCTTCGAGCACATAACTTCTTGAAGCATCAGGATTGGCAACAAGTCGCCCATCAAACATCCCGAGAATTGTTAAGTTGAGCAACAAAGTAATATTAGTCAAAGACAAATCCATGGAAACAAAGAACATATCAACACACCAAACACAAGGTCTCAACAAAGGAGACAAAACAAAGGGTCCCAACAAAGGAGACAAAACAAAGGGTCTCAACAATGGAGACAAGACACAGGATCTCAACGAAGGAGGCGATATCAATTTATTTATTATAAGCCAAAAAAAAAAAATGCAAATGAGATCAACAAACAATTGTTTGTATTCCCAAAGTTGAGATTACAAACAACTGTAAGAGATCAATGTTGAATGGGATGGACAATCAAACAAGAAAAAGAAAAACAGAAATGAAACTAGAGAGAGGAAGAAGATGGCAGTTATCAAAAGAACTTTAGTACGAATAATATCTTAGTTGTTCGTGTGTGTTGAAGTTTAATTATTTTAACACACTAATTTTAAAAATAAAACTATATTTTTGAGACAAACATAATTGAAAAGAGTAGCTATTATTTTGAGATAATGGTTACTTTTGGTCAAATTTATTTGAATTTGACTAAAATTTTACGTTAAAGTTATTATTTCTATAAAAATAAAAAATTGTTGTTGATAATGTTTCTAGAGAAAATTTTGGGGAAAACTAGTTTCTCCATGAGTTATAAAAAGTCATGTTTTTATGGGGGTTAAGGTTTAGGGTTTGGGGTTTAGGGTTTAAGATTTTGGATTTTGGATTTAGGGTTTAAAGTTGAGGGTTAAAAAGTGGATTTTTTTATAACTTATAGAGGAACTAGTTTCCCCCAAAACCAACTCATGTTTCTATTGGTGATTTAATAATTATTTTTTGATTTTATATAAATTTATCATTTAGCCTAAAATCCACACTTATAGTATATTAAAGTAGGCGAAAATGCCTATGGGCATGACACCTCACATAATTTTTGGTGAATCTTGCTTCTTAGTGTGCAGTCTCATCATCCGAGGATTAATGTTTGAACCTTTCGTTTTCTGCTACTTAGACATAATTACTAGGTTATATGATCAGGTATGAGTATGCGTACTTATTGCATAGGTAAGGCAAATAGTCACCATGACAATGTGTCCTTTCAAAGTATTTATGCATTATATATATACATAGTAACTGTTATAATGCGAAGAATACCTCTCATAAGTCACAGCACATAGCATAATCACCCATGCATTTGGAATTAGAAAGGGTATCATTCATTATATCTAATCAATACCTATTCAATAAGAACTATACACCTTACTTATACATATTAGTATATAACATAAGTTATTGTACTAGGTAATGTCAATTACCAATAGCATAGACTCTTACAACACAATTGAAATCTACTAGGTAAGTTGTCGGTGTTAGTGTTCATAAAGGATATAAGAAGATCATTAACTTTTCTAATATACTTAGTGTTGGTCCCAGAGAGCAACAAGGGTATAGAACCGCTAAAGGGGGGGTGAATAGCGGTCACAACTTTTTCGAAAATACCCTCAAAATTCAACCGAGTACTTATCAGTTTGGCCAACTACGGTTCAAAA
Organism: Campanula takesimana; assembly: GCA_026119855.1. Lineage (NCBI taxonomy): Eukaryota > Viridiplantae > Streptophyta > Magnoliopsida > Asterales > Campanulaceae > Campanula > Campanula takesimana. Next base: position 191,351 of record JAOWBW010001233.1, on the reverse strand, counting down.
CACTAGAACCGAACTGATAAAATGCACAACGGAGGTTTGCGGTTTGGCAAAGAGGATAGATAAAGAGTTGGGCGGTGAAAAACACAATGATGCACAAGATAATCCGAACTTAAAGATCAAAGGAAAACATAATTCATTTTTCAAGTCATTTCATAGATGAACTAAGTGAGAAACCACAAACAAGAAAAATAACGAACAAAGCAGAAAATAAAGTTCAAACACACAAATTTGACGAGATTCGTTCTTGAATGAATTACGTCCTCTACCTAGATGGTTAGTCTATAATTTTCTAATATCTACTAGACTTGTGCTAAGTAAGTTTGATAAAAATTAATCATTATTATGGGATGGAGGAAGTTCTCTTCTACCAAGTGTGTTTCTAAACGATTTTTTATGATTTTCTATTTCAAATTTCATTGTATGCTTGCACAACTAACATTTTTTGTAAGCAAATACTCCCTCTGTTTCATGTGACTTGAGATAAAAAATTTTGGCACACAACTTAAGGTAAAGTAAGAGAGAGAAATAGTGGGAGGATGTGTTTGTGAGTATGAAAAATTAAATAGGAGAGAAAATGAGTGAGAGAGATAGTAAGCTGATTGGTGTTGTGAATGTAAAAGTAAAGTACGAGAGAGAATGAGTGTGAAGAATAGTAAAGATTCTTTACCAGTTTGGGCAGTCTTAAGTCACGTGAAACGGACGAAAAAAGAAATAAGTCTCAAGTGACATGAAACGGAGGGAGTAGAAAAGATGTTTATAAATTTTTACTACTCCCTTTGTCTTGAGAGAAAAGAAGTATTTAACGCCATTTTTTTTAGTGTTCTTTATAGACATGCTCAACCGGTTCAAATGAACAGGCGAACCGACGATTTTTGAACCGGCCAAAACCGGCGAACCGGAACCGAAGGAAATAATCTGAACCGTGAACCGCCGGTTCACGGTTTTGTAAGGTTTACTGCCAAAAACCGGAGGTTTGAACCGACGGTTCATGAATCTCAACCGTCAATTTCATAACCGTTGGAAAACTTTTGAATCTGGGCCGTTGATGTTTGTGACCGTTGGCTACTTGGCTGGAGATTGATTCCACGCGTCACGCGCCTCTGCCCGCCGCCTAGCCGTTTGAAACTAGCCGTTATGTTTCTAACGGCTAGGACTAATCTGCAAAAAAAAAAAAAAAAAAAAACCCTTCCAGCCCCATTTAACTATAAATACCCCCTCCTCACTATTTTTTCACACAAGCTTACAAATTCTGAGCCTGACAGTCCTCCCAAGAAAAAAAAGGCTGGGGCGGGCCGCAGGCGTGGGCTGGGGGAGTGGTGTAACGCCCGTCCTAATTCCTGTTAAATTCTTGTCTTGCATAATTATATGCTATTTTAATTGAGTTAATTATTTAACTAATTGAGCAAGTTTAGGTCCTAATTGTTTAAGTTGGAACATTAGGATCATTTGTGAAAAATAAAGTTTAGGGGCTAAAATGCTCAAATTGAAACTTGAAGGGCCTTTTTACTCAAAGTAAAACTTGGAGGGCCTAAGTGCAATTCTTGAAAGTTTGTAAGGATAAACTTATGGTTTGCCTTTCTCAGATCATGTTTCCCCAAATTGCTTCTCGTTCTTTCTCTCGTTCTCTCTCTGTCTCGTAAAGAAAGTTAGGGTTTACCCTATTCTCGACTCCTCTTGCTTAATTATGCTTCTGTTCGAAAATCCGACTTCGCATAAATGATCAGGGCGGTGAGTAGAGCATTTCCTGCCGAACAGAAATTAGTTTGGGTGAATTTGATTTCGGACTAGGTAAATCACTAGCTCCCCCTTGCTTGTAATAACATGCCTATGTGTTATTCTTGATACTTGTGCTTGTTAATTTCGTGATTTGAATAAGTTTTGTGATACTTGTTAAATTGGGACAAAGGGAGTATTCGTATGAAAAACAAGAATGAAAAGCTTGAACCTGGGAATGGAATGACTTGGAAAAGTTAAGAAAATTATACTCCTACTCGTGAGACGGTAAAATATTAACTTGATTTAAATGTTATTAAAAAAATTGTACCATTATTTGTGGTACGGGGAAATTAATGAAAGTATCCCTAATTGAGTATATTAGTATATTAGAAAATTATACTTATACTTTTGGGGCGGTGAAATATTTAATTGGAATAAAAGAAAATTATTCTATTATTTGTGGGACAGTAAAAAGAATGAAATAAACTTGAAAGTAATGTTTTGAACTTGTTTATATGTCATGGGTATTGCCTAAGTATTAGTAAAAGTATACTCCTACGCTTGGGACGGACAATTGTAAACCTGGGAAAGAAATAAAATTTTGAAATTTTGTACCTTGGGCGACCGCCCATATTTGGCCGGGCGACCGCCCATCTATCTGGAAGATTTTTCTCTTGCAAAGTCTTGTTTTGGGCGACAGCCCATATCCTTTTGTGCGACCGCACACCTACCCTGATGAACAAAAGTCTTGAATAAAGTTTGATTAAGCTAGAAATAACCCTAGTTAAGGTATATAGCCTTAATATAAGATGTCCTAGCAAGTGTTGTGACACCTTAGCGGCATCAGAAGTGAGTCTTGAACATGATTATTCAATGATTTGAATAGAGAATTTGAGCCTAAGAGTAAGAACTCTTTTAAATGTCTTAAAAGTGCTGTGAACAAGCACTAATGTGTTATATGTGTCTTGAAATCAATGTTTGTGTACCTTAGGGGCATCAGAACTTGGTCTTGAACATGATTACTTATTGAATTAAAATGAGAACTTGAATGTAAGAGTAAGAACTCTTTTATATTTTTGAAAGTGCTAAGAACAAGCACTAATGTGTTATATGTGTCTTGAAACCAATGTTTGTGTACCTTAGGCATTAGAACAATGTCTTGAGCTTGAACACCCAAAGTATAGGATTAAGAACATGTAAGTATGAGATGTATAACTCATCTAATTAGCTTGAACTTGAAGTATAAGATGTCTAACTCTTATATATGACTTGAATATCCAAAGATTGGAATAATAACTTGAGTATAAGATAATTAATTCTTGTACATATCTTGAATATCCAAAGAATTGGATTGAGAACTTGAATGTAAGATGATAAAATCTTGTACATGACTTGAAACTAATACATGTGTATGGTAATGAACTTGAAAGTGCTATGAGCAAGCACTAACGTGTTAGAACTATCCTTGATGTATATGTGCAAATCTTGCACATAACTACTTGATAGAATGTGGCTTGTTGACTACTTGATACTTGGTATGAATAACCAAAGAATTGGAATGTGGAACTAGATAGAGAATGATCAACTCTAAGACATACTTGAATCTAATACGTGTGTACTGAAAGTGCTATGAACAAGCACTAATGTGCTAGTAATTGATTTTAATCGTGCATATACTCAATGAAGTATATAAAGTATAAAGAAGATATCTTGTTCTTGAGTTGAGTTCCTAAAGAAAGAGGGACTAGTGTAATATGAAGATAATTCATTAAACAATGATTATAGAACACAAAATGTGTTGGAAAATGTATTCGGTTATTAGAGATACATATATGCGAAATATGATTGTGACTAGGTACAATACGACCTATTCGACTAAGTGCTTAGAGTCTAAGATGTTGGGCTTTACTTGAAAGTAAGGGTATCGTGATAGACACATTAATGTGTTAAAGGTTATATGAATATGTACGTGCAAATATTTCATATGACAAAGTGATATAGTATGACATACCCTACTACTTGGTTGGGGTCTGTTATTAATAGACTCTAATTTGGCTTGATTGTGTTACGTGGACACATTATGTGCCATTGTTATACTGATTTGTATTTGCAAATATAGCATACGTGTACTTGTATTTGGTGAGCACATAATTACATGGTTCATGAAGAGCTAGTCCACTACTTTTGGACTTAGTTCTATACTCTTGTAGTTCAAGTAAACACCTACTTGTGCATTCTTGTGTGAGTCCAGCTGGTCACCTTGCTTGTTCGGAAATATATAGGTTCACGCTTATCGCGAGAGCTGGGGCTTAAGTGATAATCGGGTCCCTATGTATTTGCGTTTGACCCCTTACTGCAGGCCATAGTAAGGGCATAGCTTCCTTGGTTGGAGCAATACGCCTGACTTAAGTGAATGCTAAACTCTTGAACACCTCGTGAATCTTGTTCTTGTGAGTGATACTGGTTACCGGGTCCTCTTGTGTACTGCACAGCAGCAACTTGATTGATCGTGATTTGTCAACTGCAATAAGCAACGACAATAATGGTTTACTTGGGAGGAATAAGGTTGGAATATCCTTTGTAACGTGTTAGTTTAGCCTTATGTGCTAGTTACTTGATGAGTTGGCTTAGCCTCTCATATACTTGTTACTTGATGACATCTTGAGCATGATTACTTGATAATCTTCTTGATTTGCATGATTACATGATAACATGCTATGTACTTGTATCTAGTAACTTACTGAGATTTATCTCACCCCGTTCCTTGTTTATTTGTTTCCCCCCCAGGAAAGCAAGTGGTAATACGTTGTGAGGCTCGACTTAGCAGGGGCCTGCTTGGCAGGTTGTTCTTGTTGGGGATTGTTATCCTTTCCAGTATTTGGTGAGGATGATTTGGTATCAGTTGTTTAGACTCAGTATATTTGGGTAGACTTGTATAGTGTTCTTGTAATGCCAGCGTATGTGCTAGGCATGTTTTCCGCTGTGTACAACCATTTGGTTTAAATTTCTTAGTATAGAACTCGTATGTGAGCTATCTTAGCTCGTTTTTATTGAGTATATATGATGTCAGTTTGATATAAGCAGATGTCATTCAGTTTCTCGTTCCTTGTTAGTCACGCGCACCAGGTTTGAGGTTCTATTAGGGAATCCCGGGACTTGGGGGCGTGTCAAGTGGGGGGGGGGGGCGGCTGAGCTGCTGAGCCTGACAGTCCTTCCCAAGAAAAAACTAGCCGTTATAACGGCTAGTTTATTTATTAACTGGAGGGTCTTTTTGCAATAATAAAAAATAAAATTCCCACCCATTTTAACTATAAATACCCCTCCCCCTTCTCACTATTTTTTTCAAACCAAACCAGATTACCAGATCACAAACTCTCTCTCTCTATATATATTAATCTCTCTCTACAATCACTTTTGTGAAATTCGTTATAATCCATCCGTTTTTTCGTTAAATTTGTGACGAAAATAGTTTATTTTTATAACTTTCAGCCTTCTTTTGTTACACTTTCACCCCTTCTTCACACCCAATGGATTCTAATTCAAACAATTCCACACCAATTATGAATGAGGAAAAATTTACCATTCTTGGCAACCATTTTACGATCACAACGAAGGATGGAGCCAAACCCGATGCCGATTACACACACAAATTGATTTGCAAGTATTGTGGGCAAGCGTACTTCTTTAAAAAAGGTAATGGATACGGTGTATTCAAGAAGCATATAACAAAAAAGCATCCCGAAAGAGACGTTTAAAATCGTTACATAGTAATATGTAAACGGTAAACCCTAAACCACGTATTTTTTTTGAAGTGTTTTCGTATTATGCATTTATGGCTACGCTATCTGTAAGTGTACTAATGTAATAGTTTACATTTTAAGTCTACGTCATATTTTATAATTTTTATTTCTCACTTTAGATTGTTGTGATAATGTAATTCTCTTTTATGTAATTTTATTTTATATTAATCAAATTAGGGTTCATTTAATTTTTGTTCATTTGCTTTTTTTTTTTTTAAAAAAAAAAAAAACGAACCGGGATGAACCGGTGAACCGGCGGTTGAACCGAAACCGTGAACCATATATACACTGTTTTAGGCGGTTTATGTGTATGATGAACCGTGAACCGCCGGTTCATGAACTGGGAACTGGCGGTTCAGGTGAACCGGGCATGTCTAGTTCTTTAAATCGAAAAAAGTCAATCGACGGTTGGAGTACGATTCTCTCTCTCTCTCTCTCTCTATATATATATATATATATATATATATATATTAAAGTTGGTGAGGAGGGCTGTGGCTTTGACACAAAGACAAACATATGTTAAAGCTTCATTTGTGTGAAGCCACATCATCACTATCCTAAATGTGTGTGACTTTTGATATTCTCATTATTAGCTAATACTATTAGCTCATAATAATAGTTATGATATGAGTTAACTATTACTATTAATAGTAATAGTTACTATACAAGTTAACTATTACTATTAATAGTATTAGTTAACTATAATAGTTACTATACAAGCTAACTATTACTATTAATAGTATTACTTAACTATAATAGTTACTATAGTAGTTAACTATTACTATTAAGGGAAAACTCCGTTTTGGTCCATTGTACTTTAGGGCGTGTTTCACTTTTACCATCAAACTTTATTTTTTTTTCATTTTTACCATCGTACTACAAACAATCGTGTCATTTTACACCCAAATTTGGTATAAAATGACACCATTGTTTGTAGTACAATGGTAAAATTGAAACAAATTTAGGTATAAAATATCGAATTTGGTATAAAATGCCACCATTGTTTGTAGTACGATGGTAAAAATGAAAAAAAAAAAAGTTGATGGTAAAAGTGAAACACGACCCAAAGTACGATGGATAAAAACGGAGTTCTCCCTACTATTAATAGTATTACTTAACTATAATAGTTACTATAGTAGTTAACTATTAATATTAATAGTATTAGTCAACTATAATAGTTATTATAATATATAACTATTACTATTAATAGTATAATTAACAATAATAGTTACTATACAAGTTAACTATAATGGTTACTTTATAAATTAACTATTACTATTAATAGTATTAGTTAATCATAATCGTTATAATATATGTTAATTTTTACGATTAATATTATTAGTTAATCATAGTAGTTACTATATAGGTTAACATTATTATTAACCAAACCCCATCTACAAACCAATCGTTATTGCTCGCCAAAACCACCGCCGACGTTTCCAGATTCTCCGACATGGCTAACCCTCAAACCCCAATTTCAGCACTCAATATCTCTCACGGCGCCATTGTTTACCTAGCTTATGAACGGTGAACGAACTATTGCTGGTCCTCAATTCCACCCTGCTGGTTCGTTCGGACGGAAGATGACCATGGATGATCTGATTTCCAAGCAGACGCGTTCAATCAAAACACAGCTAATGCCTTCCAGCCATGATTAACTGTCGATGTGGGTTAACAACTCGTGATGGTGATGGCGATGGCGAGGGCGGAGAACAAGAACACGATGGATCAGATTTATGCTTCTCAAATCTCAGATCCGGTGGTTTTGTGTTTTCCTTTTTTTTCTCTTTTTTTTTAATTTGTTAATATGTAATGTGCCTCTTTTACCCACTCAATTCTTGGCGAAATGACGTATATGCCCCTTAAGATATCACGTGTGTGGCACATGATGTCCATTTTGTTAGTTTCTTAACTGACTAACGATTTTTACACCTGATTGCTCCGGTTCAGTAAACTCAGGAACCCAATCGCAACTTTGACAAATTTAGTAACCGATTGCAGAATTTTGTAAAACTCAGGTAACAAAATTGCAATTAACCCTTAATAGTATTAGTTAATTGTAATAGTTACTATAAATATTAATAAGTATTATTAATAGTATTAGTTATTGATATTATTATATAGATTAATTTTTCCTATTAATGATTTTAGTTAAGATGATGTTTACTATTTTAGTTAACAATAATTAAAAAAATATTTTTCATATACAATATATTTATATTATAAAAAACTGTTATGCTACTTTATTAAATAAAAATATAAAAAGAGTAAAATGCAATTTTTTTTTTAGCAAATTAGTTACCCTTGCAGAGCACGGGTTACCCAGTAGTTTACATTAAATGAAACGAAATTTAACAAATGCATAATTATTTTCAGTTTATATAGCACAGGTCGGACATATTATCCCTGGAACATTACTAGTCCCTTATTACAATTTTACATCAAATGAAACCAAACTTTACCGATGCAATACATAATAAGATATCCCTAAGCAACAACTTTCTTGAACATAACCTTGAACGGTACATTCCGGCCTACAACGAGCCGCCGGATACCATTCTTAATAGAAATGCTAACATCCCCACATGCCGGGCGGCAAATATTACACACCGTGGGGCAGAACACAAACTTGTAACCATCCTCGTAAATCGCAATACTAAACCAATTGCTCAAAGTTTCACCCCCCGGGTTCCCTAAAACACCGTTAGTACTAACAACACGCTCCCCCTCGTATTCATCGACTTTCCACACATTTAGTTGACCACATATGGTGAAAATATTAGGGAATTTGATGTTAAGGTCAACGCCTAGAGGGATGAAGGTGCCGCCTTTTTTTGAGTTGACCGGGGTTAAGTTGATGGGGAGGCCCTTGTTGACTTCTTGCTCTGATTGGGCTACATCGAGTGGGCAAGTGTTGTTTCTGGTGGCGGTTGTTAAACCTCCTCCGTTGTTGCGGATTACGGGGAGTACGAGGTAGTTAGTGTCGGAGCGGAGCGCGTTTCCGTCGGTGTCGCGGACAAGAGATGGTGATCCATTGGCTAGACATAGGGATGTTGTGGAGAATGTTAATGTGACGAAGGAAAGAAAGAGGAGCGTTGATGTGTTCATTGTGATGTGTTAAGAGTGAATGGAATGTGTAATGTTAGAAAGAAAATGTGGATATATATAGGGGATGGGCAATAATGGTACGTGGGGATCTTTAGTTGGTACTAGGGGTGAGAGGTACGGGACAGTTCATGATTGAAAGTAACGTCTCATACTTATTATTATTTACCTTTTTTTTTTCGTCTCATACATATTGCTACTTACCAAAAATGTTCTCTTTTCTCTCCTATCCGTTAACTTATTTTCTCTCTCCTACCCACTCAAAATATTTAATTTTCCAACATACTCCCTCCGTTTCATGTGAATTGAGACTTATTTCTCTTTTCGTCCGTTTCACCTCAATTGAGACTGCCCAAAATAGCAAACTTTTTAATATTTTATATTCACTCAACCCCACTCATTTAACCCCACTAATTCTCTCTCTTCATTTTCCACTACTCATTTTATCCAACCAACACTACTATTTACCACACTCATTCTCTCTTCATTTTCCACCACACATTCACTACTTTCTTTTAATTATTGTGCTTTTTTTTTTTTTTTTTATCTCAATTCACATGAAACGGAGGGAGTATTTTCTTAATTCTCATACACTCTTATTTGGTAGCAATAAGTATGAGACGGATGGAGTAATACACTATTTTTGTTATGATATTTATACTAAAATTACACCTTTAGGTATGATATGTAGGACTCATTTTTTCATTTTAAGATTTTTAACTCTAAAAATAAGAGTATCTATTAGGTAATTTTTGATTCTTAAAATGGGACAAAGGGAGTAGATATTTTCTTAATCCTTTCTAGGAATAGATTTTTAAAGTGCCATTCCTAGGGATGGCAACGGGTCGAATACGGTCCGGATATTGCAAAACCCGTATCCAACTTGAGGCTACTCCGGCCGTATCCGAACCCGTCCGTATCCGACTAGGGGCGAATCCGTATCCACCCATTTTTTTTTATTTATTATTATTATTATTATTTTTTGCCTGGACAATCTCTTAATTGGGGAAGCTAAACTAATCGATCGATCGATCGATCGATCAAACAAAAAAAAAATGAAATACAATGGCTAAGAATTGATAAATTACCTCAATAGAGGTGAAATTCGTTGGAGATGTAGTAGCTCGATGGAAATTGAGGAGGAAAGCAAAGAGAAGAACGGACGGCGAGCCACGGGCACCGGCACAGGTAACAGGACGGCGAACGGCGCGGCAACGGGAACGGCGAACGGCGCAGACAGAGAGAGAGTCGGAACGGCGCATAGAGAGTAGGGAACGTCGATTGCGATGAGTGAGAGAGAGAGAGAGAGAGAGAGAGAGTGTAGGGAACGACGACGATTACGCGATGAGAGAGAAATAGGGGAGTCGGCGGCACTTCTCGTCGACTGAGAAGAAAATAAACATCCAAACCCTAGATTTTTTTCTTATATAAGGAGGGTGATGTGTATATTTTTATAACATGAGCGGGGTAGTAGTAAAATTTTTAAACTTAATAGATTCGGGTCGGATGCGGGTTGAATACGGTCGGATACGGACGGATCTCGGACAGAATCCGAACCCGTATCCGAACCCGCCGGATTTTGAAAATCTATTACCAAACCCACCCATCCCCGATCGGATTGTCTCGGATACGGATCGGGTTCGGTAAAATTGTCATCCCTAATCATTCCTCCAAAATAATTAAAGGAAGTCAAATAACCGATGGATGCATCCATACTGTGAATGTGATCAGGGCACGCAGTACAATCGCTAAAATTTAAAATTTTGATAATGTATTTCTCAATTTTCCAACCCATGTTAGTTGGTGGGTGGGTGGGGAGAACAATTTTTCATAAATATTGATCCAACGGCTAAACTGACTGTCACTGGGCAATCGCAACCCCACTTCCACTGGGATCATGTCATCTTCATAATTTCAAACGTGTTTTTAAATCCTTACGAATTTCGGAAAGCGAAGATGTGGTGGAGATTAAATCCAGTAAAGTTGACCAAATATCATTTTCATACTTTTAAAAGTTTGACCAATGATTGTTAGTGGAGAAGCCCACGCAGTTACTCCCCTCCGTCCCAGTTTAAGGTTTTTACTTTTCTTTTTGATATGTTCTAGTTTAAGATTCTTATTTGCTTTATTCTTTAAATGGCAAATGATGAATAGTATTTTGGACATCCTTACCCTCATAAAGTTCATATATTACAAAAAAACTACTTACCCATCTATTTTTCACCCAATTGCTTTATAAATGGACAATTATATCCTCCACACACTACTTTCTTGACTCAAATTTGCTTGGTTTCTTAATAAGCGTGTAAAGTCAAACTAAGAACCTTAAACCGGGATGGAGGGAGTACTCCCTCCGTCCCACCCGAATTAGGATTTTTGGGTTGGGCACGGGGATTAAAGAAAAAGTGTTAGTGGAGTAGGTGATGTGAGTATGAAAAGTGAAGTAGGAGAGAAAGTGGGGTAGTAAATAATGATTGGAAAGTTGTTGTGAATGTGTGTCCCATTAAATAAAACACTTCCATTTTTGGGTTGTCCTAATTCGAATGGGACACCCAAAATGGAAATTTGTCATAATTCGAGTGAGACGGAGGGAGTATTAGTTAGTGACATAGGGACCGACATGAAATTTGAAGTAGCTCGTACTTAGGCTTGGTTTGTTTCGCGTAAAACAACTTCCGGAAAATGTTTTTCCTATTTTTTGGTGTTTGTTAAGCACCAGAAAATAGGGAAAATATTTTTCGGAAAATGGTTTTCCCACTTTTCTAAGTAAAATGATTTATGGATTTCTACTCTCTAATTCATTTTCCGGAAAATGTTAACTCTCTCACTCACACACCCAACTCTCCATACAACCCCACCCTACCCACTCCAAATACCACCCCCACACTCCAACCTTACCTTCCCTCCTCCCTCCCTCCCCCACCACCACCCACACCCTTCCAAAAAAAAAAAAAAAAAACACTTATAAAATTATTTTCTAACAACTCCCACACTCCCACTCCCTACCCCCACCCACCACCAAAAAAAAAAAAAAAACTTCTTTTCACTCATAATAAAATTACTTTTGAACACCACCTCCACCCTCACCCCCACTACCCCAACACCCCACCCCATCCCACACCAAAAAAAAAAATAAAAAAAAATCACTCGTATTAAAATTATTTTTGAACACCTCCCCCACCCCCACTACCCCACTACCCCAGCCCCACCCACCACCCACACACCCCCTCCACACCACGCCTCCCACCCCAAACCCAACCCCCACCCACATTCAATTTTTTTTTTCATAATAATTTATTTTCTCATATTAAATTATTGTTTTTCTCATATGAAAATATTTTATGGAAAACATTTTCCTTAGATTTACCAACAACCAAAAACATGTTTGTCATTTTCCGGGAAACATTTTCATTTCCCGGGAAATCATTTTCCGGAATTTGTTTTACGCGAAACAAACGGAGCCTAAGCGTTGACACCTACGCTCTTGTATACTTCGTCCGTCCCATACCTGTCACAACTTATTTTCATTTTGGGCGTCCCATACTTATTGCTACTTACTGTAAGTACCCCAATCTGAAATTAACCAAATTTAGAGGAATTCTTAGCACCATTCAGGGATAAACTGATAGGCTGGGACCTTACTAAGATAAACCTAAAATTCCAGGACTACTCTGAAATTAAAATTGGAAAAATCCAAAAGCTCGCCATGCTGAGCCGTACGGATGGTTTGGACGTGGGAGGGGCCAATCTGTACGGATGGTTTGGGCACCCTCAGTCCCTATAAATTGGACCCTTGGCTGATCATTTCAGGGGGAAAAAAAAATCATATTTGTGTGCAAACTCTACCAGATTGAGAGCAGATTAGGGATACAAACATTCTTGAGTGAAAAGAGAGAAAAAAAAGATAGGCTTAGAACCAAAATTGGTGACGCCTCCTTCTCCCCATCTTCTCTTCATCTCATAATCTATTTTATTTTGCCTTATTTAAATTATGTCTTTATTATTCTTGCACATATTATGAATTGGAACCAAGTTCTTGTTATAAATCAATGGTACCCTCATGTTCTATGCATGATCAAGGGTTCAAACCTAAGATGATCAAGGCTTGTTACATTTAATATCTTTACATTATGTCTTTACTTTTATGCAATTTATGTTATGTCTTTACATTTATGCAAATTAAATTCCATGTCTTTACTTTAAAGATGATTTTATGGTGAAATGATCAAGTTTGGATGATAAAGTTTCAATCTTTATCATTCAAACTTTGATCTAACCCCAATAATGTTCATTTGGATGGTAAAGACTCAATCTTTATCCATCCAAATGTTGATTTCTTACTTCCCCAAGGTCTTTCCTTGAAAGAATCATCCATTTGGATGTTAAAGTCTTCATCTTTAACCATCCAAATGATGATTTTGGCTCAAAAGCCATATTCATCACCTTTCTTAATTTTCCCACATTATTGCCTTAATCACACCCAAAACCTTGTGTTTTGGTGTTTAATTAGTGATTAAGAGCATATGGATGGTTTAATTCAAACTTTGTATAGATAAATAAACTGGAAAGATGTAAAGCAGTTCAGTTTCAGTAGAATGCTCTGTTTCTGCATGAAATTGGACTGATTTCTTGATAATCTGTAAAAACCCCAGGGATGACCTTCCCAGCCGTACGGCTAGTTTGGCTGGAGGGGGTGAATTTCCAGTCTTTCCCCTTTTTTGTTAAAATGTTTACAAAACTACCCCTTTTGGTTAAATTTCTAACTGATTTTGTTAAAAGTCAGTTTCTCCCATTTTCAAGAACACACACACACACACACACACTTGCACAATTTTAACAAACTTTAGGGAGACTCGGTTTCTTACGAGGCACTTTGGGTGAACTACCGGTTGAGTTCTTTCCAAAGCGTAACCTGACCTCCGAATCCTTTGTCTCTAACCATTTTTCGTTAAGTTTGGGTTTAAAGTTAAACTAACGTGGCGACTCCGTTTTTCGTTAAAGTACCGTGTTTGATTCCCGAGGGAACTATTCGTTTTTCCCACGGGTATCTTACAGTGGAGACTCCGCTGGGGAATAAAGTGTTTGCGAACTTCTTTTTAGAAGCTTTGGGGACACTTTTGTGTGGGTCAAACTCCCGTCCCCGTTTTTTGACTTTGTGCATATTTTTGTGTGTGTTTTATGTTTCTATTTTGATTTCTGGGAGTGAAACTGTTCTGGAAATGCAATAAACTGGGGCTTAGGGCATAAACATTCTGATGGTCCCCTTGCTTCTTCTTGTCCAGGTTCCAATTTACGGCCTCTACTTGTGCACATTTACCTTCATTTTCTTAGCCAAAAATGGACTTTCAAAGCTTGGTTATGCACAAATTTTTGGACATAAAATTGGGTTTTCAAGGCCTCATTGTGCATAACCCCTCTTGTGAAAGTTTGGTTTTTCAAACCCTTTTGTTATGCATAATCTTTTGTACAAATTGATTTTCAAAGGGCCTTGCTACTCTTGCAAAAAAAATAATCGGTTTTCAAAAACCTTTGGTTGTGCACAACCTGTCCATGTTCAAAATTTTGATTCTTGCTTGTTCATAGCTTTGCTTGATTACTTGTGCAAAATGCTTGTTCATCATACTTGTTCGTACAATTTTTCATACAATGCTCATGGTATTAATACGAACCGAAAATTTCTATTTTGACTCAAAAAGGGAACCTAGAAGGCTTCACACAACGCGCACTTGACCTTGTGCACGTTCTAAAAACCCTTTAAACACGGGATGGATGCCACGATGCAGCTTGATTGGTGCTCTCGTTCCCTTCTCGCGCGCACGGGTCCATTCCACCTCCCCTTCCGAGCCGAGTCAACCACACATGTCCGTGACACACAAATACTGTGACCATGGCTGGTTTTTGGTCTAGCTCACATCATCACGTCCCTAATACGTGTCTAAAGTTAATTATGGCCAAGTTAACGCCCGAGTCACGACTCTTTGTGAAATCAAGTGTGACCAAGGTCATCTTTGACCCGGTCTTTGACTTATGCGTTAATGTTAACCATAATTAACCAAAGTCATGAATTAAGGATAGGGTGACACCGTGTCGTTAAGCCCTAATGCTAGGCCCGTCCTAATCATCCTTAAGCCCAAGGTTAAGGTCCGAGATCCCTAATTAAAATGAGGTCATGCCGGAATTTCGTTGAAGCGTTAAGACAATCTTAACCTTAACCGAGGCTTAATTATGATAAGAATGGCCCACGCATTGGAACCTTGTGACGCACTAGACCCTAGGTTTAGTTCTTTCAGTCGGTGGAAGCTGCGTGCCCAAACCCTCGCCCGGGATAGTCCGTCTTTGGGAGCGTGAAATACAGGTGAAAAACGAGGAGTCTATGGATGTAGTGATGGCCTCCACTGATCCAGGGTTTAGAGTAGTTGCGAAAAAGAAAAATCTTTTCCAACCATTTAAGAATAAAATGCGTTTTAAGTAAACTTGAACGGATAATTAATTGCGCCTTGCATGAATTTGCTCCGTTTTTGCCTCTCGTCGTTGACACATTGCACTCTTTCGTTAACAAGAGTCATTTCTTTAAGTCTTTGGACGGATCCCCGTTATCCTCCAAGATCTCTGTGAAGCCGTAGGATTAATTTCTTAAGCTCCCATTAGATTCTTAAAAATAGTCCCCTAGGTCCCCGTTAAATCCCTAGGAAGTCAGTCACTTCCTTGGATGGATCCCCGTTATCCTCCAAGAAGTCAGTCAAGTCCTTGGATGGATCCCCGTTATCCTCCAAGAAGCCAGTCAAGTCCTTGGACGGATCCCCGTTATCCTCCAAGAAGTCAGTCATGTTCATCTTTTCCTCTTAGAATTCTAAACATGTTCGAACTACGGTGACTTGAGCCTCTCATCGCGTGGGACCCCCTCCCTCCTGGTGAGAGGAACGTAGGCAACTTCGGCCCAGTCAAATATCTCAAAATAGAGGATTCTAAGATACGTGCAAGCATTCACCTAGTGTTTACCCAAGCCTAAAGCTACATTTTGTCTTCCCCGTAGCTCAGATGAAGTGGAAGAGAGCATCATGTCGCCGCCTAGTGTGTGTGGAGTCAGAAAGTTCCCCGGTCACTACAACTTCTCCGATCCGGTACCTCAGAAAGATCACTTCAGTGGATAGTAGCTTGAGAAATGACGCCGCGGAAAATCCGGTTGGCCCAACGAACAAAGAGTCGCTCCAGGATCTAGAAGCCTCCGGGGCTACGGAAGAAGTGATCACAAAAAGCCACAAAGAAACACATAGTCCGTTTGATGAGTCGATGAGACAAGGAGGTGTCACAGCTCTACTCCAAACTGAAGGGCTCTTCACCAAAGTGACCAATCACAAAGAAGAGGTGGAAGCCACCCAACCTCCGAATTGCAACCAAAGATTGTCCCCTCCATCTCACCAGAATACCAAGACCCCCATTTCTTCGACCCAACACGTCGTCATCCACAACGAGCCTCTCATTCAAACCCCCCCCCCACTCTGCCTCATCCCAAATCCAATATCTCCTATAGGACACCTCCTATAAAACCCCAAACACAATCCACTCAAAAGGCCTGCAAACCACTGTTCACACCAGTTATGCCTCGAGCAACATACCCACAACACTTTCCCAATAATATCCTTTCTTGGTTTAATGCCATCAACCAAGTCACCAGAGCTCAGTCACTGTTTAGACCATATATGGATACCCGAATAGGCATCACCAACTTTCCACTACCAGATTTCCCGATGTGATTCCGGGGTGACCCGTATCATTTCTACAATCCAAGACCCTTTGGACCACAAGCTCCTTGCATGCCTCCAATGTATATTCCTGCAAGTAACCAAGGTTATGGGTATGCCTACGCCCCTGCGCCTTCGCAAAATCCCCTCAACCATCCATTGGGAAAGAGAAAGCAAATGGAAGCTAAGTTCGAAAAAGATTATAATTTCACTTTGAGGTTTAATATGCTAAAGTCCTTTGCGGTTCCGTCCATTGGAAACATTGACCAAGGAACATCAAAATTGGCGTCCGAGACAACCATCCACATGAACAACAAGGAGAGGCCCGTGTTTCGGAAGCCCAAAAGTGGCTACATCAAATGGAGATCCGTACCTTCGTCGAGTGCCATGCACGAAGGCTACACACCTTGAAAGGAAATCACCAAAAAAAGATGGCTAAAGCAAACTCCCAACTCATGAGTAGACGGATCCGGCAATTACAACGCCAAACCAAGTGGAGACCTCACGACATCTTTCCCGATGACACGTAACCCGAGTTCCACGTAGAAGACATGGAATATGCCACCGACAACCCCTCCAACAATCAAGGAAGAAAAAGGATCATCGTGCCTCATGGGAGCCCATCCCTTAAAAAAATTAAAAAAAAATAGAGTCTTCCAGCCTCGTAGGATATAGACTTTCACCAAAGTCCGTCCCGAACTGTGTCTTTTTATTTTTACAAAGGTCCATACTTGGACATGTATTTATAAAGTTATCTAAATAAAAGAGTCATTTTCCTTCTCTTCTCTCTAGACTTGAGACATTATTTGCAATATACATTTACTATTGAAGTTGCCTTACTTGTTATTATCAATTGATTGCTACGTTCCCAGAATGATGAATTGACTTCTAAGCATACTAGTTAATGACGACTCATTAAGGACGAATGGACCTAACACAAATGAAAAATTCTAAATGCAAACAATTAATCTTGATGTGAATAAATGTTGTGATCAATTGGCATGATGAAACCAATAATGGCAAGCCTTCCTCTATACACATATTCGATACACATCCCCGATACACATTTCCCTATACACAGCCCGATACACCTTTCCTATACAAATTCTTGATGCACATCAAAGGCATCCCAAGACAATGAAAAGGCAAGGATGTTGTTGAACCACCAAGATTCAACCGTGGTCGCACATGCGCAACCGAGCAAGGGACTTCCCGGATCCTCAAATTCAAAGCGAGAAGTGACAGACATTCCACCAAGAGGTTACAAATGAGCCAATGTCAAATATAACAAGTTGGGGCTAATGTTTCCCCTCTCTCTCAAAAAAAAAAAAAAAAAAGAAAAAAAAAAGAAAAGAAAGATGAGAAGAGAGAAAAGAAATGAATAATGGAAAGAAGGAAAATAAATGAATATATGCGAAGAGGAAGTCTGCAAAAGTCTACCTCGAAGAACATCCCGAGGGGTTCACCGCAAAGAAAAACGATCTACATCAACAAAGCAACAACATCCTTCAAAAGGACATCAACTTTGACAAAAGACGATCCACGGCCGAACTACGGCGACCTGAGCTCCTCAAACTGAGGGGAACGTAGGCAACCTTCGGGTCCGGTCATAGCATGAAACAAAACCATCAAACCGTGGTCCTCTCAAAATGACCAAGTTCTCGTCCCTTGGTCCCTTTAATAACCAAATTCCCAGACAATGATCAATTCCACCTTCTAAACACATTCTCCTCCCGATCTTGCCATTGATCGAATCTTAATCTTAATTGATCACAACATTTATACATCTTAAGGCTAATTGCTTGCTATAATCTTAACTTAATGACAAACATGGTCCATTCAAGCAATTATTCGATGATATTAACTAAGGCAAATTTCAAATGTCTCAACATGTCTTATTTTCTCCATCTTAAAAAAGAGCTAAACAATTGGATTCTGTCAAGCAAGGGCTTCCTCCCATTTCATGATACATCGCTCAAAAAGCTCACCAGCATAAAGGGACTCTCTCCAAAAAAAAAATGCCCTTGTATTAGGGGTGTCAGTGGTTCGGTCCAAACCGCGGTTTGGGACCGAACCGAACCAAACCATAAAGTTTGGTTTAGTTTTTAAGCACAAGTAGTTCGGTTCGGTCTCCAAAATTGGTAAACCGCGTGGTTCGGTTTGGTTTGTGGTCTGACCCCTCCAGACCGAACCAAACCAAACCAAACCGTCAGACCGAACCGCCAGACCGAACCATCAGACCAAACCGCCAGACCACATATATTAGTCATATATTTGTATGCTAAGTAACATTCACCTTTAAATTATTAAAATAATTTACATTACATTACATCATTCTTAACTCTCGTTTTGCATCTTATTCAATATTCATTTTATCGAATGTTATATTCATTGAGGCAAATAGTTAACAAAGTTCTGTAGTATATTCACTTCCTTCGGCTTCTTTATTCGTTTGATATTTTCATTCTTCCGAATTTTCTCATTTAAACAGAGTGTAAACCATAATTTGAATCGTGATATGAACCTCGGTGTGAATTGTGGTTTAAACCACGATCTAAACCATATTCTAGACCACGGTCTGAACAATGGTCTAAACCGCAGTCTGGACCACATTACTGAACTGCGGTTTGAACCAAACCGAACCAAACCATGGCGGTTTGGTTTGGTTCGGTTTGAAATTTTTCGTAGTTCGGTTCGGTTTGTAATTTTCCCAAACCGATGACTAGTGGTTTGGTCTCTAAAATGGCCGAGACCGAACCAAACCGAACCATTTACACCCCTACCTTGATGTTTCCACCAAGAAAAATAATTTAAAGTCCCCGTTCTATCGAGTAGGCTGGATCACTCATAAAAAAAGGAAAAAAGAAAAAGGCACCAAAAAAGTATCCCGCTAGGTTGAAAACCCGTAAGGGCGGCCTAGGCAAAAAACAGGGTGTGCCATAAAAGACGCAAAAGATATGCCCGCTAGGTTGAGTTAAAATAAAAAATTTGACTAAAATGCTTTGTTAAGAGATTTTCCTTTAGAAATAAGCATTTCCAAATTTACCCATTTGGCATCATTTGTCAAAAATAATGTTTCAAGCAAAATGCTTTTGATCTCCCCTCAAAATGATTTTTCCAAGGTCTTGGATTTTTGCGTCCATAATGTGTCTTAAAGGTCGCCCCTAGGCTCTCCCTCGGTGTCAAGAAAGAGTGTCAATCATCCCGTAGAGTTGAGGTGACCAAAGTCCAAACTTTGACCAAAAAGTGGTCAAGTTAAAATTTCCCGACCGTCCTTAGTCGGACGTAAGACCAGTTTTCCCGTCTAACTCCCCAAAGGTGGAGTTGACCCAGGTCAAGCCTCGACCCAGAGTGGTCATTTTAGGTTCAAGCCTTTGTCCCGGCCATCCTTAGTCGGACGTAAGACCAGTTTTCCCGTCAAACTCCCCAAAGGTGGAGTTGACCCAAGTCAAGCCTCGACCCAGAGTGGTCATTTTAGGTTCAAGCCTTTATCCCGGTCGTCCTTAGTGGGACATAAGACCAGTTTTCCCGTCAAACTCCCCAAAGATGGAGTTGACCCAAGCCTTGACCCAGAGAGGTCATTTTATGTTGAGACCCTTGTCCCGACCGTCCTTAGTGGGACGCAAGACCAGTTTTCCCGTCAAACTCCCCAAAGATGGAGTTGACCCAAGTCAAACCTTGACCCAGAACGGTCATTATAGGTTGAGACCCTTGTCCCGACCGTCCTTAGTGGGACGTAAGACCAGTTTTCCCGTCAAACTCCCAAAAGATGGAGTTGACCCAAGTCAAGCCTTGACCCAGAGAGGTCATTATAGGTTGAAGCCCTTGTCCCGGCCGTCCTTAGTGGGACGTAAGACCAATTTTCCCATCAAACTCCCCAAAGGTGGAGTTGACCCAAGTCAAACCTTGACCCAGAATGGTCATTATAGGTTGAGACCCTTGTCCCGGCCGTCCTTAGTGGGACGTAAGACCAGTTTTCCCGTCAAACTCCCCAAAGATGGAGTTGACCCAAGCCTTGACCCAGATAGGTCATTTTAGGTTGAAGTCTTTGTCCCCGGCCGTCCTTAGTGGGATGTAAGATCAGTTTTCCCGTCAAACTCCCCAAAGATGGAGTTTACCCAAGCCTTGACCCAGATAGGTCATTTTAGGTTGAAGTCTTTGTCCCCGGCCATCCTTAGTGGGACGTAAGACCAGTTTTCCCGTCAAACTCCCCAAATATGGAGTTAACCCAAGCCTTGACCCAGAGAGGTCATTCTAGGTTAAAGCCTTTGTCCCGGCCGTTCTTAGTGGGATGTAAGACCATTTTTCCCGTCAAACTCCCCAAAAGTGGAGTTGACCCAAGCCTTCACCCAGAGAGGCCATTTTAGGTTGAAGCCTTTGTCCCCGGCCGTCCTTAGTGGGACGTAAGACCAGTTTTCCCGTCAAACTCCCCAAAGGTGGAGTTGACCCAAGCTAAGCCTTGACCCATAGTGGTCATTTTATGTTAAGAAAACCTTAGTCCCCCAGAATGGTCGTTTTAGGTTAAGAAAACCTTAGTCCCCCAGAGTAGTCGTTTTAGGTTAAGAAAACCTTTATCCCCAGAGTGGTCATTTTAGGTTAAGAAAACCTTTGTCCCGGCAGTCCAAAATGACGTAAGACCATCCTTTTAGTCAACCCTCCCCGTAGATCCAAGTTGACCAAACCCCGGCTGTCCCTGACGTAAGCCCAGTAAAATTGAAAGGTTCATAAATTAGGCGGTCCCCACGCGACGTAAGCCCATTGTTTCGTTTGCCTAGAACAAATTAGGTGGTCCCCACGTGACGTAAGCCCATTGTTTCGTTTGCCTAGAACAAATTAGGCGGTCCCCACGCGACGTAAGCCCATTGTTTCGTTTACCTAGAACATACCTAGGCAGTCCCCACGCGACGTAAGCCCATTGATTTGTTTGACTAGTGTGAAAATACACTTAGGCAGTCCTCGACGTAAGCCCAGTGACACATTATGAAAAATGTTGCCTTTGCGAACATTTTAGGCCGTCCTTGACATAAGCCCAGTAAAACTTTGTCCCCTAGATGAACATACTTAGGTGGTCCCCATTATGAAAAATGTTGCCTTAGCGAACATTTTAGGCAGTCCTCGACATAAGCCCAGTAACAAATTATGAAAGATGTTGCCTTAGCGAACATTTTAGGCCGTCCTTGACATAAGCCCAGTAAAACTTTGTCCTCTAGGTGAACATACTTAGTTGGTCCCCATTGTGAAAAATGTTACCTTAGCGAACATTTTAGGCAGTCCTCGAAGTAAGCCCAGTAAAACTTTGTCCCCCAGAGTGGTCATTTTAGGTTAAAGCCTTTGCCACCGGCCGTCCTTAGTGGGACGTAAGACCAGTTTTCCCGTCAAGTTCCCCAAAGGTGAAGTTGACCATGCCTCGCCTCTGACCCCCAAGAGTCATACCCGTGTCTCGCCTCTGACCCCCAAGAGTCATGCCCGTGTCTTGCCTCTGACCCCCGAGAGTCATTCCCGTGTATCGCCTCTGACCCCCGAGAGTCATGCCCATTTCCTTTTAGTCAACCCTCTCCATAGAGCCAAGTTGACCAAGTCTCGCTTCTGACCCCCGAGAGTCATGCCCGTTCCTTTAGTCAACACTCTCTATAGAGCCAAGTTGACCAAGTCTCGCCTCTGACCACCGAGTGTCATGCCCGTTCCTTTAGTCAACCCTCTCAATAGAGCCCAGTTGACCAAGTCTCGCCTCTGAACCCCATGAGTCATGCCCATATCTCGCCTCTGACCCCCGAAAGTCATGCCCATATCTCGCCTCTGACCCCTGAGAGTCATGCCCGTTCCTTTTAGTCAACCCTCTCCATAGATCCAATTTGACCAAGTCTCGCCTCTGACCCCCAAGAGTCATGCCCGTTCCTTTCAGTCAACCATCTCCATAGAGCCAAGTTGACCATGTCCCGCCTCTGACTCCTGAGAGTCATGCCCGTATCCTTTTAGTCAACCCTCTCCATAGAGCCAAGTTGACCAAATCCCGCCTCTGACCCACCGAGAGTCTTGCCCGTTCCCCTAGGAGAGGATGATAGATATCCACCTAGCCCTTAGGTTTGAGTAGCCTTAAAATTTCTCACCCCTTCCAAACTACGTTAGGCTTGATTCCCCGCAAACGGGATACGTAGGAATCCTATACCCCTAGGTCCAGCCATACAACCAAATCGGTCAAACCGTCCTCCCATCAGATTGGGATGCTTTTTATCGACAACCCCGCTTTTCCAAAACAACGTTGCCGAGGGGCTCTGTAAGTACCCCGATTTGAAATTAACCAATTTTAGAGGAATTCTTAGCACCATTCAGGGATAAACTGATAGGCTGGTACCTCACTAAGATAAACCTAAAATTTCAGGACTACTCTGTAATTAAAATTGGAAAAATCCAGAAGCTCGCCATGCTGAGCCGTACGGATGGTTTGGACGTGGGAGGGGCCAATCCGTACGGATGGTTTGGGCACCCTCAGTCCCTATAAATTGGACCCTTGACTGATCATTTCAGGGGGGGGGGAGAAAATCAAATTTGTGTGCAAACTCTGCCAAATTGAGAGCAGATTAGGGATACAAACATTCTTTAGTGAAAAGATAGGCTTAGAACCAAAATTGGTGAGGCCTCCTTCTCCCCATCTTCTCTTCATCTCATAATCTATTTTATTTTGCCTTATTTACATTATGTCTTTATTATTCTTGCACATATTATGAATTGGAACCAAGTTCTTGTTATGAATCAATGGTACTCGCATGCTCTATGCATGATCAAGGGTTCAAACCTAAGATGATCAAGGCTTGTTACATTTAATGTCTTTACATTAATGTTCTTTACATTATGTCTTTACTTTTATGTAATTTATGTTATGTCTTTACATTTATGCAAGTTAAATTCCATGTCTTTACTTTAAAGATGATTTTATGGTGAAATGATCAAGTTTGGATGATAAAGTTCCAATCTTTATCATTCAAACTTTTATCTAACCCCAATAATGTTCTTTTGGATGGTAAAGACTCAATCTTTATCCATCCAAAGGTTGATTTCTTACTTCCCCAAGGTCTTCCCTTGGAAGAATCATCCATTTGGATGTTAAAGTCTTCATCTTTAACCATCCAAATGATGATTTTGGCTCAAAAGCCATATTCATCACCTTTCTTAATTTTCCCCCATTTTCAAGAACACACACACACACACACACGCACAATTTTAACAAATTTTAGGGAGACTCGGTTTCTTCCGAGGCACTTTGGGTGAACTACCGGTTGAGTTCTTCCCAAAGCGTAACCTGACCTCCGAATCCTTTGTCTCTAACCATTTTTCATTAAGTTTGGGTTTAAAGTTAAACTAAAGTGGCGACTCCGTTTTTTCGTTAAAGTACCGTATTTGATTCTCGATGGAACTATTCGGTTTTCCAGCGGGTATCTTACACTTACTCAAAATGTTTACTTTTATCTCTCCTATCTACTCACAACAACTATCCACTGACTTATTTTTTCTCTCCTACCCACTCACAATACTTAATTTTCGAACATATTTTCTTAATCCCCGTGCACACCCATTTGGTAGCAATAAGTATGGGACGGAGGGAGTACTCCATCCGTCCCATTTCAAATCACACAAAACTGTCTTTACACGACAATTAAGGAAAAAGTGATGTGTTGTGAGTGTATATAGTTTGGTAGGAAAGAGAAAGTAGAATAGAGAATAGTTAGTTGGTTAGTTGATGTGAATATGAAAGTGGCTAAAAACTTTCAGTTTTTGGATTTTCAATTTCTATGAGATAACTGAAATGGAAAATTTTACAATTTGAAATGGGATGGAGTGAGTAACATTTAAGTGAAAAATTCTCAAGGGTCCAATGAGACTGAATTTCACAAAATCTGGTTGAACGGTATAAACCGAACATAGATTTGGGCCGAGTAATATCTAGACAAGACCCAACATATCTAAGAAAATGGGCCCGTCAAGTCTTAGACATATGAAAAAGACTTTGACGACCTGGAAGATGGGTCAGATTATGTTGACCACTTGCCTTCCTCGATCTTACTAAGATCGATTACGGGGAAGCTTGTGCCCAGTCAACCAACTCCAAGGGAACCAGAGTCCCAAATGTTAGGGAAATGAGGGGATCTCTAGATCCATTAGCCCATACTAATATGAGTAAAGATTACAACTTAGCACATGCACATAGCCAGTTCATCAACACATGAATAATAATATGATAGTAATTCAACACATGAATAATAATATGAAAGAACAAATAACACTGATGTTTGATAATCCAGTTCATCAACACATGATTACATCTGGGGGCACTTAGCCAGGATATCATTATAATAATATAAGTAAAGATTACAACTTAGCACATAGACTCACATAGATCTAGCATGGTCTCTCTCCAATAATAATCTCTCTCACATATACATTATTATCTCCCCTCCCCAAGAACATACAAATATAATCAATGCCGGGTTGTAGGATCTCCCCCATGACTCTCCTAGGCCCCCGGCCCCCTCCTATACACTATTTTGTATCTCTCTCTTGATATCCTAACTTTCTCCAACATAAAGTACGTACACAATATTATGGTGGCTGTTACAATATATTTATAGGGATACAAAACCTAATCCTGATCTTAACCTAATTACCCAGAATCCCTGAGATGGAAGGAGTATAATACTTTTAATAGAAAAGGAAACAAAGTCCTTTCATTAAAAGGACACCTATCATGCACCCTAACTCCAAGAAGAATTTGGCCAAACACCACGGTTTGTACCCTCCTCTTTGGTTTTGACTCCAATCCCTACACCAAATTACCTTAATTACCTTCCTCGGCCGATCACGAGGCGGTGTAGACAAACCAAAGCCGCATGCCCCAATTGACCTGGTCAACACTCCATGCCATGCAGAACCCTAATCAAATAAGGAATACACATGCAGAGTCAAAGATCCCTCACGATAAGGATTTACCTCCGATTTAGGAGGCCTTCTTCTATATGGAAACTACATAACACGAATATAACCAGGATTATACTCTCCTAAATTAATCCATAACTTCCAAGCAAAAACTATTCGATCTATTCCTATAAATACACGCCACAATTCACGCGTCAGAGGTAACGAATCTCTTGACTCTAAACTTTTGTTAATTGATTTCTATCTCTCTCTCAAAAACCATATCCTTGCTCTCACGCCAGAAGGCCTTCGTCGGAGAAACCCAGCTTAGTTTACGTTTGTTCATTGTTTTTCAGGCCATTAAAAGATTCGCTGGCATTATCTGAACTGCTGGATTTTGGCTGATCTGAACGTTTTTGGCATATCACTGGTTTTCTAGTATAGTAATTTGGACTATTAAATTATGTATTAAAAGTATCATTGGTTTTTTGGTAGAGTAATTTGGAATATTGATGAATTATGATTTTCTCAAGCAAATGAAAACGACCAATAAGGATAAATATTATGAAAACTCGTCAAAAATTCCTTAGATTTTCGCTGGACAAAAATGCCCCTCCATAATCTCACGCGTGTGCGGCTGTGCGCAAGAGGGAAAAAAATCTGCACGCTAAGCTCACTTCCATTATGCGCTTTCTATCTCATCTCTCTCTTCCTCCCTACTTTTTCTCTCTCTTTCTTTTTTTTTTCTCCTCAAAATTTTAAAATGGAATATCTCAAAATCTAGAAATTGAAAAAATAATCTGAGATCACTGTTTTAATCGTGTCGTCAAAACGAATCAAACAAGTACACTCAACACATAATTCAAATTTTAGAAATAAAAATCTCATTTTTCACTAGTAAAAATTTGAGAAAATCGTTTTTCATTTCTCTATTAATTTCACAATTTTAGAAAATAAAATTGTCATTTTTCACTTGTAAAATTATTTCTCAAACTGATTTCTCAGTTGTGTGATTTCACATTTGTGTTCATTTTTTCATTTTTCACTTGTAAAAACTAATAAATTCATCTTTCAATTTTTCACAATTACTCCTTCCGTCCCAGAGTAAGAGTCTTATTCCTAAAATGGCAAAGAATCTTTACTATTCACCCCACTCATTCTCTCTCCTATTTTACTTTTATACGCACAACACCAATCAATTCAGTATTCTCTCCCACTCATTCTCTCTCATACTTTACTTTTACACTCACAACATTTACATCACTTCCAATATTTATTAATAAGCGTGCAAATGAGGGGTATGACTCTTACTCCGGGACGGAGGGAGTATTATAATAACTGAGACATGTATTTCACAGTTGTTCACACATGAGTTTGAGTTTAATAACTGAGACATTGATTTCACAGTTATGTGATTTCGCAGTTGTCTGATTTCTTAATTGTGTCATTTTTCATTTTTTACTTGTAAAATCATTTATCAATTGACTTCATAGTTGTATGTACGCATTTATGTGATTTCACAGTTGTGTGATTTCACAATTGTCTAATGCTATATAACTTTTACAAATTAAGATATTCATTTCTCATTTGTTCATAATTGAGTATAAAAAATGATAAAATCATCTCTCAATTTTTCACAATTATTATAATAACTGAGACATTCATTTCACAGTTGTTCACACATGAGTTTGAGTTTAATAAATGTGGTGGCGGCTGGTGGTGGTGGTGGATGGCGGTTGTGGCCGGCGGTGGGTGGCGGCGGCGAGCGATGGTGGTCAAAGGTAAAGGTGGCTGTCAAAATGGTCAAAGGTTAGAGGTGTGTGAGGATTTTATTTGGGCTGGGGGTATTTTTGCCATTTAAAAGGTGCGAGAGATTTATTGGTAAAATTGATTTGAACCCAAAGACCCTAAAGTAGAATATAAAATGTCGTGTTTTTATTGGCAAATATCACCTTCCCCAAGCACTTATTGGTAAAAATCCAATTTTTTAGTCGAACAAGTGTTGTAGATAGTCCAAACTGTGGTCAAGTTGATCAAGGGTGGCTTTAGCAAAGTTAAAAACTTCAAAGGTATATGTAATTAAAATTATCTTTTTTCTTCCTTCTAATAAAAATATCACAATTAATTTATCAATAATTAATAATAACCCACTCCCCTAAATTTCTTTAAAGAATGTTGTTTTATTTAGTTGATGACATGGAAAATGATATATTAACACAAAGTAAAGTGTGTATTTTGTACAAAATTATTCTATGGCTTTGGTCTTATAACTTTTCCGGTACAAGTTATGCAAATTATTCTGTTTATACAGTACTACTAGGACATTATCCATGGAACATTACTAGTCCCTTAATACAAATTCACATTAAAAGAAACCAAACTTGATGAAGTGCAAATAGATAATAAGATCCCTAAGCATCGGTTGGAAAAACGATTTTCTTGAACATAACCTTGAAAGGTTCCTCCCGGCCAACGACGAGCCGCCGGATTCCATTTTTAATAGAAATGCTAACCTCTCCACAATTTGGGCGGCAAAAGTTGCACACCGTGGGGCAGAACACAAACTTGTAACCGTCCTCGTACGTCGCAATACTAAACCAATTGCTTAAAGTTTCGCGGCCCGGGTTCCCTTCAACCCCGTTAGTACTGACCACACGTTCCCCGTCGTACTCATCAACCCTCCACACAGTCAACTGACGACAGATCGTCTCGATGTACGGGAATTTGATGTTTAGGTCAACCCCTAGTCGGATTACGCCTTTTTTCGGGTCGACTGGGGTGAAGTTGACGGGGAGGCCCTCGTCGACTTCTTGGTCTGCCTGTGCCACATCGAGTGGGCACGTGCCGTTTCTGGTGGCGGTTACGACACCTCCGCCACTGCCGCGGATTACTGGTAGTACCCGGTAGTCAGTGCCAGTGCGGAGCACGTTTCCGTCAATGTCACGAACAGCGTCGTCAGATGATCCATCGGTTAGACATAAGGGAATGGTGGAGAAGGTGAATGTAAGGAAGGAAAGAAAGAGGAATGTTGATGTCTTCATTGTGATGTGTTGAGTGAATGAAATATGTGATGTTGAAATAAAATGTGGGTATATATAAGGGAGGGGCAAAAAGGGTACGTGGGTATATATTTAGTTGTTACTTTGACTTTGCAATAAAGTTGGAGATGGAGAGGGTGCACGTAAGGTTGGTGGCTTTGGACATTAGTCACATGATCATATCTTCATGGATATATATGGTCATTACAAATTTATATATATATAAAAAAAAAATCATTAACTTTCATTAAAAATAAATCAACAGTCCCTATATAACAATGTAAAAAATGGAAATTCAAGAAATATACTCCTTCCGTTTCAAATATCACATTTTTTTATGTTAGTACGAAAGAATGAGCAACAATTTTAAATTAATTTAATCATTCCAATAAAAATTTAGAATTATTGTTGATAGTATCTATAATAATAGTGTATTAATAACAAGTTTTATAATTTTGTTAGAATAATTAAATTAAACTAAAATTATTTTGTATTAACATATAAAAAAGTGAAAACTGGGAAAAACGTGGTTTACACTAAGTTAGCGTAAAACGCCTTTTAAAAATGGCGCGGTGACATTTTTGTAATACATGAAGTTGTTTTAAAGCAGGCGGTGACATTTTCGTAAATAATTGTTGCTTATTGTAAGTGTCACAGTAGTAGTGTTAAAAAGTGTTAGTCATGTACACTGACACTTATTGACACTTCCACTGACACTTTTGATAAGTGCAAGTATCAATGTTTATAAGTGCCAGTGTAATGGCTGACACTTTTAAACACTAACACTGATATTTTTTAAAAGTGCCAACGACAGTGTTTAAAAACGTCAGTCCAAATGACTGACACTTTAAAATATTCACACTGTCATTTACGATGCTTGTCAGTATTTAAAAAAATGTCACCGCTTGTTTTTAAAAACAAGCGTCTGCGTCTTTGAAAAAAAAAAACATGTTTTACGAATTCTTAAAATAAAACACGTTTTTCATAAATCTACTCTATAAAAAGTGCGAAATTTATTACGGGACTGAAGGAGTAATATGGAAGTTCGTTTGCAAATGTGTAAAAAAAAAATCCAATTCCAATATAGCGAACACTCTGGACTTGGAATAATCATAGCGAACACTCTGGACTTTGGAATAATAAAAAATGATAAATATTGAAATTAAATTTCAAATCAATAGATATGATCGTGTGACTAATCTACAAAATTGCCGACCTTACGTAGGGATGGCCAAACCGGACCGGAACCGGACCGGACCGGACCGAAAAAGCCCGGAACCGGAGCAAACCGGTGAGTAAACCGGAACCGGAGTAACCGGAACCGTGGTAAGCGCGGGCCGGTTTAGGGTCACATATATGGCGAACCGGACCGGAACCGGAACCGGATCGGCATTTCCATTAAAAAAATTAAAAATCCCTTATTTTTAAATAAATTTTAACATGTTTATTCATTAGTGTATTATAAAATAAAAATCTCTTGTCTTTTAATAAATTTTAACATGTTTATTCATTATTGTATGATAAAAAAAAATAAAAAAATGTAGCGTGGACTGAACCGGAACTGGACCGGAACCGTACCAGAACCGGATTGTGATGACCGGAACCGGAACCGGTGTAAGCTCGGGCCGGTTCAGGATCACATATATGCCGAACCGGAACCGGCGGTTCCGAACCGGAACCGGGCCCGGAACCGGTTTTGGTCATCCCTAACCTTACGTGCAGCCCTTTCATTCTAGCTAGCTCATTTGCAGAAGTCGTACTAAAAACGACAACTAACAAATTAGAAAGGTCCAAGTCTAGGGTTCGTATATCAGTTTTTCTGAAGCCCTAAGGACACACATTAAATTTATGATTATAATTGTCATTTTATTTAATAAAAAAAATTATTTTCTTTTTTTATAATAAAATGATTTTTCCTATAATGTATAAACAATAAATAAAAAAAAAGTTTATAATTAAATTGACGGTCATAGTTATAGTTATGGGTTTAACAGAAAAATTGTACGTTCATTTTCTCGTAAGTTCTTACAGACAAAAGTCAAATCTTCGAAATGTATCAACTTCTTAGGCGGGGACAAGTTTGGAACTTTATGAGTTAATAGAGCTGACGTCATCATTATGTTATCAGTTATGCATAACCATTAGATCACATGTAATACACATGTGATCTCGTCTCCAAATCTACTATTTCATTTTTGTGTATAATAATATTGTGTATCATTAGTAGTTAACTGTTTTATACTCCTTCCGTCCCAAAATAATCTCTCTTTTTTTACAGTTATAACGAAAGATCATTGAGCAATAATTCTAGATTGACTCAATTGTAGTAATGAAAATCTAAAACTTGTTATTGACACACTATCAGCAATACTATCAATAACATGTTTTAGATTTTTCATTAGGATAAGTAAATTAACTTAAAATCATAGCTCAAAGTTCCTTCTTAGTAACGTTGAGTTGAAAAAAGTATGAAAAACATGTAAGGACATGGCTTGCAACACAAGTTATTTAGACTTCCATTCATAATGTTATGATTATAATGTTAATTATAAAGTATAGTTTATAATGAAATGTGTAGAATTCCTGGATATATATTACCTAATTGTGATGGGCAAAAGGGTAATTTATTATCATAAAGCTTGAAAGGGTGTGGTCCCTAAATGAAATGTCACCAAGTCTACTATATAAAGGGCATTCCATCAACCCTTAAGACTACTCCATTATTCATTAGTACTCTCTCCATAAATCTTCATTAAGTGTTAAAGAAGTAAAAAGGAAAGACATTTATCATTTAGAAGAGCACTCTCCCTACATCTTCTTCTTATTCATTTCTCCATACATCATCCATGGATTCAACAGGTATTGTTCTTAAACGCTTCCGCTTCATCTCTTCCTCAATCATATTCTAAAGTGAGTGTGGCATTCAGGGATTAAAATTGTTCCATCAATTGGTATCAGAGCCCCGCTCATCTTTGGTTTAAGTTTGAGTTCTTTTTAGGAAAGTTTGTGCTTTCATTTTGATTCATTTTTCCTGTTGAATCATAAAGTTTTGATGTTGATTAAGGGACTCTAATTCGTTCATAGAGCACTGATAATCATCATCTAAATGTAAGAAAATGGTTTGAAAGGTTTTGTTGCATAAATAAAAGGATTCAAGTTTGACTATCCCTAATAACATAATTATGTGTTATGCATAATTGTGTGGATCTACATGCTTGATTCCATGTTTTAAAAGGACAAGATTATCCCTATATATCATGGTCTATGTTGTCAAGAACATACCATGTGGATCTACTTGTCATTTCGTGTTTTGGGAAATTATTAAACAAAATTCAGAAAGTGCAGAAATTTGGAGTGCTCGGCCGAGCAATTCATATGACTCGGCCGAGCACATGAATCGGTGCTATGCATGTCGTAAAGGCATATGTTTCTGAAAGTGGTGCTCGGCCGAGCACTTCTTGCCTAATAAAGCCAAAACCATTCTGTCTTTAGTGCTCGGCCGAGCACTTTATATGCTCGGCCGAGCAGACACTATTCACAGATTTTGGATTTTTTTTTAAAGTTTTGCACTATTTGTTTTCCCTTTTGGAATAAAACCATAAATTATTTCAAACCTTAAAATTTGTTGATTAATTATATGCTTTGACAATTTTATTCATGTTTAAATAATATTGTCGCCTAAGTGATTTACGTTATTTAAACCCAAAAATTGTAAAGTGTTGAATGTTTAAGTTAATATGTGAATGGCATGAATTTTCCAAAGAAGATCTTGACATTTGACTAAACTTGGGCATTCATGTGATAACAAATAAAATGAACATTAGGATATTTTCTTAGGTACTTATGTCGGCCCAAAAGAAGATTAAGTATTTATTAAAATATAAGTTCAAATTACTTGTTACCTAAGGCAATCATTTATGAGTCAACTCGCAATCCAAAGATTAGTTTTGATGTCATGTTGATTGTCTTATTGATGGATTTCGTTGATATAATTAATCATTTTTCATTTTGTAGTTTCTTATTCATGTTTTTGTTTTCATTCTTTTTTGTTCTCAAAACCCAACAGATTTACTTATTGCTTCATCCGTGATTACTGCTATGAGTACTTTACCGATGCTCAAAGGGACTAATTTTAAAACTTGGAAAAATAAATTAATGATGATCTTAGGCTATATGGACATAGATTACGCATTAAGGGAACCGTTTCCTCTTCCTCTTTCTGATATAAGCACTCAAGAAGATTGCTTAAATAATGAGAAGTGGGAACGCTCCAACCGCGTGAGCCTAATGATCATGAATATAGCTGTCCTGGAGACCATTTTGGACGGTGTCTCCAAGGACGTTGATGCTAAAACATTCCTTGATATGATTGAGGGATGTTTGGCATCTACCTCTTCTCATGGGACAAAGAGAAAACGGAAGGAAATTGCGGTTGCAAGTAAAAAAAAAAAGCGTAAGGGATCATCCAATGATCATAAAGAAAATAAATGCTTCTTTTGTAAGGACCTTACACACATGAAGTTCGACTGCCCTAAGTATCACGCTTGGCGTGCTAAGAAAGGTATGTCATTTGGTCTTGTTTGTATTAAGGCTAAATTTGGTTTCAATTCCTACATATACATGGTGGTTGATTTCGGTGCAACAACTCACATAAGTATGTTTGTGTAGGATTGCCTGAGTTACCGAAGAACCAGTGAAGATGAGAGATTCATCTATATGGGAGCTGGGAATCCGGTTGAAGTTTTAGGCATAAGGACTCTTTTTCAGTTATTGTTAAGTACTAAGTATTGTTTGTATAAATAATACATTTGTTGTGCCGTCATTTGAACGGAATTTAATATATATATATATCACAATATTGAATAAAGAAGGTTATTTTGTTCATTTTTTGTGACCTTTATTTTAAATTCCAAGATTGTTGGTACTAGTACTTTGTCAAGTGTTCCTTATTTACTTGACATTATTCAAACAATAAATGTGTCCCTTAATAATGAAACCAAGAACTAGAAAGCAAAAGTTATCAAGTAAAGTTTATATTTTATTAAAGCATAGGCATTTGGGTCATATTTCCAAGAGGAAAATTGATAAGCTTATGTTAAAGGAAAATCTTAAACAAACTTGATAATTTGGAAAATACTTATGCATTAAATGCCTTAAAGTAAAATTACAAACATCATAGTATTCTTGAGAGCATCAAGTGTCTCTATGAACTAATGCATTCGGATATTTGTAGACCATTAATTATTCCTTCATGGAAAAGGTCAACAATAGTTATTATGTTCAAAATGACTAACTCTTAGTTTGAATACATTTATTTGCTTCATAAAATATTGAGTTTGGACGTTGTAAAAGTCTTATAAAGACAAAGTTGGAAATCAACTTTGAAGACTATTAAGAACATTAGGGTCATTCATGATGGCGTATACATCTTTGGAATGATTGTTAAAAGGAACAACGTCTAGGTCCTTTTTACTCGCTATTTTGAAAGAGTGTGGGATTATCTCTCTCTACATTGAGTCGGGTACGCCTAGCATGAATATTGTAATAGAGACATATTGAAATCCTTAAGGATATGGTAATAAGTATGTTTTATACTTCTCTTACCTCACTCATTATGGGCGATACCTTAAAGCCGCAACCTTTATTCTCATTAAAGCTCCCTCTAAAGCTGCTAATATAAACCCTTAATGATTTAAGGACGCGTTCCTTATTCGTCCTTAAATCATATTCATTTATGGGGTTGTCTAGCATAAGGATAGACTTTATAAGTCTACTAAGGGCAAGTTAGACGTAAGATTATTAGTAGTTATTCATGGGGTAAGCCAAGAAAACTAGGGGATATATAAATTTTACAACCCGAAAGTTAGAACGTTTTGAAAAACGAGAAATGCTAGGTTCTTTTAAGGATGTTGAATTTAGTGGGAGAATTTGGAGTAATATTTTGAATTTGAAAATGAAGAGGAATTCATTTTATATGGAATCCATTTATATACCACTTCCTATAGTTCTAATTGGATATCAAGTTTTGTACTTGACATTCAAGAAGAACATACAATTCAAAATAAAAATGATTTCCCTATAAATATTGAACAACATGGAAATGTTGATCATAAGAAGGAAATTCAAACAACCTCAAAATTAGTAAGAACCGGTGCCCTTATAGAGATCAAATAGAGTAAGAAGGAATGCAATTCCGGATATTCATTAAGTGTATCTTGTCGAGAATAAAGGATACTTAAGTATAGTGGGAGATAATCTATATATCTTCCATAAAACCATCAATAGTCCTAATTCTCATAAGAAGATTAATGCCATTAATAAAGAGTTACAATCTTTTGAAAGATAACAACGTTTGGGATCTTATTTCATTACATAAGGATGTGAAACCTATAAATGGGTCTCTAAGACCTAAAAGGATTCACAAAGTAATGTTGAAAGATATAAAGCCCATCTAGTTGCTAAAGATTTTTACTCATAAGAAAGGTATTGATTATAAAGAAAGAAACACTTTTCCGGTATCTTCTAAAAGCTCTTTAGGATCATTATGGCACTAGTAGCACCTTTGATCTTAAGTTTCATTAAATGGATATTAGAGAAAACTTTTCTTAATGGAGACATTAAGGAAACTATCTATATGGAGAAATTCATTTATGAACTTAAGTAAAACTTCTCATTAATGGTATTTAGAATTTAACCAAGTTATTCTTTCATTCGTTTTGGAATGAATTTTGGTAAATATTAAGTATACCATAATTTCAGTGGGAGTAAATTTATAATTTTGGTCTTATATGTGGATGATATTTTGCTTGCTAGTAATGATATGAACCTTATTAAGGAAACTAAGAAATTTCTTATTTGAAATGAAAGATCTTGGTAAGGCATCTTTGTATTAAGAATTCAAATTCACCGTAATCGCTCACGAGATGTTTTAGGATTATCACAAAAGGCCATATGGAAAGGTATTACAAAAGGTTTAGCATGCAAAACTGTAAACCACATGACACCCCTAATTTTATAGGAGACATTCTTAGTCTCAAACAGTGTCCTAAAGGTAAATTTTGAATCCAAGTATATGGAAAATTTCCTCTTTGCATCAGCAGTAGGAAGCTTAATGTATACGTAAATCTTACATTTAACGTTGGGATGCTTTGTCAATACCAAAGCAATCCGGAAAGAACATTAAGTAGCAGCCAAAAGAATGATAGAAGTATTTACAAAACACTAAAGAACTACATGCCTATGTTTTGAAGTCGGATCATCTTGAGATCATTAGGTATTCCGACATTAGTTAAATATATGGCTGCATATGTTTTAATGGACTGTGATTTGTCAAAAACAAGTGTCGAAAGACCAATTAAGAAATGACTATCAGGTAGCAGTTCTATACTCTAACAAGGGTTTATAGATTTAGACATTAATTATCTTGTTATAAAGAAAATAGTACAAAATGAACGAAAAGGATACAACTTATAGAAACAAACTCTATTTAAAGGATCCATTTATGAAAGAGTTATCATATTCAGTGTTTCACGAGCATGTTGCTCATATGGGTGTAACAACTTTTGATAATATTTAGTATAGTCGGAGTTTGTGTTGTTCTTTCATTAGTTGTTCTATTATTTAAAGTTTTGATCTCATTTGGTTAAGTTGGACTAGTTGGAAGAATATGTATATATTCATTATGATTCCATGCTACACATCTATACTTTTGATCTATGTCATTTAGTTGGATTTGTATACGTGATTATTGTGGGTTTAGTTGCGAATCAATTACAACGACTGACCCTTTAGTCCTATACTTGTATGGCTAATGGACGAGATTGTTATAAATGACAATAAAGTGCGCACATAAGGGTTGTCATTTGTGTTATATTCATAATTTAAAGGAAGGACTTTGTTTTGCAACCCAAGTGGGAGATTGTAAGGACATGGCTTGCAACACAAGTCATTTAGACTTCCATTCATAATGTTATGATTATAATGTTAATTATATAGTATAGTTTATAATGAAATGTGTAAAATTCCTGGATATATATTACCTAATTGTGATGGGCAAAAGGGTAATTTATTATCATAAAGCTTGAAAGGGTGTGGTCCCTAATGAAATGTCACCAAGTCTACTATATAAAGGGCATTCCATCAACCCTTAAGACTACTCCATTATTCATTAGTACTCTCTCCATAAATCTTCATTAAGTGTTAAAGAAGTAAAGAGGAAAGACATTTATCATTTAGAAGAGCATTCTCCCTACATCTTCTTCTTATTCATTTCTCCCTACATCATCCATGGATTCAACAGGTATTGTTCTTAAACGCTTCCGCTTCATCTCTTCCTCAATCCTATTCTAAAGTGAGTGTGACATTCAGGGATTAAAATTGTTCCATCAAAACATTTTAAGACGGATGGAGTATCATTCATGAATTATGAAGAGAGTAGATATGTTGAAAAAAGTATAATGAGTAAGAAAAATATTCTGAGATTGATAAGAGGGTAGGATTTGCAAGTGGAGTCGATTATTTAAGTATGTTTTTTTAGCAATATTATTTAAATATGTTAATATGATAAGTGAAGTAGAGTAAATAAGAAAATAAAAAATTAATATTTCAACGCAATTGTCATCGTGTTACAATCTCTCATAGACGTCCCGCACCATCTGGTAGTCCTCTTGTCATAAACGTCTCGCGCCATCTGAATGACCAGAGGGAGTCGAACCTGCGACCTCCACCTAAATATGGAAGTCTTACCGACACACCCGGGTACCATTGGGCCAAGAGTCCTTGGTTCTTTTGGCTACTTAATACTTGAAAACAAACATAGTTTCTCCTTTTCCATCTCTTCTTTCCTTATTACTCCTTTCATTTCAAAATGATAATCCATTTTTTGTTTTGTTTATCCCGAAAAGTTAGTAACATTTTCAAAATTAAAACTTTGAAATCTTAATATTTTAAAACTTATAATGCAACTTTAAAATGTTGAAAGAGTCAAACGGAACCATCAATTTAGAATGAAAGAACTCCCTCCGTCTCAACATATGATCTTTCCAGTTTGTTGTCGTTACTACTAATGATCTTTGAGTAATAATTATAAGTTGATTTAGTTATATTAATGAAAATTTAAAACTTGCAATTGATACACCATAATTAATACTATCAATAACAATTTTTTTTTTAAGATAACTAAATCAATTTAAAATTACTGCTCAAAGTTCGTTTGCAATAACGACAAAAAAAATATCATACGGTGGGAGCATTTGTTTGTTTAGGGTTTCTGAAATGTGCTTAGAGCATATAGAGGCATATACTCCTTGGATACTTTGAGAAGCCTAGTAATCTGAAATCTCAAATTTTAAATAAAAAGTGATTTTGCGGGAAATTGTGTCTCTTTTATAATTGGAAAGCTTTTATCGACCTAAAACAACCTATATAAAGAAGTAACTAAATAAAATAAAAAAATAACTAATTTTTCCGTCCTAAAATGAGGCTATTATTTCTTTAAAAAAAGTATTTCAAATGAATGGTCATATTTTGAAAAATATTTCGAAAAAATACTAAATCATCTATCTAATATCAAAACTTCCTTAAATATATCTCAAATTAAAATTGACAATCATTTTTCTGACAGAGAATGCATAATAAACTTAGGTGTAAACGCATTACATAAATTGTCCACACCGTTAATTAAAATAAAATCATTTAAAAGTAGTTACCGACCATTGGTTGCATTATTCCATGTTAGACTTTTCTTATGTCAACAGTCAATAGTACACATAGGCAAGCAAGCATGTGATACAAGTAATATAGAGAGTCAAAATCAATACATCTAAGGATAAGATTACTTATATTACTCCCTCTGTCCCGTAATAAATGTTATAGTTGACAAATCAATGTTTTTAAGCTTTTACTTATGTTTCTTTGATTGCCCCCAATCTATTCATATGTGTAGAGTGACACCTCCTATGACATTTCAATGCTTGTGCCTATTAGAATGAGCAGTGTACGAAGATCATCAAACTTCATACCCTATTTTTAGTAAGACGGCATTTATTTTGGGATAAACGAAAATAGAAAATATGACATTTATTCTGGAACAGAGAGAGTATAAGAATAAGATACTCTTTTTAAAATGACAAACACTTCCATGCGAACATGGAAGGCCCGTCTCATCCATGAGACGGGTCGGTTTTTGACCCGTCCGCCCGACCCACGAACCGGCTCTAGGACCCAGGGGTCGACCCTGCCACGTGGCAGCCTCTCATAGGCCAATTTTTTTTTTTAAGTTTTTTTTTCGGTTTGTCAAAAGTAATAGTTACTATAACTTAATGTAATGACTGTGTTCATATAAAGTAACAGTTTGTATACATAAAAGTAATACATATATACAGAAAAGTAACAGTGTTTTTTTCTATGTTTTCTTCGTTTGCCAAAAGTAATACTTATTACAACTAAAATGTAACGAACGTGTTACTTATATATAATAATGTTTATACATAATTGTAACACATATGTATAGAAAAAGTAATAATTCAACCATTTACATTTTTAGAACTAAAAACACTTGATTAGTGTTACATGTAAAAGTATTACATTATCTATAGAAATATGTTATAATTTCTTTTATTAAAGTGTTACATTTACTTGTACAAACAATTACATTCATATATGAGTTGTTACTTTTCAAATGTTACTTTCTTTCAAAAAATTAAATCAAAATACACAATATTTTATATTTTTGCAAAAGCATTATTACATTTCAGTATAAATGATAATTACATTTAGATATTGTTTGGGTTACATGTAATTATAGTTTGTATTACATCTGAAAAAAATGGGTAAAACGAGCTTTTGTTTTTGTAAAACAGGTGTTACGTTTACTTATGAACAATGTTACTTTATATGTATACAGTCATTACATTAAGTTATGGTAACTATTACTTTCGGTGAACGGCTGAAAAGCCGAAAAAATAATATAAAAACTCAAAAAAAAAAAATTGACTTCTGGGAGGCTGCCACGTGGTGGGTCATGGGGCGACCCGTCTCATGCATGAGACGGATCCCCTTGTTCTCATGGAGACCACCTCTTTTAAAATTAATAGTTCACATTAATTTAATTTATGATGGAATCTCACAGTAACCAAATAAATGAATAATCATCCGTTCACTAATAGGACGTTATCAATAATAATAGGTCACACGCATAAAAGAGAAAATAAAAGTACGTTCAAATCCAGTTGATGCTAGTTTTAAGCAGTGTTCTAAAAGACACTTGCCTAGGCGCTAAACGTTCATGAAACGCCTAGGTCTCGCCTAGAATATTATAACTATGTCTGAATTCTCGGCCCCGCCTAGGCGCTAGGCCCAGCTGTGGCACCTATCGACCGCCTAGCGCTTTTTATACAGTACTATTAGGACATTATCCATGGAACATTACTAGTCCCTTAATACAAATTCACATTAAAAGAAACCATACATTTTCCTCTGTACCAAAAAAAAAAAAAAAAAAAAAATTTAAAAGAAACC
The DNA here is from genome assembly GCA_026119855.1 of Campanula takesimana. Classification (NCBI taxonomy): domain Eukaryota; kingdom Viridiplantae; phylum Streptophyta; class Magnoliopsida; order Asterales; family Campanulaceae; genus Campanula; species Campanula takesimana. Next base: position 151,526 of record JAOWBW010001233.1, on the reverse strand, counting down.
AAACTTGATAAAGTGCAAATAGATAATAAGATCCCTAAGCATCGGTAGGAAAAACGATTTTCTTGAACATAACCTTGAAAGGTTTCTCCCGGCCAACAACGAGCCGCCGGATTCCATTCTTAATAGAAATGCTAACCTCTCCACAATTTGGGCGGCAAAAGTTGCACACCGTGGGGCAGAACACAAACTTGTAACCGTCCTCGTACGTCGCAATATTAAACCAATTGCTTCCAGTTTCGCGGCCCGGGTTCCCTTCAACCCCGTTAGTACTGACCACACGTTCCCCGTCGTACTCATCAACCCTCCACACAGTCGACTGACGACAAATCGTCTCGATGTACGGGAATTTGATGTTTAGGTCAACCCCTAGTCGGATTACGCCTTTTTTCGGGTCAACTGGGGTGAAGTTGACGGGGAGGCCCTCGTCGACTTCTTGGTCTGCCTGTGCCACATCGAGTGGGCACGTTTCGTTTCTGGTGGTGGCGGTTACGACACCTCCGCCACTGCCACGGATTACTGGTAGTACGCGGTAGTCAGTGCCAGTGCGGAGCACGTTTCCGTCAATGTCACGAACAGCGTCAGATGATCCATCGGTTATACATAGGGGAATGGTGGAGAAGGTGAATGTAAGGAAGGAAAGAAAGAGGAATGTTGATGTCTTCATTGTGATGTGTTGAGTGAATGAAATATGTGATGTTGAAATAAAATGTGGGTATATATAAGGGAGGGGCAAAAAGGGTACGTGGGTATATATTTAGTTGTTACTTTGACTTTGCAATAAAGTTGGAGATGGAGATGGTGCACGTAAGGTTGGTGGCTTTGGACATTAGTCACATGATCATATCTTCATGGATATATATGGTCATTACAAATTTATATATATATAAAAAAATCATTAACTTTCATTAAAAATAAATCAACAGTCCCTATATAACAATGTAAAAAATGGAAATTCAAGAAATATACTCCTTCCGTTTCAAATATCACATTTTTTTATGTTAGTACGAAAGAATGAGCAACAAATTTAAATTAATTTAATCATTCCAATAAAAATTTAGAATTATTGTTGATAGTATCTATAATAGTGTATTAATAACAAGTTTTATAATTTTGTTAGAATAATTAAATTAAACTAAAATTATTTTGTATTAACATATAAAAAAGTGAAAACTGGGAAAAACGTGTTTTACACTAAGTTAGCGTAAAACGCCTTTTAAAAATGGCGCGGTGACATTTTTGTAATACATGAAGTTGTTTTAAAGCAGGCGGTGACATTTTCGTAAATAATTGTTGCTTATTGTAAGTGTCACAGTAGTAGTGTTAAAAAGTGTCAGTCATGTACACTGACACTTATTGACACTTCCACTGACACTTTTGATAAGTGCAAGTATCAATGTTTATAAGTGCCAGTGTAATGGCTGACACTTTTAAACACTAACACTGATATTTTTGAAAAGTGCCAACGACAATGTTTAAAAACGTCAGTCCAAATGACTGACACTTTAAAATATTCACACTGGCATTTACGATGCTTGTCAGTATTTACAAAAATGTCACCGCTTGTTTTTAAAAACAAGCGTCTGCGTCTTTGAAAAAACACGTTTTACGAATTCTTAAAATAAAACACGTTTTTCATAAATCTACTCTATAAAAAGTGCGAAATTTATTACGCGACTGAAGGAGTAATGTTGGAAGTTCGTTTGCAAATGTGTTAAAAAAAAAAAAAAAAAAACCTCCAATTCCAATATAGCGAACACTCTTGGACTTGGAATAATCAAAAATGATAAAGACAAATTCTTCAATACAAAGGCCGTACAGACGTGAGGCGGGCAAACCCGGCGACCCGACCCACCCGCCCCGTCAGGCCCGTACTTCATCCAGCCACTGAGCGACACGTGGCGCGCTGTGAGCCACTCGCTGGTTCACCCAGTCGCGCGCTGCCACGTGTACTCCCTAAAAAAAAACCAAAAACTTTAAAATGCTATATCTTGGTATTTATAACTCAGAAAAATAAAATAAAAATACCGTTGTGTTCGTCTCGACGAGACGGAGAAAACTATATAGGTCATGATATGGTTTGATTTTTAAAAAAAAAAAAAACATATTTTTTTACACACAAAAATTTTGAGTTGCTCATCAGCTAGGATGTAACACTCTGTTCTGGTACAAGTAACACTTTCATCTTAAAAAAGTAACACTTTCTACTGTTAAAGGTAACAGCAGTTTTACAAAAAAAAAATTGGTTCTGCATTTCAATTGTTACTTTCTCAATAAAAAATTGTTACATTTCAGATATAATGTTACATTTAAGAATATAAACTGTTAAAATTGAGAAAAAAATTGTTACATTAATTTTTTATGAAATGTAACATTAGTTTAGTTGTCAATCCTATATTAATTTTGGGAGAAAAAAAGTGTTACATTTGAAAAAAAGAGTGTTACATTCCTTTTAAAAGAGTGTGACATTAGTGTAGTTGTCAATCTTTATGTTATCTTTAATCTATTACAGCAAAATTGTGGTACATTTTTGAAGAAAAAAAAAGTGTTACATTTGAAGAAAAAAAAATGTTACATTTCGTCATAATAAGTGTTACTTTTGTTGGGAGGAAAAAAAAAGTTAGAGTTGAAAAAAAAAAGGGGCATTAAAAAAAAAATTGAAAAGGTCGCCGGCCCGCCGCACGCCATGCAGCGGGTGTACAGGAGACTGGCCCAATGATAAATATTGAAATTAAATTTCAAAATCAGATATGATCGTGTGACTAATCTACAAAATTGCCGACCATACGTGCAGCCCTTTCATTCTAGCTCATTTGCAGAAGTCGTATTAAAAACGACAACTAACAAATTAGAAAGGTCCAAATCTAGGGTTCGTATATCAGTTTTTCTGAAGCCCTAAGGACACACATTAAATTTATGATTATAATTGTCATTTTATTTAATAAAAAAAATTATTTTCTTTTTTTATAATAAAATGATTTTTCCTATAATGTATAAACAATAAATAAAAAAATAAGTTTATAATTAAACTGACGGTCATAGTTATAGTTATGGGTTTAACAGAAAAATTGTACGTTCATTTTCTCGTAAGTTCGTACAGACAAAAATCAAATCTTCGAAACGATATCAACTTCTTAGGCCGGGACAAGATTGGAACTTTATGAGTTAATAGAGCTGACGTCATCATTATGTTATCAGTTATGCATAACCATTAGATCACATGTAATACACATGTGATCTCGTCTCCAAATCTACTATTTCATTTTTGTGTATAATAATATTGTGTATCATTAGTAGTTTAACTGTTTTATACTCCTTCCGTCCCAAAATAATCTCTCTTTTTTTACAGTTATAACGAAAGATCATTGAGCAATAATTTTAGATTGACTCAATTGTAGTAATGAAAATCTAAAACTTGTTATTGACACACTATCAACAATACTATCAATAACATGTTTTAGATTTTCATTAGGATAAGTAAATTAACTTAAAATCATAGCTCAAAGTTCCTTTTTAGTAACGTTGAGTTGAAAAAAGTATGAAAAACATTTTAAGACGGATGGAGTATCATTCATGAATTATGAAGAGAGTAGATATGTTGAAAAAAGTATAATGAGTAAGAAAAATATTCTGAGTTTGATAAGAGGGTAGGATTTGCAAGTGGAGTCTATTATTTAAGTATGTTTTTTTTAGCAATATTATTTAAATATGTTAATATGATAAGTGAAGTAGAGTAAATAAGAAAATAAAAAATAAATATTTCACTATAGTAGAGAACTTACCAATAAAACACACTAGCAGAAAACTGATGCGAGGTGTTAATGAAGAGTTGGTTTTGGGAGAAACTAGTTCCTCCATAAGTTATAAAAAGTCTATTTTTTAACCCTTTAAACCATAAGCCTTAAACCCTAAAGGGCCTAAACCTAGACCTTAAACCCTAAACCTTAAACTTTAACCATATAAAAACAGGACTTTTTATAAGTTATGGAGAAACTAGTTTCCCCCAAAAATTTCTCGTTAATGAATGGAGGGCGTACATGATTAGGAAATCTGATCTCTTGTACATGCTTTCTCTTTGGGCTACTTTTTTTTTATTATTTTTTTGACAAGCTAGTTAGATTTCATTTGTTGGTCCCAGAGGGCAGCAAGGGTATAGAACCGCTAGAGGGGGGTGAATAGCGGTCCAAAACTTTTTCCAAAATACCCTTAAAATCAACCGAGTACTTATCAGTTTGGCCAACTGCGGTTCAAAGCACAAGAACCGAACTGATAAAATGCACAGCAGAGTTTGCGGTTTGGTCAAATAGGATAGTTAAAGAGTTTGGTCGGTTTGACTCAGGTTGAAAAAACACTATGATGCAACTGAATAGTTAAACTTAAAGTTCAAAGGAAAACACAATTTATCTTTCAAGTCATTTCGTATATGGAGACAAGTTAAAGACCACAAACAAGAAAGATAAATAACAAGACAGAAAATAAAGATCAAACACACAAATTGAAGAGGTTCGTTCTTAAATGAACTATGTCCTCTACCTAGATGGTTAGTCTAGGATTTTCTAATAGCAATGAGACTTGTATTAATTTAGAGGAGGTTTTACAAGATGAATCTAAACTCTAAACAATAAGTCTAACCTAAGCTATAATAACAACCGGTGTTTTCGAAGTATATAATCTATGTGATCATATAAATCGGTGTGTGTGTGTGTGGAAAGAAATCAAATGCTCTAAGTATCTAAATGATGGTTGAGCATGTTGGTGTTGGTGCCCTAGGCACGTTTGTTAAACGTTGTATAAGTTATCATTTTATTCATAATGATAAAGAGATAATAAGATTATTATTGTTGCTCATGTTTGCTTATAATAATCTTCGTCCCTAGAGCTTAAATATTTCACTATAGTAGAGAATGGTACAAACATAATGGATTGGATCCTGAGCCTAAGAATCGTTCTAAGGCAAGAAGATGTGTTGTACATTCTTGATAGGCCTATTCCTAAAATAACCCAATGCCAGAAATAGACAATCACAAGAATCATGAGTATGATTCTAGGAATGTGAGTTGTCTTATGCTCGTAACTATGAACTCAAAGCTCCAACAAAGTTTGGAACTTGTGGAAGACTATTAGATAGGCGTGGAGTTGAGTTACATGTCTCAAAGAGCAATCTGAGCAAGGGAGGTATAAAACCATTATTGCATTCACTTTTTGCAAAAGGAGTAAAGGGCAATATGTGGAACCCACATGCTTAAGATAAAAGCTACGTAGAGCATCTTGAGAAACTTGGTTGTCCAATTGGATTGGAGCAAGCCACGGATCTCACTCTTGATTCATTGTCCAAAAGTTATAACCACTTCGTGATGAACTATAACATGCTTGGAATGAATAAGAATCTCACCGAGTTGCATGATATGCTGAAAACTGCGGAGATAAAGATAATGGAGAAAGGTTCTCCAATGCTCATGGTTCATTATGGAAAGGAGGTCAAATGCCAAAGGAAAGGTAAGACAAACTTGTCAAACCTAAAGGAAATAATTATGGTTAAAATAATAACTCTAATTGATGCTGTTAGGATTCATTGTTAGTACACCCACCTTAATTTGATTGATCCATGCCACGTGTCTTTTTATGGACTTTAGGACCGCATGTAATGAAGTTCTACTTCAATTTTTAGATAAGTCCATTTCTAGATTTTTGATTGTCTACGCTGAGTATAGTTCGGTTGTATCATTAGCGGTTTAGTGCTTCAAGCCGTCATCTTGAGACCGCCAGCATGGAGCCCTTCAGTTTTCATCAAACTACAGTTTGCATGTTTGATGAAACCGCCCATCAAGATCATTCTTCAAACCGCCCCTATGCTTGGTGAAACCGCAAAGCAGTTATTGAAGAATTAAAGATATGTCATTTATTCCTTAGACAAACATTCCCTTTTTTAACCGTAAAAGGATGTTGTTATGTCATGTCAAAATAACTCTAAGTTAACTTGGAGTTTCTGCAAGGAATGTCGGTATGTCTATCAGTTTGAATTGTTTACCGTTAGTCCTTTCTGCAACAAAGGACAAATGTCAGGTAGTGGTGCAACAACTACCTAGGACTACAAGACAAAACCAAGGACGAAAATGACAGCTCAACCAATGGATTTCGACAGCACTGTACCCTTCAAATTTGATTCAAATCTTTACCAACGGTCACAAGGGTGCTCTGCCTATAAATAGCCTCCATTATTCAACAATGAAGGTTGCTGATCTTCAAGAGATTTATTCCCAAGTGTTCAAGTTTGCTTTGAAGATTCAAGCCCAGATATTCATATCTTTAAACCATCTCCATAGCAAACCCAGTTTTCTTCATCAAAGCTTCAAGCCTAACAACCTTTCATATTCAGCCTTTACACCAAAAGACTTTCATTTGCTCAACCATCATTTAGATACTTAGATCATTTGATTTCTTTTCACACACACACCCGATTTATATGATCACATAGATTATATACTTCGAAAACACTGGTTGTTATTATAGCTTAGGTTAGACTTATTGTTTAGAGTTTAGATTCATCTTGTAAAACCTCCTCTGAATTAATACAAGTCTAGTAGCTATTAGAAAATCCTAGACTAACCATCTAGGTAGAGGACGTAGTTCATTTAAGAACGAACCTCTTCAATTTGTGTGTTTGATCTTTATTTTCTGTCTTGATATTTATCTTTCTTGTTTGTGGTCTTTAACTTGTCTCCTTATACGAAATGATTTGAAAGATGAATTGTGTTTTCCTTTGAACTTTAAGTTTAACTATTCAGTTGCATCATAGTGTTTTCTCAACCTGAGTCAAACCTCCCAACTCTTTAACTAACGTATTTGGCCAAACCGCAAACTCCGCTGTGCATTTTATCAGTTCGGTTCTTGTGCTTTGAACCGCAGTTGGCCAAACTGATAAGTACTCGGTTGATTTAAGGGTATTTTCGAAAAAGTTTTGGACCGCTATTCACCCCCCCCCCCACTCTAGCGGTTCTATACCCTTGTTGCCCTCTGGGACCAACAAGTGGTATCAGAGCATATCCACCAAACTTGTTTTTACAAGCTTAACCGCTTGGGTGCTGATCCAATGGCAAACACAAACACCCATATGATGCAAACATCCAATTCGAATCACTTACCGATTCTGGATGAAGATAGTTTTATCTTTTGGAAAGATAGGATGATGAAACACATGATTTCATGTGATCGTAGACTGTGGACCGCGGTTACTGATGGACCATATGTTCCTATGAAAGCTAATCCACGTGCAGGAACCGCAGGAGAAGAAGCTGAAGTTAAGAAGTTAGAAAGTGAATGGACTGATGCAAACCGCATCAATGTGGATTTTTATGGAAGAGCTATGTCCATGCTAGTGTCAGCTATTGACTTAAGGACTCATTCTAAGGTGCTTCACTGCAAAACCGCAAAGGCTACCTGGGATGCTATAGTTCACTTTTTGGAAGGAGATTCAGATACCAAGAAGAACCGCCTCTATCAACAGAGAAGACTCTTTGACTATTTTGTTAAAGATCCTAAGGAATCTCTTAGACAATGCTATGAGAGGTTTATAGATATTGTTAATGTGTGTTTTTCTCTTGGACATGTCTATTCTAATACAGATTTGAACATGAGATTCATGCAAGCTCTTAGTAGCAAATGGCTGATCAAAACTACTAACATTGAAGACAACAAGGACTTGGAAGCTCTTGATCTTCGACACTTGTATGCCATGCTGAAGGTTTTTGAATTCAAGCTTGAAGAGGTCCATGAAACCGAAAGCAGATTTAAGACACTCTCTCTAGCTGCATTCAACAATACCTCATCTCCTGTCTACAATCCAGACCATCATCAAACCGCTCCTCACCTCCACTTGCAAACAGCTCCTCCTGACCAAAATGTTCCTAGATACAATTCTCAAACCGCACCTTCTGAGTATTACCAACAGTCTCACCAATCCTATCCTCAATCACATCAACCATATCCTCCTTATCAATCTTATCAGCAGTCTCATCAACCCTACACTCCTCCTCAAAGTTCTTATGCTCAGAGTGTAGGATCACAATCCTCAAGTTCTACTCAAGTTGATTTTGATGAAATGGATGATGAAGAATTTGCTTTATATGTGAAGAAATACACCAAGTTCAGGAAAAACAATAGATCTCAATTTCCATCCAAAGGCCCAGCAAAGTTTGTCCCTCCAACCAGATTCAACAAAACTGCAGATCCCAAGACAAGGGATGACTTGGTCTGTTATAACTGCAGACAGCCAGGTCATTTTGCTTCAAGTTGTCCCAAACCGCGTTATGAAGCCGCGCCAGCAAAGAAACCATTTAACAAGAAGTTCGTGAAAAGAAGAGGAATTGTAGCTGACCAAGGAGATCAACCGCTGACATGGATGGGTTCAGACTCAGATGAAAGTGATGATGAAGAAACTGCAAATCTCTGCCCCATGGGATTTGAAGAAAGAATTGAAATTGACGAAAGCCTTCCACTGCCAAATCAACAAATGAAGTCAGTTTCACCTAAGACTCCTGAGGCTAGATTAAGCAAAGCTCCTACAACACCAAACTACACTCCTGAGGTTCAAGCAGACCAAAGTCATGATGACCAGGTACTAGAACGTGCTAATATTATATGTCAACAACACACTGTGCTTAAAAAGGCATATAAACTAATGGCTGCGGAACTTGAAAAATCCCAACGTGTATGTAAATCCCACAAGGAGGAAATTGAAAACCTCAAGCTCCAAATTGCTGGGATATCTACTATTGTGGATGAAAACCGCTATCTGAAGGACAGAACCGAGGTACTTCTCACCCAAATCCATGAGCTTACCGTACAAAGGGATGACCTTAAAAAAGTGACCGATGTATGGACTAAGTCTGGTGTCACCGTGGAACAAATCCTAAATTCACAAATTCCTACTTCGGATAAAAGTGGATTGGGGTTTAAAACCGATGATGGGTGTAAGTGTCCTTGTCTCTGTGCCGAAGGTGGTGTGAAACCTACTGAACAAACCAAAGAAATTCCTAAGGTTAATCATGCTGGTAAAAAGGGATCAAAACAAGAAATTAAAAGGCAAAATTATTTCTTTGAGTATCCTAAAAACCAGACTGGGAGAGATTCAAAGTGGAAAGAGAAATCCATAGCGGCTGAGGCAACCAATGAAGTATTGAGTGATGAAACCGCTCCTAGTCGGTTTAAGGAAAATCCTATCATTTTCCCTAAAGCCGCACCTAAAGGAAGGTTGAGCTCAAGAAGGTAATCTTTGTTAAAGCCAAAACCGCTGACCAGTAAAACATGAGAAACCGAAGGTCAGTAAAGGGTTTGTAAAACCGTAACCAAAACCTGGATTTATTCATTGTGCTATTTGTGCTGATTATGGTCATGGTGCTGGTCATTGTATTTTAAGGTTCACACCCAATGCCAAGGGACGTAAAAATCCTAAGGTCAAACAGGTGTGGGTCCCAAAAAGCTGCTAACCCTAGGACCCAAAAGAATAAGGGGGACCAAAATCTTTAATGTTTATTTTTCAGATCTTATGCTTTATGGATGGAACCGCAAAGAAGAATAAGGATCTTTGGTACTTGGATAGTGGTTGCTCACGACACATGACCGGAGATAATGAACTTCTTTGTGATTTCATCAGTATGAGAGGCCCCCCAGTAGTGTTTGGAAATAACAAGAAAGGAGAAACAATAGGATATGGGGCAATCAAACGTGGAAAAGTGACCATTGAAAATGTGTCACTAGTAGAAGGACTCAAGCACAACCTTCTCTCCATATCTCAGTTTTGTGACAAAGGAATGAACTGCAACTTTACTTCAACTAATTGTTTCATCAAAGATGCAACTTCCGGAGTTACTCTACTGACTGGCAACAGAACAGGTGATGTATATATGATAGATTTGAGTAATGTTGTTTCTATTGCTGACCTCTGTTTTGTAGCCAAAAATGTTAGTGAAAGCAGCTGGTTATGGCATAAGCGGCTCAGCCACTTGAACTTCAAGTATCTAGCAAAACTGCAAAGGGATGGTCTTGTCAAAGGACTACCCAAAGTGGCTGACCATCATGATAAGAAATGTAAAGCATGCCAGCTTGGTAAGCAGCCCAAACAGTCATTTCCAAGCAAAACCGCTTCTTCAACGAACCGCTGCTTACAACTGCTTCACATGGATTTATTTGGACCTGTCCAACCGCCAGTATAGGAGGAAACCGCTATACCTTGGTGGTTGTTGATGACTTTTCAAGATATACATGGGTGGAAATGATGGCCTCAAAAGATGATACTTATGGCATCGTAACCGCTCTATTTAGACAGCTCCAAACTCAGAAATTGGATGACATTGTTGCTGTGCGTTCAGATAATGGAACCGAATTTACAAACAATGGTGTTGCCCAATATTGTGATGATCATGGAATTGATCATAACTTCTCTGCCGCTGGGGTTCCACAACAGAATGGAGTTGTAGAAAGAAAGAACAGGACTTTGATTGAAGCCGGGAAGACCATGATTGCAGAAGCAAAGCTTCCCAAATACTTCTGGGCCGAAGCTGTCAATACCGCATGTTTCACCCAGAACCGCTCCCTAATCATCAAAGTTCACAACAAGACTCCTTATGAATTGTGGAGAGGCAGATCACCCAACATTGCCTTCTTTAAAATATTTGGATGCAAATGCAACATCTTATACAATGGCAGAGAGCATCGAGGTAAATTTGATGCTAAAGCCGATGAAGGTATTTTTGTTGGTTATTCAAAACACTCTAAATCTTTTCGTTGTTTTAATAAAACTTCATTAAAAATTGTAGAGTCAGTCCATGTTACATTTGATGAACATGATCTTCTTGAGCCACATATGGTTCCAAATGTTGCTGATGATTTTAGTGGTTTTGAGACAGGTACATCTTACCCTAATCATGCAACCACAAAAGACCAACCTACTCAAACCGCTCCATCAGGTTCTCCAGCCGCTCTAAACCAAACCGAAGGTGTTGCTGTAGAACCTCACTCTTCTGATCCCATTCAAACCATTGATCCAGTTCCAAACATCACCTTCAATGAAGATTTCAATGATTATCAAGAAGATCCTCCTCTAGAAAATCTTCAAGAAATAGTGGTTCATGAAGACCTCCCTCCAGAAATCAATGAGCATAGAGACCATCCAACAACCAATGTTATAGGTCCTATCAGTTCTGGTGTTCAAACAAGAGGAAGCTTAACTCATAGAGATAACCACAGTTTGTTCTCAACCGCACTGTTATCTCAGATGGAACCGAAGAAGGTAGATGAAGCTCTAAGTGATCCAAGTTGGGTAGCTGCAATGCAAGAAGAGCTTAATCAGTTGAAAGATGCAGAGTTTGGACTCTAGTTCCAAGGCCCAGAGATCACACTGTAATTGGAACAAAATGGGTATACAGAAATAAGATGGATGAAAATGGTACTATAACAAGAAACAAAGCAAGGTTGGTTGCTCAAGGTTATAGGCAAGAAGAAGGAATTGATTATGATGAAACCTTTGCCCCTGTAGCCAGACTTGAAGCCATTAGATTGTTCCTGGCCTATGCCTCCTTCAAGAAATTCAAGTTATATCAAATGGATGTGAAGAGTGCATTTCTGAATGGTGAACTACAAGAAGAAGTTTATGTAGCTCAACCGCCAGGATTTGAAGACAACAAATATCATAATCATGTCTTCAAGCTCAAGAAGGCCTTGTATGGACTCAAACAAGCTCCAAGAGCATGGTATGACACTCTATCTAAATTTCTTATTGAACAAGGCTTCTCTAGAGGTAAAATTGATACAACCCTATTTATTGCTAAACACAAAGGTCATTCATTATTAGTTCAAATATATGTTGATGATATTATTTTGGTTCTACTAATGAAACAATGTGTGTTAAGTTTGAGAAGCTCATGAAAGGTAAATTTGAGATGAGTATGATGGGAGAGTTGACATTCTTTCTTGGACTCCAAATCAAGCAATGTCATGATGAAATCTTTATCAACCAAGCCAAATATACCAAAGACTTGATCAAGAAATTTGGGCTTGAAACCGCTAAGCCAGTTGATACCCCAATGCAAAAGGCCTGCGGTTTGGATCTAGATGAACAAGGTAAGAAAGTGAATCAGACACTCTACCGAGGTATGATTGGCTCTCTTCTTTACTTAACTGCAAGTAGGCCAGATATAATGTTCAGTGTGTGTGTTTGTGCTAGATTTCAAGCTGACCCTAGAGAATCTCATCTTATAGTTGTTAAACGTATTATTAGATATTTATGTGGCTCTGTTAACCTTGGACTTTGGTACTCCAAAGAATCTTCATTTGATTTGTTAGGTTATTCAGATGCTGACTTTGCAGCATGTAAGATTGATAGAAAGAGCACTAGTGGTACATGTCAGTTCCTTGGATCTCGGCTTGTATCATGGTCCAGCAAGAAACAAGCATCGGTTTCAGTCTCAACCGCTGAAGCTGAATATATAGCAGCTGGAAGCTGTTGCTCTCAAATTCTCTGGATGAAACAGCAGTTGGAAGACTATGAAGTATTTGAGAAAAACTGCCCTATCTACTGTGATAGTACCGCAGCAATATCAATCTCCAACAATCCAGTACAACATTCAAAAACCAAGCACATTGACATAAGATATCATTTCCTCAAAGATCATGTTGAAAAGAAGAACATTTTTCTAGCAAAGGTGGGAACCGATGATCAAATTGCAGATATTCTCACCAAACCGCTTGAAAATTCTAGATTCTTTCATTTACGAGGAGAAATGGGTATGCTGGAACTTACTTAATATAATTCATGCCTATTTATTTTTTGTTCTAATGATTTTTGTTAAGTATTTTGGCTCTATTAAGAAAATGCAAATAGCTTGCGGTTCAATCGACGAAACCGCAACATTAATGGTTCGGCTAAAGATTCCACTCAAATCGAAGAGTCAAGAAGAACAACTTCAGTTTGATCCAAACCGAATTGTCAAAGCAAGGACTCGGTTTTCTCCACTAAAACCGAAGATAGATCTGAGAGATATCGGTTTCATCAAAACCGAGAATGAGGAAAAGGTAAGTCGGTTTACTCAAACCGCTCAGGTATGATATTGCATTTTAGTCCCTACTTTATGTCACTTCATTCCTTAAGGATCTTTATGCAATTATCTTTGCCGCATTAAATGCAAATTGACAGGTACACTGACGGTTGAGTTTCCTTTAGCCGTCATGCCCGCTCCACTACCCGAGGTGGTGAATTGAGTATAAAAGACAAACTAAATTTTAATTTAACTTTTTACCTTCTTACTCTTTTTAGCAAAAACCCTTTCTCTCTCCTCTGCACACACTCTCCACTCTCTGTTCTCACTCAAAATTTTCTTACTTAAACAAATTTTTTTTAATGGCACCAAAGAAATCAATCGATCTTGCTTCTACTTCTACATCTTCCAAACCTTCGAAGCCTGATATAGTATGAATTTCTGAACCCTAACTCAGTTTATTTCTTTTGTCCGCCATTGTTGAAGCTTAAAAGCTTGTTCATCTTCCTTTGATCATTTTATGCTTTTTCTTCTAATTTTTGGTTGGCCTGAACTCGCATTGTCATAAATATACTGTTTGATTACTTTATGTTGTGATTTGTGTTCAATTCTTGGGCAAATCGATTTTTGGGTTATTTGGTGTTCTTGCGCATATTTGCAGATTCTGGGTTCTAGTGTTGTTATTTGCCTTAACTTATTTAGAACTTTGTTAGAATCTGCCCTTTGTGATCATTTTGGTATAATTCTTTCACATTTTGGTTAAGACTTTGTTTTGCATATTCATACTCTGTTCTTCGTGTTTTTCGTGCATTCAAACTCTTTTTCAAAAAATTTCCTCTTTGATCCGTTTTATCTTTATTGTTCACTCATTTTTTGTTTTTACATTTTTACCCTTACTCTCCTTGAACCGCATGTTTTCATTGTTAGGATTCCTTGTTATAGTTTGTAAGACTTAATCAAACCGCGGTTTGCTTAAGGATTCAAACTATCACTCTTTAAGCTATTTCTGACTTAGAATATTTTTTTTCAGGATCCTTCAAACTTTGTACCCGGCTCTAGGATACTAGAAGAGAAAGTTAAACAAGATGCAGTTGGAAGGAAGCTCCTCAAACTGCTGAGTGATGCGAAGCTGCTCCCTCGGTTCCTTATGGATGAACCGCAGTTTGTTACAATCATCTGCGCTGAATTCTTTGAAAATGGGATTGCTACTAATGCAGCTTTGTTAGATGTAAGGGGAGAACAAATCAGAGACCTAGAAACAGGTCAGGTGAAGTATGAGGATGCTATCAAGTCCACCGTCTGTGGCAAAGAAGTGATCTTAACCGCTTCCAAAATTGCAGTTCTAGCAGGACTTGAGAATTCTGGTGTTTTGGGAATTAAACCGGAGGTTCTGAGCAATACAACTATGGAGTTAATTGGAGTAAATTATTTCTCCACCAAGAATTCCTCCAAAAAGGACTTTGGAGAAGTAATGGCTTATCTATGTGAATTAGTTGATTCTGGAGTCATGTGCAAAAATGGGAACCACAATAACTTTACAAGTGAACAGTATGCTTACTGCGTGGCAATTCTTAAAGGGAAGAAACTGCACTGGCCCAAAGTCGTGATAAAGGAGATCATCAATGCCCTAAACCGCCTCCATGCCGCTAAAGCAGCTGGGAAGTCTAAGATCAGGACCCACTGCAGGCTTCTGACCAAGTTCTTGAATCAAGATATGGATATCTTCAAATTCAGTTCAGATAACAAAGACTATTGGTTGGATCCAATTGAGAAATCCATTTTTGGATTATCAAAGCTTGATGCCTTCAGAACCGCATTTGGATGGCGGTATGCACAGGCAGTTTGGAATGAGGACCCTCTTCCTGAAGCCGAACGTGGACCATTTCCTGAGGCTCAGCTCAACAAGTCTGGGAAACCGTATGCTGGTGCCATTGCTGATCAGGCCCATGCTACGATGTTAAGAAATGAAGGTCAGACGGCTACTTTGAACAGATTAGGTTTAAGCCATCTTGCCCAGACCGCGGTACAGGATGAGGGGGAGTCTGCGGTTGAGGGGGAGCCTGCAGTTCGGTCTAAACCTGCGGCTCGTCCCAAGGAAACCACTGCTACAAGGAAGAGAAAGGGAACCGCTCAAATCCCTTCAATTATTACTAAGGTAGACCTAGCCAAACCTAAACCCTCATCCAAACCGCCCTCTAAACCTTCATCTTCATTCCCTCCAATTAAACTTTCCCCTACCTTTTCAAAACCTCCAATTCCCAAACCTCAAATTAAACCCATTTCTCCATTACATCAGAATGTGGAGAAATCCCTTAACTTTGCTATGGATGCCTCCTCTCTCCTCTCCTCCTAAACCTTCAACCTCTAAACCGCCCTCTGTTCAATTCTCTGAAGAACAGTTGGCTGAGATCTATAAAGCCTTTCCCAACCTTAAACCTTCAACTCAAACCGAGCCTGAGCAGACTGAAGTGTCTGAGGCTGCAGTTCAGATTGATCAAACCGAGGTGTTTGAGACTGAAATTTTGCCTGAACAGACTGATGTGTCTGAGGCACTACTTGAACCTGAGCAAGATGTTGCAATTCTTGAGGTTCAACCACCAAAGAAGAAAAGAAAGTTGGTGAAGAAAAGTGATTTTGTGGAACATTGGCAGTCAAGGCCACCAGGAGCAGTAGACTTCAGTGAGGCTGATTACAAAAGAGATCACTCACCTCTTGAAGGTGCTTTTGCAAAAGAATTAAGAGAAAGAGCTGAGATGAGAAAGGCAGGTATTGACCCAATGATGGTTGAAGTCTCCCCTCCTTCAATTCAGAGAAAACTGGACTTTAACTCTCCTGATCACACTCCCTCTCCAGTTCAATCATCTCCGGCTCAACCAGGTTCCAGTACTTCATCTCCAGATCTTCCTTATGCTTCAACGAGGTTTTGCCATCTCTAGTTAAACCATCTACGTCGGTCCAACCGATGGCTCTGTCTTCAGTTTCACCATCTGCTCCGCCATCGGTTTCAATCATTAAACCGAAGACTAGGAAAAGGAAGAGTGCTGCTGAACTAGCTTCCTACTTGAAGCGGTTCAAATCAGAGACTTCAAGGGATAGAAGGGCTGGGGCTCGTGCTCGTGCCGCTGTTAAAGCCGAAGAAAGGTTTCTCAAGTCAGGCCGCCCCAACCCTTATGCAATTTTTCCCAAAGATGATATGGAAGCTGTTGTGGACCAAATCATTCTAGCCGCTGCAGAACAGCTTTTGGCTGAAATAGCCTATCAGGTTATGAATGATCCCACTCTTGCCTCCCAATTCTTTCTGTTCTTTAATTGTCTTTGCATTCCCAATCTCTATAGATTATTCATTGTGCCTTCTCCTTCCATCTTTCTCTATGATAACTATATGAGATATGATGTTCCTCCCCCTCCTCAAACCGAAGTTATTCCTTACTATTTTTCCCTTCCTTTTGACCCCATAGAATTTGAAACCGCCATTAGGATGTCTATGGGTGAAACCTTAGAAGATGCACATACTCTCCTGAAAGGCAAATCTAAATTGCATTCTTCTCCTTCCCATTAAACCGATGATACCATCTCTCTTTCTTCCGATGATGAGTCTGTGCCAGACTACACTCCTTCTGATGAACCTCCTCCTTCATTTTCTTCCTATCCGGTTTTACCACTTCATGCCTCGACCGCCGATTTGATAGATGCGGTTAGAAACATTCAGTTTCATCAGCAAACCGCCACTTCTCGTTTTGACACTCATCTCCTCTCTATTCAGTCTGATCTTGATGCCATTAAGGGGGAGAGAGTGAATGAGAGATTTGATGATAGATCAAGACAACAACAATTAGATGAGAGATTGAACTTCATTTTGGAAAATCAACTGGCTCTTCAAGATCTTGTCAGAACCAACAATGATCTTTGCAACTTAAAGTTTCAAGCCGTTGATGCAACACTTCAATCTGTTGTTGAGAAACTTGACATTTTGGCCCAGCATGCGTTTGATTCTTCTGAGCTTATCCTGCATAGAACCGGGAAACTTGTCAAGCAAGCCGCTGCAATTGAATTAAAGATTGATGAACCGACTGAAGTTCGGCTTCGTGCAGCTGACTTTGTTTTTGAAGCCGCCCGTGGCTCCAGTTCTAGGAATGATGATCAAACCGCCCCTGTTGTTAATGCTCAAGCCGCAGAAGAACAAGCTGCTCCAGACGCTCAAACCGATCAGAACCAAACCGCAGATGATGCTGCTGCTGCAAGGGGTTCTGTTGCAGATGAAGTAGACTAGATTTCATTTCTTAGTCTTTCTTTTTGATGTCTCTTGTAATTCATACATTGTAAGTTACTATCCTTTATGATTGAATTATAATGAGAATGACTGCATAGCATTCAGTTTCCAAAACTTTGTTTATTCAAACTGCTTGTTTGTGAAACAATGCTTGCATTTCTTAAAACCTCATGCACTACATTCATCATGAAAATACTTTTAAGTGCATTGTGTTTTAAACATTCAGTTTAAACATGCATTTCTGATTCTCAAAATCATATCATTCTATATGCATCTGAATGTATTTCTTTTCTATCTTTTCTTCATTTCCTTTGTTTTTGATAGATTAGAAATCTATGATCTAGCATAGTGTGTGCATTGACTTGGGACATGCAATTTCATGAAATTTATTTCGGACATGTTCTTACCAAGTATAATGTTTTGCTATTATCATAGTGTGGTAATGGCATCAATCAAATAGGGGGAGATTGTTAGGATTCATTGTTAGTACACCCACCTTAATTTGATTGATCCATGCCACGTGTCTTTTTATGGACTTTAGGACCGCATGTAATGAAGTTCTACTTCAATTTTTAGATAAGTCCATTTCTAGATTTTTGATTGTCTAGGCTGAGTATAGTTCGGTTGTATCATTAGCGGTTTAGTGCTTCAAGCCGTCATCTTGAGACCGCCAGCATGGAGACCTTCAGTTTTCATCAAACTACAGTTTGCATGTTTGATGAAACCGCCCATCAAGATCATTCTTCAAACCACCCCTATGCTTGGTGAAACCGCAAAGCAGTTATTGAAGAATTAAAGATATGTCATTTATTCCTTAGACAAACATTCCCTTTTTAACCAATCACCCCCCCCCCCCCTCTAGCGGTTCTATACCCTTGTTGCCCTCTGGGACCAACAGATGCAATTTGGTAAAATGGCAATTGGATTGACCATTTAGAATTGTAGTCAAAATTCTGGATGATCAATAAAAGAAATGGTAGTGGGACTCCCGCTTGGAAATATTTATGTTATAAATTAATCTTTCTAAATTTAATTATTGGATATTGGATATCGCAATAATTAGTAAATTGAAAGACTGCTTATAGTAAAGTTTGATCTATGAATGGTAATGATGCAATGGTTGCAACATTGTTCGTGGAACACTTGTAAAGTGACTTTACTTATGAAGCAGAAATTATTATTTTGTTATAAGATAATGAAGGATATTTATTTCTTATTTGGAATAAGAAAAGTGTTTTATTTATTATGATTTACTTAATTGTGTTATCATATAAATAAATCTTATATCCTAAATCATGAAGAACGAAATAATAACTGAGGTTATGACATAAATAATCAAATTCTTTATGCATTATTGTTTTGATCAAATAAATGAGAAATGCATATCTAAAATTCCATGGAACGGAGTTTTAATTCATATGATTTGGAATCACATGATTTATGCAAATCTTATTTACTTGGATCAAGACATCTTTTACTATGAATAGTAAAAGGCCAATATCTTACTTGACCTAATACATGTCAATGTATATGGTGCATTAAGTAGCAATGCTAATAGAGAATTTTGGTTGGACTTGGTAAAATTATTCAAAGATTCTGATTCGATCAAGATGATGAACAATTAAACCGAGAATTTGACAGTCATCGTCAAAATTGTGAAATAGTTTCACAATTAACTTCACTAAGAACACAATTCTAAATGATGTGTCTACTTGGAAGTACAAGAACCTTATTGGATATGGTTCATTAGATGATAAAGTCAAATTGATCTTCCATTATTAATTTTGGGGTTATGTATTACAAACCGCTATAACTACACTAATTTGAGTTCCATCAAAAGAGGTTAAATGGTGAAAGAAAACTCGGTTTGTCTTTCATTAAGATTTAAGATGGTGAGACCTTTTGGAAAGGAGTTGTCTGGGACACACTCACATTTAAATCTAATAAATATATTTTCATGGGAGATCCTAAGGAAACTTGAGGATAAAATTTTACTCATAAGAAACAAATGGTTTGTTGCTTATGATGATACTTTTCTGGATAAAAGGTTTATCTCTAAAAGAATCAGTGGGAGTAAAATATATCTCGAATGGTTCGAGACCTAGAAAATATAATTTAACCTATGGAAGTTGAACAAGTTTTCACAAGGGGTTGTGAAAATCCGTTCAAGATATACAAGTACTTGCACTCATGATAAAATACAATCTATTAGAAGAAATAATAGATATTTCTAAATAGAAAGTATTGATGTAAAGTTCATTTAGAATGAATTATTTACCACCTATCAAAGATGCAATATCAACTCCACATTTAGATTAATGGCTTAGAGTCATAAAATCTAAAAGGCAATTCATGTGTAATAATCAAGTTTGAAACTTGATCATTCTAACCTAAGGTGTAAAAACCAAAGGAGATGAATGACTTTTCTTGGAGAAAAACTTACATGGGTAGCAAGAAACTTATTAGAATTTTCATAGTCACATGTTCATATTTGGAATATGAAATTTGACAAAATGATGTCAAAAACAAGCGTTCCTCAAGGGGAACTCACTTAAGGATGTATTAATACAACCTAAAAGTTTTGATAGTCAAAGAAAATTCTAATAAAGTATGTAAGCTGCGGAAATCCATTGGATGGATTGAAGCAAGCTTTTGGGAGTTGGAATCTCCGTTTTGATGAATCAAAGAATTTTGCTTTATCAAGAACGAAGATGAACCTTGTATACACAAGAATATTAGTGGGAGCATAGTGCAATTCCTTATCTAATATGTGGATGACATATTGCTCATTGGAAACGACATTCCTACACTTTAATCTGTAATGATTTGGTTAAGAAAGTGTTTCGCAATGAAGAATATGGATGAAGCCACATAAGTCATTGGCATTAAGATCTATGGAGATAGATCAAGGAAGCTAAATGGTTTAAAGCCAATGTACACATATTGACAAAGTTATAAGAAGATTCCGCAAGGACAATTCTAAGAGAGGACATTTGTCAATGTTACATGGAGTTTCTCTAAGCAAGACTCAAATGTCCTAAAGACAAAAGATGAGCATGAGAAAATGAATGAGATGCCATTTTCTTCGGTAATTGGATCCATGATGCCATGATAAGTACTAAGCCGGATATATCTAATGCTTGGAGCATGACGAGTAGATATCAATCCGACACCGGTGAGACTCACTGGATGGCTATGAGAGCGATTCTTAAAGTACTTTAGAAGAACTAAAGATTCGTTTATGATCTTTGAAGGTATGGAAGATGATCTCGGATGCATGCTTCCAAACCAACAAAGATGATAATAGATCGCAATAAGTTTTTGTGCATATGTCAAATAGTGGAACTGTAAGTTGGAATGGTTCCAAGCAGAGTACAGTCACTAATTCTATAACTAAATCTAAGTATATTGCCGCATTGGATGCTGCAAAGGAAGTGGTTTGGATTAAGAAGTTCATTGTTGAACTTGAGATGGTTCCTAGCATTGCTAATCTAATAGACTTTATTAGTAATAATAGTGGTGCTATTGATCAAGCAAAAGAACCAAGAGCACATCCTAAATCCAAACACATACTTAGGCGTTTTCTTATCATTCGAGAAATCGTTGATAAGGGAGACGTAAATATATACAAAGTACCAAGTAATGATAACGTTGCAGACACGCTAACAACGGAACTTCCACAAGCTAAACATGATGGTCATGTTAGGTCTATGGGTATTGGATACCTAGAGATTGGGCCTAGGGCAAGTGGGAGATTGTTGGTGTTGGTTCCCTAGGCACATTTGTTAAATGTTGTATGAGTTATCATTTTATTCATAATGATAAAGAGATAATAAGATTATTATTGTTGCTCATGTTTGCTTATAATAATCTTCGTCCCTAGAGCTTGTTAAGCACTATTATAAAGGCTAAATGATCATGGGATGATCATGTTAGATTTATGGGTACTTGTTTGGAACAAGGTACTGGACATGACCCGCGGTATGAGATTTATGTCATGGTCAATGTCATATATAAATCTCATATTAGTTATGTCATTTGAATCCTTAGACATGAAGTTATTATAGTCTTCCACTTGATGAAGATTATGTTTGACATATTCAAACGCTGCCTTAACACGGTAGTTATAAAGGGTATGATTGGCATAATCGGATTCACGTATGGGAGAATAATAAGCTAATTGGATTTGTCCTTCTTCGGAAAGATGTCAAGCTTGGGCCCCTCGAAGGAATGATGTTGGTGAAATGTTTGGCCAAACTCAAATGGATTGATTGGATCAATGTCATTTGGATTATCAACATATTCGGAATCGAGAAAGTATTGAACAATACAAGTTGACTTATTGACCATGACTTGTGTTCAATGACATCGTGGACAAATGGATTGTGACATATTCTAAAGGAATGCGAACTTGTATCTAGTTATACTATTTGGGTAGGTATGACGGTTTGCTAGAACCTAATCATATCTTATGGTTTCATGTTTGAACCCATTGCCAACTTAGTATAATCCTAGAGGGTCACACACAATAGAACGAATCTTAAATAAGGACTATATCGGAATATTGAGTCGAAGGACTTTGGAGGAATTTGGAAATTAGGGAAATCTGGGGCAGGTGTGCGACCGCACAAAAGGGTTTGGGAGGCCGCACAGATTGGCTCAAAAAGTACCAGAACCTTTCAGATAGATGTGCGACCGCATAAGTGGTTTTGGGCGGCCGCACACCATGTCGGGACTGGTTTCCTGATTTGATTTGGAAAAGAATTTTGGACGGGTTTAGACACAAGTTTCCTATTTGGAATATGTCTAACTTGTATATAAACAGAAAAATTCGGCCAGAATCAAAGCTAATGCTTTTGTGTAAATCTCAAAGAGTTTGAGAGAGAGTTTTATTTTGTTCTAAGACATCCTAGATTGAAGAACAAAATAATACACAAATAATATTTCATATAGTTCATATTAATTGTGAAAACGTGTTTCACAATTTTGGTCTAGCAACCAAGATCAAGTGTTCTTGATATTCGTTCGTGGTGTGGATACCACTAGAGGGTGAAACTTATCATCTTTAAAGTTTGTAATTCTTGCTATGACCGTGATCAAGTTTTCAAGTCTCTATCGAATTCAAGGTTGCAAAATCAAAGGTATCAAGGGTTAGTATTCTAGTATTCATTATGTTGTATTTGACTTAATCATATGAATGGATCTATGGGCTTTGGGTTTCATAAAAATTTAAATGCTTAATTCTGCTGCTCATGTTACTACGAAACCCAACAGAGCAAATGGAAATCTTTCGGTGTAAAGACTGAGTATGAAAGGTTGTTAGGCTTGAAGCTTTGATGAAGAAATTTGGGTTTGCTAAGGAGATGGTTTGAAGATATGAATATCTGGGTTTGAATCTTCAAAGCAAACTTGAACACTTTGGAATAAATCTTTTGAAGCTCAGCAACCTTCATTGTTGAGGAATGAAGGCTATTTATAGGCAATGCACCCTTGTGACCGTTGGGTAAAGATTTGATTCAAATCTCCGGGTACAATTTGTTGTCGAAATCCCATTGGATGAGCTGTCATTTTCGTCCTTTGTTTTGTCTTGTAGTCCTGGGTAGTTGTAGCACCACTACCTGACATCCGTCCTTTGTTGCAGAAAGGACTAACGGTAAACAATTCAAATTGCTTGGACAAGACCGACATTCCTTGCAGTAACTCCAAGTTAACTTAGAGTTGTTTTGACATGACATAATATCATTCCTTTACGGTTGAAGAGGGAATGTTTGTCTAAGGAATAAATGACATCTCTTTAATTCTTCAATAACTGCACTGCGGTTTCCACCAGGCATAGGAGCGGTTTGAAGGATGAACTTGATGTGCGGTTTCATCAAAGCCACATACTGCAGTTTGATGAGGGACTTAGGGTTCCATGCTGGCGGCTCAAAGATGACGGCTTGAGACTCCAAACCGCGAGGAGTAAAACCGAACTATACTCAGCCTAGACAAACAAAAATCTAGAAATGGACTTATCTAAAAATTGAAGTAAAACTTCATTACATGCGGTCCTAAAGTCCATAAAGAGACACGTGGCATGGATCAATCAAATTAAGGTGGGTGTACTAACAATGAATCCTAACATCATTCATTCAACGCAATTGTCATCGTGTTACAATCTCTCATAGACGTCCCGCACCATCTGGTAGTCCTCTTGTCATAAACTTCTTGCGCCATCTGAATGACCAGAGGGAGTCGAACCTGCGACCTCCACCTAAATATGGAAGTCTTACCCACACACCCGGATACCATTGGACCAAGAGGCCATTTGTTCTTTTGGCTACTTAATACTTGAAAACAAACAAACATAGTTTGTCCTTTTCCATCTCTTCTTTCCTTATTACTCCTTTCATTTCAAAATGATAATCCATTTTTTGTTTTGTTTATCCCGAAAAGTTAGTAACATTTTCAAAATTAAAACTTCAAAATCTCAATATTTTAAAACTTATAATGCAACTTTAAAATGTTGAAAGAGTCAAATGGAACCATCAATTTAGAACGAAAGAACTCCCTCCGTCTCAATATATGATCTTTCCAGTTTGTTGTTGTTACTACGAATGATCTTTGAATAATAATTATAAGTTGATTTAGATATATTAATGAAAATTTAAAGCTTGCAATTGATACACCATAATTAATACTATCAATAACAAATTTTAATTTTTTGTTAAAAAAACTAAATCAATTTAAAATTATTGCTCAAAGTTCGTTTGTAATAACGACAAAAAAATAATAATGAAAATATCATACGGTGGGAGCATTTGTTTAGGGTTTCTGAAATGTGCTTAGAGCATGTAGAGGTATATACTCCTTGGATATACTTTGAGAAGCCTTGTAGCCATCAATCTGAAATCTCAAATTTTAAATAAAAAGTGATTTTGCGGGAAATTGTGTCTCTTTTATAATTGGAAAGCTTTTATCGACTTAAAACAACCTATATAAAGAAGTAACTAAATAAATTAAAAAAAAAAAAAAAAAAAACTAATTTTTCCGTCCTAAAATGAGGCTATTATTTCTTACAAAAAAAGTATTTCAAATGAATGGTCATATTTTGAAAAATATTTCGAAAAATTACTAAATCATCTATCTAATATCTAAACTTTCTTGAGTTGGTTTTGGGGGAAACTAGTTCCTCCATAAGTTATAAAAAATCATGTTTTTTAACCCTTCTTAAACCCTAAAAGGCCTAAACCCTAAACCTTAAACCCTAAACCCTAAACTTTAACCCCTATAAAAACAGAACTTTTTATAACTTATGGAGAAACTAGTTTCCCCCAAAATTTTCTCAACTTTCTTAAATATGAGGTGGTCTCCCATGAGAACAAGGGATCCGTCTCATGTATGAGACGGGTCGACCCATGGGGCATGACCCACCACGTGGCAGCCTCCCATAGGTCCATTTATTTATTTATTTATTTTGGTTTCTTTTGAGTTTTTTTTATTATTTTTTCGGTTTTTCCGTCGTTTACCAAAAGTAATAGTTACCATAACTTAATGTAATGACTGTATACATATAAAGTAACATTGTTCATAAGTAAACGTAACACCTGTTTTACAAAAACAAAAGCTCGTTTTACCAATTTTTTCAAATGTAATACTAACTATAATTACATGTAACCCAAACAATATCTAAATGTAATTATCATTTATACTGAAATGTAATAATGCTTTTGCAAAAATGTAAAATATTGTGTATTTTGATTTAATTTTTTGAAAGAAAGTAACATTTGAAAAGTAACAACTCATATATAATTGTTTGACAAGTAAATGCAACACTTTAATAAAAGAAATTATAACATATTTCTATAGATAACGTAATACTTCTACATGTAACACTAATCAAGTGTTTTTAGCTCTAAAAATGTAAATGGTTGAATTATTAATTTTTCTATACATATGTGTTACAATTATGTATAAACATTATTACATATAAGTAACACGTTCGTTACATTTTAGTTGTAATAAGTATTACTTTTGGCAAACGAAGAAAACATAGAAAAAAACACTGTTACTTTTCTGTATATATGTATTACTTTTATGTATACAAACTGTTACTTTATATGTATACAGTCATTACATTAAGTGATAGTAACTATTACTTTTTGACAAACCGAAAAAAAAACAAAAAAATAATAATATAAAAATTTTAAAAAATGGGCCTATGAGAGGCTGCCACGTGACAGGGTCACCCCCTGGGTCATGGAGCTGGTTCAATGGGTCGGGTTATGGGTCAAAAATGACCCATCTCATCCATGAGACGGGTCATAGTGTTCTCACATAAGTTTTTGTCCTTAAATATATCTCAAATTAAAATTGACAATCATTTTTTAGAAAGAGAATGCATAATAAACTTAGGTGTAAAACGAGTCCAGATCTCATGTGCCACATTGTGTGCAGCTCCATGTGCCACAAGTGATCCAACGGCTTGCAGTCATTATGATTGTCATCATGTTGATATTATTCAAGCATGCACACAATATAGCACAGAAGATGGTCTCGCATAAAACGCATTACAGAATTTGTCGACACCGTTAATTAAAATAAAATCATTTAAAGTGTGCACGGCACAGCCAATTCGGACAAACCAAGTTACCGACCATTGGTTGTATTATTCCATGTTAGGACTTTTCTTATGTCAACAGTCAATAGTACACATAGGCAAGCAAGCATGTGATACAAGTAATATAGAGAGTCAAGATCAATACATCTAAGGATAAGATCACTTATATTACTCCCTCCCTCTCGCTTCTGTCCCGGAATAAATGTTATACTTCCTCTGTCCAAGAAAGATAGTCTCACTTTAACTTTTTATGGTCAATGAACTTTGACCAAGCATTAGTGTCAATCTAATTATCACAGTTAAATTTTAAAAATTGTAATTGATAAATCACTTAATGATTTGTCAATTACAATTTTTAGAATTTCACTAGCGTGATTAGATTGACATCAATGTTTAGTCAAAGTTCATTTATGTTGACCATAAAAAGTCAAAGTGGGACTATCTTTCTAGAACAGAGGGAGTAGTTGACAAATCAATGTTTTTAAGCTTTTGCTTATGTATTGTCCCAATCTATTCATATGTGTAGAATGACACCTCCTAGGACATTTCAATGCTTGTGCCTATTAGAATGAGCAGTATACGAAGATCACCAAACTTCATACCCTATTTTTAGTAAGACGGCATTTATTTTGGGATAAACGAAAATAGAAAATATGACATTTATTCTGGAACAGAGAGAGTATAAGAATAAGATACTCTTTTTAAAATTAATAGTTCACATTAATTTAAGAGTAATGCTAGGGGCACAAAACAAAGTCACAAAATCTTGCTTATAAAATGAGGTGGCGATATTTTATTGGTTGCATCGATAATGGACCCGCCACTATCTAATAAAAAATACCAATAAAATCATTACACTTAGGATTTTGTGAGCAAGTTTTTATGACTTTTTTGTGCCCCTAATATTATTCTTAATTTAATTTATGATGGATCTCACATTAACCAAATAAATCAATAATGATCTGTTCACTAATAGGAGGACGTTATCAATAATAATAGGTCACACGCATAAAAGAGAAAATAAAAGTACGTTCAAATCCAGCTGATGCTAGTTTTAAGCAGTATTCTAAAAGACGCTCGCCTAGGCGCTAGGCGTTCATGAAACGCCTAGGTCTCGCCTAGAATATTATAACTATGTCTGAATTCTCGGCCCCGCCTAGGCCCCGTCTAAGCCCGCCTAAGCGCTAGACTCAGCTGTGGCGCCTAGCGACCGCCTAGCTCTTTTTAGAACGTTGGTTTTCAGTACTCATGCAATAATTACAATGATAGATGTAACACTTATATAAATCAATCATCCAACCCATTTAAATTGAACCTTAACACTTCACCAGCAAATAACCTTACCCAAAACTCCCTAAAATGAAGACAACAATCTTTCTCTTTCTCTTCCTTTCCTTCCTAGTCATTGCCTCCATTGCCCAACCATCACCGGACCCAGTCCTCGACATAGACGGAAAAGCGCTCCGTACCGGAGACAACTACAAAATATTACCCGTCTTCCGAGGGAGAGGAGGAGGAGTCAACGTTAGGTCCATCCGTAACGAAACATGCCCATTTGATGTCATCCAAGAAAATGGTGAGCTAGAAAACGGCATTCCTGTGACTTTCACCCCGGTCAACCCTAAAAAGGGCGTTATACGCGTGTCCACTGATCTTAACATCAAATTCTCAGATCTTATCACAATATGTATACAATCTCCAGTTTGGAGGCTTGACAACTACAATGGGGAATATGTTGTTAGTACAAATGGGGTGGAAGGGAACCCGGGGCGTGAAACTCTAAGCAACTGGTTTAAGATTGAGAAGTACGAAAGAGATTACAAGATTGTTTTCTGCCCTACTGTGTGTGATACTTGCAAGCCTGTGTGTGGGGACATTGGTGTTTCCATTGAAGGTGCACTTAGGCGTCTGGTTCTTAGCCAGGAACCGTTCAGGGTCAAGTTCTTGAAGGCCTAACCGGTTCGCCTTGTTGTCAGATGTCAGGTTGCTTCATCTATATAGTCTGTATCTATTGTAATGTTTATCAGGTTTGGTTTCATTGAATGTAAATTTATAATAAGGGGACGGATAATGCACCCGGGATAATGTCTTTAATATACTGAATAAAACTGCATTTACATGACTTTGTCCAAACATTAAAATCACATGCCATAAATAAGTCACCAACGCAATCAGAATCTGGGTGTACCAATTTTTCTGAAATGTTCATTGAGAGGCTTGTTTCCAGAACTCAATGGGCTTCCGATGCTGAAAAGGAAAATTGATTGGAATTAGGTCAAATGCCAGTCTCATACATTTATGTTCATGTCCATTGTAATCTATATTATCATTCATTTTCTTAAAGAATTTTACCTGGGAAATTGGCATCTTTGCTCGAACGGAATCAATGAGTGAGAAGTCAATATCTGCAACCGTAATTCCTGTCGACAGTCTGTCTGAAAGAGGGAAAATTCAGCTTCAATGCATGCATCAGGCTATATCACTACCTTAAAGATAATGTCAGTTTAATATGTTTTCAACAACAACACAGGT
Organism: Campanula takesimana; assembly: GCA_026119855.1. Taxonomy (NCBI): domain Eukaryota; kingdom Viridiplantae; phylum Streptophyta; class Magnoliopsida; order Asterales; family Campanulaceae; genus Campanula; species Campanula takesimana. Next base: position 123,097 of record JAOWBW010001233.1, on the reverse strand, counting down.
AGTTGGAAGAGAAATACTCCCTCCGTCCCGAAATGAAGTTCTCACTTTTTTGGTCGTTGCCACGAATGAATCTCGAGCAATAATTTTTAAATTAATTTAATTATACCTATGGAAATCTAAAGCTTGTTATTGATATACCATCAACAATACTATCAATAATAAGTTTTAGATTTTTATTCCGATACTTAAATCAACTTATGATTATTGCCCAAAGTTAATTCATAATAATGAAATAGAACATCATTTTGGGACGGAGTGAGTACTATATAGCTTCTGGTATAGAAGCTAGAAGCTTAGCATTATTTGACTAGTATGCTCACCTTGTAAACGACCAACTATTGTTCCCCATGGATCGATAATTAATGTTTCACCAAAACTTTCTCGGTTTTCACTATGCTTCCCAGCTTGTGCAGCAGCTATAACCTGATATGACATCAGTAATAGGTTACCAACTTTGATCCGTATAAATTTACAGGTTAAATTAAATATCAAAAATTAAATAACTTTGTTTTACACTAAAAACCGGCCTGTGGGAAGACAAGGTCAATAGCAATAGTGCCAACAGGTAGAAAGTAAGACAAAAGAGGAGATAAAAAATCATACATAGCATTGAGTTTCAATGGCACGAGCACGAAGAAGAATCTCCCAGTGGGCTTCACCAGTTACTTTTGTGAACGCTGAAGGTACTAACAGAACCTGCAGAGTAGATTGGAAGATCAGAATAATTTATTTCACCGTGCAAGAAACTAAAATGTCATTGATACCTGTGCTTCATGGTGGAACCTCAGCTGCTGATAAATCTCTGGGAATCTTAAATCATAGCAAACTGTCAGACCCAAACGTCCAATTGGGCTCTCTGCTGCAACGACTTCCTTTCCTGGAAAACTTTGAGTTTGATAGATAAACATAAGAACACAAATAGATAAAGTTTCTGTTCCCAATAAAAATACTACTCCCTCCGTCCCAAATTGATAGTCCTTTTTTACTTTTTATACATTTTAAGGTTACATTATAAGTTTTGGAAATTCAGTGATTTTGAAGCCTTTATTTTAGAAATGGGACTAACTTCCAAGGACAAACAAAAAAGGGAAATGGGACTATCATTTTGGGACAGAAGGAGTATTAATAAACATATACCTCTTGACCGTTAATACTCCCTCCGTTGCAAAGATATAGTCTCACTTTTTTAGTGGTCAATTTGATTGAACTTTAGCCAAAGATTTAGGGAAAATTAACTATCCCAACGAAATTCTAAAGCTTGATATTGATACACCACTTAAAATATTAACAATAATAATGTTGAGAATTTCATTAGGATAACCCAAATTATAGGTCAGAGTTTAATCAAATTGAAAATTAATGAAGTGGGACTATCTTTCCGGGACGGATAGAGTATATAACTTTTTATGAACAAAAACAATTGTGGCATGACAGGTGAAAACTTCTATAAGTAGGCACAAAACAACTAAAAGCTACACACCTGCCTCTGTAAAGCTGCTCTCTTTATATACTGCACCCCCCGGAACATCAACATCAAATCTTCAAATATGACCCGTATAAGAAATAAGTAGCTAAGGAGATAATTAAGTTTTGGCCTAATTGCCTAAAAATATGTGATGATTCTTAGGTAAAATAGAAAAATGAGAGAATAAAAAGCAAAGGAAATATCTCACAAGTGCATCTTCCGGTATGTACTTCTAATATTCCCAGTATCATCAATCAAAACATGAGTGTTACACAAGTGTTTGTCATCGGATCCTCTCTCTTGAAACCCTCCAAGGGACAACCAAATGTTTGACTCCCTGAAATTAAGAGTAAAACGATTACTACTGATCAAGGATGGAATTTTAAATCAATCGTAACCAATGTCATGTCTAGTTGCAAAATAATGAACGTTTCACCTTTGATCAATTAGAGAGCGGGGTGGATGAGAGCCCATAGATCAATTCACACACATATGTAACATATACATAGAAACTTAATACTACCTCCGTCCGTAAATGAATGTCCAAATTTCATTTAGGAGACACTTAGAAAACATTCACTTTTCAGACAATTAAAGTGCAAAGAAGCATTAATATTTTGTTATACACTTTCTAAACACTCAGTTTTGCAAGTATAAATTGACTAATGAAAAAATGGTAAAAAAAAAAAAAGAAAAACATCACGGACAAATTTTTTAACAAAAAAATATATTCATTTTGGGACCAAACTATCTGGAAAATGGACATTCATTGGGGATGGAGGGAGTACATCAAAGAGTTACCTTGCAAGAGAACAATATCCTTTCATAATTGGGCCATCTAATGGTTCAGCAATCTTAAGACTATCCCCAGACTTGGCACCAACGTAGGAGAAGTTCTCTGGAAAGCAGAGCATTTTTGCCCCAACAGAAGCAGCTTCCTGCAAGCAAACTCTTCATCAGAGAAATAAAAGCGCAAAGTGCATGCCTGCACGCTTTAGACTTCTTGGTACTCAGAAACAATAAGTAGATTCAACTTCATGATGCAATAAGATTTCACATGATAACAGCCTACACTATTATGAATAAGAAGAAATGCTGATGTATTATGTCAGTAAGGTTGGTTGCTCATATGAAGATCATAATAATAAAAAAAAAAAAAAAAAAAAAAGGTAAAACAAGTGCCAAAAATCTCTCTCTCCCTCCTTCCATTATACACTGTTTTTGCCAAAAGTTTTAAGTTATGCGGCTTCATCGGCATATATTGCAAAGGTCAGGAAAAGTGCCCCCTGATAAGGAAAGGGGCCTGGAGGGAATGAAAGCTTTGCTAGCTTTAAGAGGCTGACCACTACATAAGCCCCTCAAGGAGAAACCTTTCAAACTTTTTTTCTACAATGCCCTAATCCAAGGGCCTCGTCATTGATCCCTTGTCCAATCTGACTACAATACTACAACAATTCCTTCTCCGTCATAAAATTTTCACTTGATTAGTTTGGTTTCATTGGCAGCAAGCTTCTACTAAGATTAAAACCTCACAATGTTCTTGAACTTTCTATGTGTATATACACCAGCGTGACAACTCAAGGCCCTAAATATGAAACACTCTACTGCCATACGACAGGAAATGAAAGTCAAAGCTCATAAGAAAAATCTACATTGAAAGACAACAATCTAACCTAGTTCCACGATTGAATGTCCAACAAACAATTTGTGAAAAATCCATGCCATATAATTAAATTGAAATTAAATTAGACCTAAATTCAATAACAACGATCAGATATTACCAACCGCATCTCATGATTCAAACTTCAATCAATGCTTTCATACGATTACTCATACACACAGAGTTTAGGTGTACCTTCACAAGGCGAGTGCAAGTGGCGTAATTGGTGGCGAGATCATTGATAGAGGTCATCTGAGCGGCGGCAACGCGGACTGAAGTGGCCATGGCTGATTCGCCGGCGGCGGCGGCGACGGAGGCTCAAATCGGTGCGAGTGTGAATTTGAAATGGGTGTTTATTGGGCCGTTAATCTGTTTTGGGCTCTGGTTAGGTAATTTCTGACAAAATCTCATCTCTAATTTCAATAATTGGATCGATTCACATCCGGGTTAGAGAGTGAATTCCTCTAAGGCCCCTTGTCAACATATTAATGCTTAAAAAAGGTGAGTTATTTTTATAATCTCCAAAGATCTACTACCTTGTCCCTAAACGAGTGTCCAAATTTCATTTTTAGGGACATAACTTTTTTTTTTGTATAATTTTGTGGAAAAATTCATATATAATCTTGTAATCCTCTTTACAAACATTTAGTTTTTGCAAGTATAAATAGACTAGTGAAAAAAAACATTTAGGGATAACATAAGATTGTCAATAAAAACTAATGTTACTTTTTATAATAAATAAATGAATGTAATGTTTCTTTCTCAATTGTAACAGATTTTATTCTGAAATATAACCATACGTACGCACAAAAATGATTGAGGATAACAAAAGATTTACTCCAAAAACTGTTACATTCATTTTTTGCAAAATATTTATTGGTAAAACATTTAATGATTTACTCTTCTTGTTTTTAAAAAAAAAAAATGTAACATTTACTTTATAAAAAGGTTACATTCACCTATATAGCAAATTATAATCATATATGCACTCTGTTACGTTTCATTTATTACTTTCTCTAACAAAAAAAAAAACTATCAAATTATTTAAAATTTTCTGCAAAACTATTTGTTACTTTTTTCATAAAAAGTGTTACCTTTCAGGAGACGAGCAACTCAATTTTTTTGTTAAAAAATATGATTTTAAAAAATTAATTTCAAACTATATCATGACTTATCTAGTTTGATTCATCTCGTCGAGACGAACACAATGGTATTTAAAAAAAAAAAAACGATTTCAAAATCACAAGATATTGCGGTTTAAAGTAACTGGAGGTTTTTTTTAAGTCACGCCACGTGGCGAAAGCTGGGAAGGCGCGCTAATGACTGGTAGACAGCTGACACAAGCGGAACGGGCGGGTTGGATAAAGGACGGAAGGGGCGGGAGTTTTTGCCAATTTTATTTACGGGACATTCCGAAAATGTTAACTTCCTAGAAAATTAATGAGATGACCGCACACGAGTTTTTGCCTATTTTATTTACGGGACACGCTCTGAAAGTGTTAACTTTTTAGAAAATTAGAAATTTGACAAAGTAATATGAATGCAGTTTTATTTAGTAAATTAAATACATTATCCCAGGTACATTATCCGTCCCCTTATTACAAATTTACATTCAATGAAACCAAACTTGATAAATACGTACGGAGTAGAAGAACTCATTAAGCCTTTATGAACTTAACCCTGAACGGCTCCTGGCTAAGAACTAAACGCCTAAGTGCACCTTCAATGGAAACACCAATGTCCCCACACACTGGCCTGCAAGTTTCACACACACCAGGACAGTAAACAATCTTGTAATCTCTTTCATACTTCTCAATCTTAAACCAGTTGCTTATCGTTTCACGCCCCGGGTTCCCTTGCACCCCATTTGTGCTAACAACATATTCCCCATTGTAGTTGTCAAGCCTCCAAACTGGAGATTGTATACATATTGTGACAAGATCTGTGAACTTGATGTTAAGATCAGTGGATACGCGTATAACGCCTTTTTTAGGGTTGACCGGGATGAAAGTCAACGGAATGCCGTTTTCTAGCTCGCCATTTTCTTGGATGACATCAAATGGGCATGTTTCGTTACGGGTGGACCTAACGTTGACCCCTCCTCCTCTCCCTCGGTAGACTGGTAATATTTTGTAGTTGACTCCGGTACGGAGCTCTTTTCCGTCTATGTCGAGGACCGGGTCCGGTGATGGTTGGGCAATGGAGGCAATGACTAGGAAGGAAAGGAAGAGAAAGAGAAAGATTGTTGTCTTCATTTTAGGGAGTTTTGGGTAAGGTTATTTGTTGGTGAAGTGTTAAGGTACAATTCAAATGGGTTGGATGATTGATTTATATAGAGGAGGGGAGGGGGCCATGAGTCATGAGGGTATGTGATGTGATCATGACTTTGAATAGGAGTTTTTTTAAGTCATTGGATGCACGCAAGTTTGGCAATTTTGAAATGTCGGTCGAATTTGAAACAGTTACTCTCCATCCGTCTCATACTTATCGCTATTTTTTTCTATTTTGGGCGTCACATACTTATTGTTAGCTTACCCAAAATATTTACTTTTCTCTTTCATATCCACTCACAACAATTATCCACTAACTTATTTTCTCTTTCTCACCCACTCACAATTCTTACTTTTCCAACATATTTTCTTAATCTCCGTACACTCTTATTTATTTACTCTTATTTAGTAGCAATAAGTATGGGACGGATGGAGTATACTGTATGTGACACCATCCAACAACTAACATGAGGAGGAGCAAATCGTTTGCCTGAACAATTTCGGGTCTGCATTCACATGCGAGTAATGGTATCCTTCAATATATAAGTAATCTTATCCTTAGATATACGACTTTGACTCTATATATTGATTGTAACACATGCAATTATTATTGACTCTTGACATAAATGCCAAAAAAAAAAAGTCTGAGTTGGAATATTGCAACCAAAATGATTTTAATTAACCCTGTGCACAAACTCTCTATGCGTTTACACCTAAGGAGACATTCTCCAATAAGGAAACTACAAAATACATACCTAATTGGCATTCTACTTCCCTAATTCAATCTATAACTGCTTGGACTCCCTAGCGTCCTTTCCAAGCAAGGAAACTATCTATCTCCCCATATGTATCCACGCCATATTCCACAACACAACGGAAACGCATTCTTTGATTCTCAACTCTTGTCAATTGATTTTCTCTCTCTCTCACAACCCGATTCTAACTCACGCCGGCGGACTTTCGTCTGTGGGATTATCCGAACCTCTGGATTCAGGCTGATCTGATGTTTTTGACATCATCAAATAGTATAAGTATCTATATACTCCCTCCTTCCCACACGACTTAGGATTCTTGGTCAAACAATTTATACTTTGATCAAATATTTGAATAAATATAATGATGATAATAAAAATTTAAAACTTGTTATTGTATCACGATTAATAATAAACTAAATAACTATTTTTAGATTTTCATTAAGATAATTATTTTTGTTTAAATTGTTGGTCAAATTATAAATTGCTTGACCAAGAATCCTAAGTCGGGGAGACAGAAGGAGTATATATTAATAATCTCACGTATTATTTCACCTATTAGTAGTGAAATGTGAATTGAAAGTTAGTAGTTTTTAATGATAATAGATTATTTATTAACTTTTTAAAAAAAATGAACATTTATATGAAAAAAAAATGAAAAAACACAAATACAGTATTTATTTTGCAACGGAAAAGTAATTATTTATTTAGAGCAGTTATATGTTGATGCTCGTACCGCTATCCCTATGAGGATGACTAAACTATAAAATAGACACAATTTCCGACAAAATCAATTTTTATACTCCCTCTCCCTATGTCCAAAAAGATACTATCATTTTGACTTTTTATGGTCAACAAAAATAAATTTTGACAAACCATTGGTGTCGAACTAATCATTCTAGTGAAATTCTAAAAATTATAATTGATTAATCATTAAGTGATTTATCAATAACACATTTTAGAATTTATTATGATGATTAGATTAACACCAATGTTTGGTCAAAGTTCCTTTTGTTGACCATAAAAAAGTCTAAATGGGAATATCTTTATAGGAAAGAGGGGGTATAACATTTAAGATTTTATTGATGGCTACAAGGCATCTCAAAGTAATCTACAGAGTAGAGTACAGAGTATACTCCCTTCCCTCCGTCCCCATTTACATTACAAAAAAGAGGTTTTGCACAAAAATTAAGAAAATGATTGTAAAGTTGATGTGTTGTGAGTGTAGATAGTTGAGTGGGAGAGAGAAAGTGGGGTAGAGAAAAGTAAGTGGATAGTTGTTGTGAGTATGACAAGTGGGTCCCACTATTAGAAAAGTAATAAAAACATTCTTTTTTAGGATTTTGTAAAGTAAATGGGGACACCCAAAATGACAATTTTTGTAAGGTAAATAGGGACGGAGGGAGTATGCCTCTAGCTCTAGCACAATTCAAAAACCTAAAATAATAAGGAAATAAGAGAAGGAAAAGGAGAAATTAGGCTAGTTTGGTTTTCAAATTTGAAGTAGCCAAATGAGAAAGCATGTATACAAATGATTAGATTCTTGATTAAGTACCATTTTTTTTTTTACCATAAAAGGTTACAGGATTGATATCATTTATAAAGTCATCGGTGATGTATAACAGTTTGATTACTAATGATACATATTACTCTTTCTTTTTCTGTTCCATACTTATTGCTACCAAATGGGAATGCACAGGATTAAAAAAAAAATGTTGGAAAAGTAAGTATTATGAGTGGGTATGAGAGAAAAAATAAGTTAGTGGATAATTGTTGTGAGTTGATAGGAGAGAGAAAAGTGAACATTTTGAGTATGTAGCAATAAGTATGTGACGCCCAAAATGAAAATAAGTAGCGATAAGTATGAGACGGGGAGAGTATAGTATACAAACAAAGTCAATACAATGGATTTGACTTTTGTGACCCAGTGAGAAAATGAAATATATATGAACCCCTACACATTTGGACCCTAGTTTCTAATTTGTTACTCCCTCTCTGGTCCAAAATAACTGTCGCTTTTGGTCATTCAGATGTAACTTTGACCAATAATTTAAATAAAAAATAATGAGACTAATAAAAATCTAAAATTTGTCATTATATTATAATTAATAATACTTTTAATAACAATTTTTAGATTTTTATTAGGATCATTATTTTTTGTTTAAATTTATTGGTTAAACTTACATCTGTTTGACCAAAAGTAACGGTTATTTGGACTAGAGGGAGTAGTTGTCATTTTTAGTACGACTTCAGCAAATGAGTTAGAGAGAAGGGACTGCACGTAAGGTTGGCGAATTTGAACATTAGTCCCATGATCATATCTGATTTTGACGTCTAATTATCATCATTTGAGGTGGTGGTGTTAACAGCAGTAAAATGATTGGGCATATCTGTAACTGTGCCTCACTGTGTTATACTCCCTCCGTCTCAAAATAGATATCGTTTTGGGAGTTAAATTTTGTCTCAAAATACTTGTCGTTTCACTATTTTCAAAGTTTTTTTATTGCTATATACCAATTATACTCTTAATCATGATAATGAACTATCTCTTACCTAACCATTTAATTTAGGTAGTTGAATTACTTTAGGGGTATTTGAGACTTCTTCACATACATTAATTAATGACATTTCTTAATATATGTGAAACACTCCAAAACGACATCTATTATAAGACGGAGGGAGTACCATTTAAAACTTTAGGCATACTCGGGTGCATTAAATAATTTTACGTGTGAACAACAACACACTTATCATTTTTAATTATTCTAAGTTGAGAGTATTAACACTACCCACAAAACAAAATTAGCAATTAACACTGCTTCAATCCTGAAATGGCATTTCATTAGGGATATATAAACACCAACGAGCCGGTAAATTTGGTTTTATTTTACATTATACTCATGTTTCCTCAGCAGAAAGAACATCAACATCTCTCTAAAGGCATAAACAATCCTTTTCAGCAAAAAAATATACTGTATTAAATGTAAATATAACCTGGAGAACCTCTGTAAAAACAGCTCTCTCTTCTTGTCCCGCTAAGGGAGAAAACTAATTTTATTTTTTATTTTTTTGGCATATAACAAGCTAAGGAAAGACGGTAGTAGACTCCTGAGCAAGTGAGTCGCATTTAGTTAGTGTAAGGTGAAATCACCAGAATAGGTTGTTGCTACACCCGCAAAACTTTCCATATCTTCCTCATATACACTACTAATGACCATACTGCCAGCCAAGCTGAAACGTATAGCATACCAACACCCGATCCTACAAGCAACCCTGCTTCTGTAAAACTGTATTTCGCAGACATGGAAGACAACAAAACAATTCAAGAATTTATGAAATGCTACATTTGGATTAAATTTATACTCCCTCCGTCGACTAGTCAAACATTTTAAGGTTACATTATAAGTTTTGGAAATTCAATGATTTTGAAGCTTTAATTTTGGAAATGGGACTACCATATTGGGACGGACGAAGTACAATATTAATGTAACCATGGTTTCAAAGGAAGTAAAGAAGTTAAAACCTGCTGTCTCTGGTTGCTAGAAGAATGGATAATGAAATCATTTGTGTGGCCGTTTTCCACTTGCCCAAATTATTTACGGCAACAGCCTGAAAAGCCGTTTATTGTTTCGATGAGGTTAGTCAAGGCCAGATTGTTTGACTATTTGCACAAAGAAAGAACACTGATTTCAGATACAATGGAGGAGAAAGTGACAACCTCTGAAAGTTTACTGCCCTGAGAAGCAGCCCATTCTCGAACAGCAGACATAGTTATCTACAAATTAGTCATAGATGGTTTAATCACATACTCAAAAGATAACAATCTAGTACTGTAAGTTATAAGTTGCAAATAAAGAAAGGGTGCGAATTAATAGAAGAAGAAAAAAGGAGTAAATCAAGAGTACCAGTGACAATTATGATCTTACAGAAGATATTAAGTTGGTCATTAGGTAGTCGACCATAAATTTAGTTTTCCATGAACATTATAGCATCATACGACCCGAATCTGTTCTTTAATCAGATTATCTATTACCAGAGGACTGGCTAATGAAAGAATATCCAATTTATCCTAGGAATCAGAATATACGTTCACCGGGCATACAAATTTTTGTGTGTGTGTGTGTGTTGGGGAAACATCTGCCAGCATAGCGAAAACAACTTCATGTTCATCTAGAACAAGACCAAACTGCCATGCTTCACATAGATACAGAGTCATAGACGGAATTCCATAGTGTGATATTCCTCATCCCACATCAGAAAGATGTGGAGTTTTATGATATACTTAAGCCTCCACAATACTACTCCTGGACACCAATAACATCCATGGACTTTTGGGTGGGCTTGTGGTAAGCCAAGTGGGCCCAAGTTCTTTGTGCTCACTGAGCCGGTGCGTGGTGCTTATTATGTAGTGGACAGGCTTTCGGGTTCGGGTCGTTACACAGTCCTAGCCTATATAATTAAAAATTACCCTTTGATTCTCCACCTCCCCCACCCCCAAATTAAAAAAAAAAAAAAAAAAAGGACCACTGGATGAGAATATAGGCATTCCAAACTCTAGTACTTGCAGCATGGACAATCACAAAGAACCAGTATTAACAATATATCAAGCTCAATAGCTCACCTCTCTTCCAATTATAGCGATTGACGGTACGGTCAATAACCATGGGAATTGTTCAAACATAGCAACCTCCGGCGGTCTTGTACACAATAAGACCAAAGTAGCAGCAACCATAAGCTGCACCCAAAAGGCAAAAAAATAAATAAATAATGGGCAGATGTCTCCCCAGCAACTGTTTGAATCAAATGAGTTCAGATTATAAGTATGACAGAATAAGGGCAAACACACCTTATCAGCCACAGGGTCCAAAAAGGCCCCAAATGCAGTTCCTAAATTCATCTGGAAAGCATGAAAAATCATTGTCAACAAAAACAGCAAGGATCCATCACAGGTTTATTAATAATTCAGAAACAATGAAATTAAAAATGATTGCATACTTTTCGGGCAAGATAGCCATCCAGCCAATCGGTAATTGCTGCCGCAATGAAAATACTTGTGGTAGCAGTAGTTCCCACCCAACTATTCATATAAAAAGCTAGTCAATTAAAAAAGAAAGCCGTTAGTTTGATCAAATTCCCCTTCATTCCAAAGCCAAAATTCAAATGGGAAAACTAAAGCAACCAAATATCAGATGTTCTTTCTGCCTAATCAGGCACCAAATGTAAAACAACTTGGAAGTAGTGTCGCAAAAGACTAGCTTTCAACATTAACAGCTCCTGCCTATGGGTGGCAATTGGGTTTACTTAGGTTATATGTCTGGTACTTTACGATGCTTTGGAACTAATGTACAATAGTTAAAAGCATCGTTAAGTTCCAAGCGGATAACCCGAATGTAAACCCGTTTTCCACCCCTACTACTGCTTCAAGTTAGATTAGGGTTTGGCCCAAGCAATTTCCTATGCAAATGAATTACGCTTGAACATGATCGTAGTTGTCATAAGCATACGATACGAATCTTAAAATACGCTTCGATTTTATTTTATTACCTCACGCAATTCGCATCTATACAATGAATAGGGAATGCCTGAGTCGCCATATCTTACAATTCAAACAGTGTATCGCACAAATCGATACGATTATAAGATACAGCAAATAATCAAACCTAGTACAGGTTGGGTCAAGTAGACCAAGTTCATGAAAGATTAAAAATAAAAACCATTTTCTAAATGAAATAGATCGTCTGGAGCTATTTTAAGCCTCTATGGTTAGTATCACAGTAGAATAACATACTATTATTTTAAACATTAATTGCATTTTCTAGAAAATCTTGTTTCGTATCTTAAGGTACGATATGTGGTAATATACTCGATACAATTTTTGGACACGATTGGACAACTACGAACTTGATTCTGAAACTTGCTTGTGAAAGAGAGACAAATAAGGGTAATCCCCGTTGATTAAGCTCGCGAGTTGAAAGATGACATTGTACAGTAACCACATGCGCTATACACGCATACAACAAGCAGGAAGCAACAAATGGATGGAAGAAGTTGACTTTAAGAGCAAAAGGCCTTCAAGAATCCAAATTATCATATGATAAAGCAGACTGACACAATATATACTTGAATGGATATCATATTAGAAACTACGACAAAAATAACTCAACTTTCTCCCACTAGGAGGACCTTCTGCATTTCCATTCTTCAAAGATGACATGACGCAATGTTTTATTAGAAAGAGATCACTAGCGGTAATATAAGCCTTCTCAATTTAGATAATGAATGTCATCAGGTGCATCTAACAAACAATACCAACAAACTATTCAGATATGAAGATGTAACTTGGAAATCTGGTCAAATTAGGCAAACAGATAATCACAAACTAGCAAACTGCAATATGAACTAAGCATTGTGCTAAACCAAAAAATAGACTGAATTTTTAAAAAAAAGTTACTAGGAAACAGAGACGATAATAAGTTTAAGGCAAAAAAATCTATTTGGGGGAATGAAACGAAGAGAGAGAGAGAGAGAGAGAGAGAAGTCAGACTCATGTGACTGCCGGAAGATTTAATTCCTTTTTAGTGAGAATACTTTGAAAATAATAGCCCCTATAGCACTTCTTAAGATTTCTTTAATAGAAATATGTGAAAGCAAAAATACCCCGACTTAATGATAACAATGCCCAACCTTAAGTTACTTTGTTGGTTACTTAGGGAGACTTAACGAGTGGCCATAAATGAGCTTTGTAACATGATCCCAGGGCAAAAACACTGACAAATACAAACCAATTGGGGAGGTAAGATACTAGGGTCAAAGCACGTGAAACTGGTCATTACTTAAATATTGACAAGTTAACCAGAGTCACTGTAGTGCAGAATCTATTCACTCTAATGCTCTTGATGTAGAACTACAAATTCATCTTTCATAAACACAAACATAGAGTGGCACATCTTCCATACACAAAAACAATCACAATACACCTCAATCAATTTAAACGTTGGCGCCACTGACACAGCTACACTACTGATGATCACTTTTCGTAGGGGTATTAACTGAATCCCAGATAACCTACAAATTACTTACCAATAATTTTTTCTATTTCCCTAAAATATTTGGTGCCTGGACATCGAGCTTGAGTCAATGTTCTTTTCCTTATCCACATAAGAATCTTTGGACTAAACCCTAGATTTTTATCTATTGAAGGCTTAGCTTGTTAATTCCCTGTGGGATAATTGCTCCAACACGCCCCCTCACGTGTAGCAGACACGTGGACATAGACTTGGGTGGTGCGGAGCTAAATCATCGTGGGCCGAACGTTGGGCTTGCACGTGTAAAGGGTCAGCTTGATACCATGTTAAAGTCTGATGTTCCATCTCAAAACCAATTGGCCATGAAAGGACTAACCCAAGATCTTTATATAGGACTTAGAATTTAGATCACACGAGTTCTAACACTGCAGATTAATCAGGTATTACAGCTGACATGTTTAACCCTGCCCCCACCCACGGTGATCCTCAATCAGATCAACCTAGCCTATACCCTAATTACTGCGATCAGCCATAAGAATCTTTTTTGTCCTTTCGTCCAATGGAAGGTCTCAGCTCAACTGAATCAACTTTTCACTATTGCTCCACTTTATTGTTAATCTGAATATGAACTAATTTATCTCCCCTAGAAACATACGTTCAACCTGTCCAATTGCAAACATACTTGTCTTCATATAACTAAATTCCAATAACAAGTTCATTATAATATAAACCCCAAAATGAAAAGACATGACTTCACTGCATTGAAATCATCACATCAACCAATAGCCTTAACTTATAACAAACAGAAAACAGTTATCGCGATTACAGAACTAATCTGACTAGGTAGGTACATCAAAACAATCGCTACAATAACAGAACACAACAACAAGCCTTCTGCAACCAAAATCATCAAACTTTACAATCTCAAAATAAATTCAAGTAAAGTCGAACCGAGCAAAATTGAACAATTGAAACATCAAAAACATAGATAAATAGAGTCATTGCGAGACATACTGCTAACGAGGATCGGAACAGCAGCAACGCGGCCAATTGTCAAGATCGTAGGCAATGTGAGCAATTTATCAGTCTGTTGTTGCTCCTGCTGTGATCGCAACGGCGTTTGGCGGTGGTTCCGATCGTAATTAAGCGACGGCAATTTATCATTCTCCGTTAATCCCTCATCCTTACTATAATTATTGACCCGTCCCATACCGTCTTGGGAAGAGCTGATATTTCTCTGACCACGAAACCCTAATCCCCTAAACAAAACCTTACAACTACTACTAATCCCGTGCGCGGGTAAGCCTAGCCTTAGAGGTGCGCACGGTGTTATCCTCCACCCGCGCGAGCACATCGGCGGGAAAACGTCGGCCTTAGAACTGGTCTGAGATAAGGTTGAGGCTCGGGAGGCGGCGGCGGTGGTGGTGGTTTTGGAGCGGCGGAACCACTTATTGAGGTGGTGGGGTTTGCCGTAAATGTAAGCGACGATGGTGAGTTTGAAGAGGGTTGTTGATGAGGGCATGGTTGGAATTATTGGGAAATTGGACCCCTAAAAAGAAAAGCACCCGTGGCTTATGTTAGCAGCAAAGGTGTGGGGTTGAAAAGGCTTATTTTAGCGATATTCATGACTCGATTTCATCATTGGTAGGACTTTCTTAAAGTACAGCTGTTTTTTTGGAGAGATAAGAGTATTATTAATGAGCAAAACCGGGAATAAACAAGGAACTGTTATAAAACTGGAGAATTAAGAGCAAAATCTTAATAAAGAATATTTTATTTCAAGACTATTATAGAGAGTATACAAGAGAGAAAGATAGAAGTTAGGAACTTCTGAGGTGTATTGAAATGAAAACTAGAGCCTACTATTTATAGGAGGAAATTGGCTTCCTCTGTAAGCTTCTCTAAAGATATTTACAAAGCTTCCCTAATAAGCTTCACTAAAGATATTTACAAAGCTTCTCTAGTAAGCTTCGCTGAAGATATTTACAAAGCTTCCCTAGTAAGCTTCGCGAAAGATTATCTTGTAAACTTCCGGTTCAAAGGACATCCGCACAATAATATATCATAACACTCCCCCTTGGATGTCCGCTGCTAAGATATCACGTGTTGCCTCATTAAAAACCTTCTGAGCAAAAACCATGTGGGAAAAATAATCTCGAAGGAAAAGAGTACAACGCAAAATCTTTTCAATCAACACTCATTGCCTCGTTAAAACCTTGGCGGGTAACAAAACCCAGTGGGAAAAATAACCTCGCACGAAAGAAAAAGAGTACAATGTAATCTTAGTATCTTCTGGATACTCCCCCTGAATAAAACATTACTCAATATCTCTTAGTCGCCTCATTCCAATATCATGCACTAATTTCTCAAATCTTGGAGTTGGTAATGACTTCGTAAGCAAGTCCGCAAGATTGTCATTTGAACAAACTTGTTGAATATCAATTTCACCATTTTTCTGAAGATCATGAGTGAAGAAAAACTTTGGTGATATGTGCTTTGTTCTGTCTCCTTTGATATATCCACCCTTGAGTTGAGTTATACATGCTGTATTGTCTTCAAATAGTGTTGTTGAACTTTTCGCATCCAAAGCCAATCCACACGTCCCTCGTATGTGTTTAATCATTGATCTTAGCCAAACACATTCACGGCTTGCTTCGTGGATTGCTATAATTTCAGCATGATTTGATGAAGTGGCGACTAACGTCTGTTTCGTGGAACGCCATGATATAGCTGTAGATCCAGTTGTAAATAAATAACCTGTCTGAGATCGAGCCTTATGGGGATCAGATAAATAACCTGCATCTGCATAGCCAATAAGCTGTGATCCACAATTATATGAATAAAATAAGCCCATCTCAGTAGTTCCTCGGAGATAACGAAATGTGTGCTTTATTCCATTCCAATGTCTTCGGGTTGGATTGGAACTATATCTTGCTAATAAATTTACCGAGAAGGCAATATCAGGTCTTGTATTATTAGCGAGGTACATTAATGCACCAATTGCACTAAGATATGGTACTTCTGGACCAAGGACTTTTTCATTATTTTCTCGAGGCCGAAACACGTCCTTTTTCACATCAAGTGATCGAACAACCATTGGGGTACTCAATGGATGTGCTTTGTCCATATAGAAACGTTTCAGGACTTTTTCTGTATAAGTTGATTGATGGACAAGTATACCTTGTTTAAGGTACTCGATTTGTAGGCCAAGATAAAACTTTGTTTTTCCCAGATCTTTCATCTCAAATTCTTTCTTCAAGTAATTAACAGCTATTGAAAGTTCTTCTGGACTTCCAATAATATTGAGATCATCAACATAAACAGCAATTATTACAAATCCTGAAGCCGACTTTCTAATGAAAATACATGGACAAATAGGATCATTCGTGTATCCTTCCTTTGCCAAGTATTCACTAAGACGGTTATACCACATCCGTCCTGATTGTTTTAAACCATACAAAGATCTTTGTAATTTAATAGAACAAACTTCCCGGGAGTTTGAATTGCATGCATCAGACATCTTGAATCCTTCTGGGATTCTCATATAAATATCATTGTCAAGTCTGCCATACAAATATGCAGTGACAACATCCATTAAACGCATATCAAGCTTTTCATGTATTGCCAGACTAATGAGATAGCGAAATGTAATTGCATCCACCACAGGAGAATATGTCTCCTCATAATCAATTCCAGGTCTTTGCGAAAATCCTTGTGCAACAAGACGTGCTTTATATCTTATTACTTTGCCTTCTTCATTTCGTTTTCGCACAAAGACCCATTTGTACCCTACTGGTTTTACACCTTCAGGTGTATGGACTACAGGCCCGAAAACCTCACGCTTCTCAAGTGAGTTTAATTCTGCTTGAATTGCGTCTTTCCATTTTAGCCAATCATTTCTGTATCGACACTCGTCGATACACCTTGGTTCATGATCCTCGTTATTTTCCATAACATTAAGCGCTATATTATATGCAAAAATATTGTCGACAATTGTTTCCTCTCGGTTCCATCTTTTTCCAGTATTGACATAACTGATCGAGATCTCATCATTCTCAATGATTTCAGGTACCTGAACTTCTTCTAGAAGTATTTGATCAGATTTGTCATGTATCTCTTCAGGAGATTCGTTTACCTCGACGGGGTTTTTCTCACAATTTGCTCCTTTTTTCTTTCGAGGATTTTTGTCTTTGGAACCGATAGGCCTTCCACGCTTCAGGCGTGGTTTAGATTCATGAACGGATTGTCCAATCGGGACATTAATCCGTATTGGAGCATTTACAGCTGGAACATGTGACTTTGTCACTCTTTTTAGGTCAGTAAATGCGTCTGGCAATTGATTCGCTATTTCTTGCAAGTGGATTATTTTTCGAACTTCTAGTTCACATTGCTTTGTACGAGGATCAAGATGATATTGCAACATATTCCACTTGATTTCCTTTTCCAGCTTATTATTTTCTCCCCCTAATGTTGGGAATATTTTTTCATCAAAATGACAGTCGGCAAAACGTGCCGTAAATAGATCTCCTGTTAATGGTTCAAGATATCTTATAATTGAAGGAGAATCATACCCAACATATATCCTCAATCTTCGTTGGGGTCCCATCTTGGTGCGTTGTGGTGGAGCAATTGGAACATATACCGCACACCCAAAAATTCTTAGATGGGAAATATTTGGCTCCTGACCATAAGCCAATTGTAATGGGGAGAACTTATGATAACTCGATGGCATGATGCGTATAAGTGCTGCTGCATGTAACACAGCATGTCCCCAAGCTACGACAGGTAGCTTTGCTCTCATAAGCAATGGTCTAGCTATTAACTGAACTCGTTTAATAAATGCTTCAGCTAAACCATTTTGTGTGTGAACATAAGCAACTGGATGTTCAACATCTATTCCAATAGATGTACAATAGTTATTAAAAGCTTCTGATGTAAATTCACCAGCATTATCAAGGCGAATTGTCTTGATCACATAATCTGGAAATTGTGATCGTAATCGAATTATTTGAGCGAGTAATCTCGCAAACGCCAGGTTGGGAGTTGATAATAAACTTACGTGTGACCATCTAGTAGATGCATCTACTAAAACCATAAAATATCTAAATGGTCCACACTGTGGATCAATTGGTCCACATATATCACCTTGAATTCGCTCTAAAAATTTTAGAGATTCAACTCCAACTTTTGCTGGTGATGGCTTAATTATCAATTTTCCTTGAGAGCAAGCAGCACATGAGAATTCTTTAGATTGAAAAATCTTCTGGTTTTTCAATGGATGCCCATGTGAATTTTCCATAATTCTTCGCATCATATTAGAACCGGGATGCCCCAACCGGTCATGCCATATAATAAAACCATTCATATCAGTAAATTTCTGGTGTACTGTCATATGTACTTCAACGGTGCTAATCTTTGTATAGTACAGTCCAGAGGAAAATACAGGTAACTTTTCTACCACACTTTTGTTACCTGATTCAGTCTTTGTAATGTATAAATATTCCATCTCCCCATCATTAGCAGTCTCAATATGATATCCATTTTCACGAATATCTTTAAAGCATAGTAAATTTCTTTGAGACTTAGTTGAGAGTAATGCATTTTTTATACTGATTTTTGTTCCTCTTGGTAGTACTATGTTAGCTCTTCCGGAGCCATCAATTATCTTTGTACTACCACATATTGTACTAACATTAGCATCATTCATTATCACTTGAGAGAAGTACTTTTTATTTTTTAGTATAGTATGTGTTGATGCACTGTCTGCAAGACACACATCATCATCTCTGCTAGCCATTTTCTTCAAGAAAAATAAAAGGAATAAAATATAAGACAATACTTATATTACAAACAAAAGTTAAATATGTTACAAACATACTGAAATAAAACACACTTAAGTAAAATATTACAATCTAGATATTTAATTTATTTGGGTCTCTCCACCATCAAGCATGTAATCATCCCCCTCTGGATTGAGAAAATCTGATATATCCAGATGTGTACTTGTAGATGGGTCTTGATTCACATCATCATTTTCATAGACAAAATTTGTTTCGACATCTTTCCCTTTATTCAGCATTGATGCTTGATACAGTTTAACAAGATGTTTTGGCGTACGACAGGTACGGGACCAATGACCTTTCATTCCACACCGATAACATAAATTCTCAACTTTTATCGGTTGCTCAGTTTGTCTAGCTGATGATTTTTCTTTATTATCTTCTCTATTCCACTTCAGGTGGCGAGATATATTTCCATCATTATTGGGGTGATTATTATTATGATACTGATTATAAAATCTTCCCCGACCACGGCCGCGACCACGTCCACGACCACGTCCTCGGCCTCGCCCATTATTATCATATATACTCGCGTTCACTTCAGGGAACGGAGTAGAGCCAGTAGGGCGGGCTTCATGATTTTTCAATAAGATCTCATTATTTTGCTCAGCCACAAGAAGGCATGAGATTAATTCAGAATACCTTCTAAAACCTTTTCTCGATATTGCTGCTGCAGGAGCATATTCGAGGCATGAAATGTGGAGAACGTTTTTTCTAGCATATCATTATCAGTAATTCCTTCCCCACATAGTTTTAACTGTGATGTAATTTTAAACATCGCAGAATTATATTCACTTACGGTTTTAAAATACTGCAAACGTAAATGAATCCACTCGTAGTGTGCTTTTGGGAGAACAACAAATCTTTGATGATCATACCTTTCTTTCAAATTGTCCCAAAATACAAGTGGATCTTTCACGGTGAGGTATTCTGTTTTTAATTCTTCATGGACATGGTGTCGGAGAAAAATCATTGCCTTAGCACGTTCTTGCATAGAGGCAGTATTTCCGTTTTTGATGGTTTCTCCCAGACCCTTGGCATCTAGATGAATTTCTGCATCTAAGATCCATGATAAGTAGTTCTTACCCGTAATATCAAGAGCTACAAAGTCAAGTTTTGTGAGATTTGACATTATAATATTTTGAAATAACTTGAAATGAGACTAGGTAGATCTTACCAATACCGTACCTACTTTGGTAACTATAGCTCAGGATGTGGAACTAGAACGAAGTCGTGCTGATAACGTGTTATAAAACTGGAGAATTAAGAGCAAAATCTTAATAGAGAATATTTTATTTCAAGACTATTATAGAGAGTATACAAGAGAGAAAGATAGAAGTTAAGAACTTCTGAGGTGTATTGAAATGAAAACTAGAGCCTACTATTTATAGGAGGAAATTGGCTTCCTCTGTAAGCTTCTCTAAAGATATTTACAAAGCTTCCCTAATAAGCTTCACTAAAGATATTTACAAAGCTTCTCTAGTAAGCTTCGCTGAAGATATTTACAAAGCTTCCCTAGTAAGCTTCGCGAAAGATTATCTTGTAAACTTCCGGTTCAAAGGATATCCACACAATAATATATCATAACAGGAACAAAGTAATGAGTTACTCTATCCGTCTCAGTTTATGGTTTTTATTTTTCTTTTTAGTATTTCTCAGTTTAAGGTTTTTAGTTGTTTTATACCATAAATGAAAATATATGAATAGTGCTTTGGAGAATTTTGCCCCCCAAAAAAAGTTCATTTATTACAAAAAAAAAAATGGGCAAATTGCAATTTAGTTACCTGAGTTTTACACAATGTTTCAATTGGTTCCTGAATCCGTTTTTCAGCAAATTGGTTACTTCAGTTTGTCATTTAGTTGCAATGTGGTATAAAAATGGATGGATCGTTTAAAAACTAACAAAAGTGGATGAAAAACCTAACGAGCTTCTTTCAAAATTGCAATGGTTAACCCTACAATTTAAATTTTCCCACTTCACCCCCTAACTCCTAACGAATGTTTTAAAACTAACATAATTTGCATGCATATGTCCAAAGATTAGCGTTTCAGTCATTTTCATTTTATTTATTACATCAAAATTATAAAAATTATGATATCTATCATAAAAATAATAATTTTATTTAACTTATGACAAATACATATCATTCATAAAAATACTAATTTTATTTAACTAAAATTATAAAATATGATATCCAGAGCGGAACAGTGTTTTGGCCCGTAAAAAAACAAAGGAAACCACCAAAAATGGCGATCTCTCCATCCACGTTCATTCTCCCCCTTCTCACGACCACTATTTTCTCTCTGCTCCATCCAAGTGGGTTTGGTAGTGCTTGCCTTCATGATCTCTTTGTCATTTCTAATCAAAAAATTGATGGCTGGAGAAACGTTTTTGCACAAGAAATTGTGGTTTTTCGGCGCAATTTTTGTCAATTTACTGTTTCCGGACAATGCATAATATACTTAAGAAAATGCCCAATGTTTTTTAAGTGAGAGCGAGAAGATTTTTTTTTATTATTATTATTATTATTATTTTACTCAAGTTTTTCTAAAACAAACAATTAGAATTTGTAGGTTTATTAATTAATGTCTTTAGATGTTACAAATTTTTTATTATGGGGTAAAAATGTGAATAAGTTGAGTTGGAGGGTGCACTTTGCAATTATAAAAGAAACTTGTTAGATTTTCCATCCATTTCATTAAAAAACTAACAATCCATCCATTTTTATACCACATTGCAACTAAATGAAAAACTCGAGTAACCAATTTGCTGAAAAACAGATTCAGGAACCAATTGAAACATCGTGTAGAACTCAGGTAACTAAATTGCAATTTGCCCAAAAAAATTCAATACTTACCTAACTTCATTTTCACCAATTTATTTTATAAATAGTGTTTAGGACAATTATATCCTCACCTCTTTACTTTTGTTGACTCATTTTTATTTGTTTTTCACTTGATTTCTTAATAAACGTGCAAAGTCAAACTAAGAACCTTAAAGTGGGACGGAGAGAGTAATTTTTCTCTTCCCAAAATATTTGTAATTTTAAGATTTTTCACACTAATTAAAAAAATAATTAATATATATTAAATAGACTAAATTATTTTTGGAATATATTAAGTACGATAAATAAGTGATTTTACAATGACAACTACATATCATAAATAAGGGTAGTTTAAGCAAAGTGTGCCATTATTTTATGAAAAACTGTAAAACTATAAGTATTTAGAGACAAAAAACCTATCATAAAACTGTAAGTATTTTGAAACAGACGGAGTATTAAATAAGCGTCGTGAGTATTAAAGAGAGAGTGAATGAGTTCGGGAATAGTAAGAAGATAGTTATTGTGAGTATGAATAGTGGGTCATCTGACTAATCCATGCCATCAATGCCATTTTTCTCTCTTCTCTGACTCGTGCCTACGCTGTTTCCTACACTCCGACTACATCTGTCTCTTTTCTCCGACCGTCCAGGTCATCTTCTTTAACTCCTATCGTTTTCTACTTCTTTCTCCAGCTCTTTTTATCTCTGCACTTGAAACAGCAACGTCGCCTTGCCCTCTTCTCCGGTCGGAAAACTTTATCGGCTCCAACAAACTACTCCATTTTATCCACACATTTTTTCTCTCTTCTCCGACTAGTTCCCCCGCCCTTTCGTTTCGTGCACTCTACCATGTTTATCTATCTTTTCCGATGGTTGAGGTCATCTCCTTCAACTCTTTTCTCTGGCTTTTTCTTTCTTTCTTTCTTTGCATTTCAAAAAGCAACGCGACCTCAAGTCTGTCACCTATCGCCTCAGATTTGCCCCTCTTCTCCATCGAATCTCAGACCTAGTTTGCACATCTTCGTTCCTTCGTCTTCTGCGACCAGATCTAGATCTGTTGGTTTCTCCGAACGCCGCCTCAAACCTTTTTGGTCAAATTCTAATGTTTGTTATTTGGTAGTTTTTTTTTTTAAGAATGTGCTATTTTGTACTTATTGGACACTGCATTTGCAATTTTTTAGGCATTATGAAAGCAGTTTTTTTTTTAACATAAGATATACTATGACTGAACACACTGTATTTAGCAAGAAATATAAAAAATGACCCTTATAATTTCATTATAAGAGGTAAATTAGTCTTGTACGTCAACTATGATTGTCATTTTTAATTAAATATAAGGTTTTTTTAGTTATTGTACATAAATTGTGATTTAAAAAAAAAACGATTCTTATACTTTAACTGTAAGAGGCACATGTTGGGTTTCGAGGCAACATGCGCAGCGGAATATAGCATTTAAAATTTATAGAAACCCAAAACCCATAGATCCATTCATATGATTATATCAAATACATCTACAATGAATACTAGAATACTAACTCTTGAAGCGTTTCCTTAGCAACCTTGAATTCGGTGGAGCTTTTCAAAACTTGATCACGAACACGATCACGAACAAGATCACGAACTTGAAGATGATAAGCGTCACCGTCTAACGGTATCCACACCACAAACGAATATCAAGAAACACTTGATCTTGGTTGCTAGACCAATTTGTGAAATAAACTTTCACAATGAACTATATGGAATTAATATGTGATTTCTTGTTGTTCACTTTTATGATCTTAGAACAAGAATAAAACCTCTCAAACTCTTTGAAAGTTGTCACAAAGCAATAGGACTGATTAGGCTGATTAGAGTCTGTTTATATACTTGTTAAACATATTCCAAATAGGTAACTAGTGATTAAACCCGCAAGAAAATGTATTGGGAAAAACCTAGTCCAAACAGGACTTGAGGTCCGCCCGGGTATAGGACCTGGTCCGCTCGGGTCAACACTTGGTCCGACCGGGTCTTGGACAAGGTCCGCCCGTACCTCCCCAGTTTCCAGTTTTCTCATCTAATTTCCTAATATCCCTCAAAGGCCCTTCGACCCTTAATTCCTTTTAAGTCCTTTTAAGATTCGTTCTAATGTGTGTGACCCTTTAGGATTATACTAAGTTGGCAATGGGCATAAACCCATAAGATATGATTAGGTTCTAGCAAACCGTCATACCTACCCAATTAGTATAACTATATATAAGTTCGTATCCTTTAAGAGAACATATCACAATCTCTTTGTTCACGATGTCTATTGAACGTAAGCCATGGTCAATGGTCAACTTACATTATTCAATGCTTTCTCGATCCCGAATGTATTGATACAACAAATCATATTTGAGCACGGCCATGCATTCCATCAATACCATTCATCGAGTAGCCAAAGCCTGACATCTCTCTTGACGAGGAACAAATCCCATCTTGACTTATTACTCTTCCCTACATGATTCTGATTACGCCAATCATATTCTTTATAACTACCCGGTTAGGGGTAACGTTTGAATATGTCAAACGTAATGTTCATCAAGTGGAAGACTGTAAAGACTGTAATAATCTCAGGTTTTAAAGATTCAAGTGATATAACTATATGAAATTTAATTATGACATTGTGACCATGACATAAATCTCATACGGGTCAGTCCAGTATTAGTTCTCCAACAAATACCCATAAGTTTAATTGTATCCCATACACCATAATCATTATATGATTATCTATTAAAATTATACTAATAATTAATCATAATTATCAGGGACAGGGATTATTATAATAAACAAGCAAAGGATATAATAATCAACATTTAATATCTTTATTAAAACACAATCAATACATTACATTAATTGTTTGAATAACGTGCCTAGAGCATACAACACCAATAGCACAATTGGCTTATATTTAAACTATAAGAGACAGTTTTAATGAAATATCAAAGGTTTTTTTTTTGTTAGTTTTTATTATAAAAAAAAAAGAGGAAGAAATGTGAAAAAATAATTTTTGTGCTTTATTTATAAGAGACGAAGTAGTCTTATACGTCATCTATAAGAGCAGACTTGTGTTTGAACGAATATAAAACGTTAAAAAAAAATTTGAAAAAAAAACTTCTTCCGTCTCAGCCTAAGGTTTTTAGTTGTTTTGTTACTTAAAATGAACAATGAGACCTACTTGTCATTCTTACAACAAAAACTCCCTACCCACTTTCTCTCTCTTACTTTACTTTTTCTTAACTCCATATCCACTTTCTCTCTCTTACAACAAAAGGAGGGAGTATTATATTTTTATGCAAAAAAAGTAACTCTTATACTTGATGTATAGGAGGCGAAATAGTTTTATACGTCAGGTATAAGAGCGGACTACTGTTTGACCGAATATGAGAGTCAACATTAATAAAATAAAATTATTTTTATTTTATTTTTGTGAAAAATGACTATACTTCAACTATAAGAGGCGAATTGGTCTCATACATCAAGTATAGGAGTTTGATCGGAATTTGACCAAATAATATTATTATTTTTTTTCCTTAAAAATGAAAAAAAAAGA
This sequence comes from Campanula takesimana, assembly GCA_026119855.1. Lineage (NCBI taxonomy): Eukaryota > Viridiplantae > Streptophyta > Magnoliopsida > Asterales > Campanulaceae > Campanula > Campanula takesimana. Next base: position 97,693 of record JAOWBW010001233.1, on the reverse strand, counting down.
CTCTTATACTTAAACAATAAAGATAAATTGGCCTTATACTTCAGCTATAAGAGTTGATTGAGATTTACTGCACAGAAAATTTAGATCCTTTGTTTGTGATTGCTCAATAAATTTCTACACCACCGACAGGTCCGACGTTGCACTAACTATTTATGAGATTTGAATGTGAAAAGGAATTCAATTTTGTTTGATTTAGTAAAAAGACATTTACTTTCCCTCTATTCATAGTGTTCCCCAATTGGGTCAAAGTGATAGAGACAATATTTACAATATTAATGCATTTGCATGCAACATGTAGGATAATGATAAAAAATTGTATGAGACAGTTTTACATATAAGACGGATTATGTTGAGAGAGTAAATGGTTTGCCCCTTGTAAGCAGGGCGGAGCAAGCTCATTTTTTCTCTCATCAATATCTATCTCATACATAAGACCGTCTCACACACAAGACTTCTTTTCTTCTGGTGGGATAATAGCTAAAGTAACCATGAAGAAGAGTTGCGTAGGGCGTAGGCCCACATGTTTTGGACAGTGCTGTTATTCATTTCATTTGTCCTAAAAGACGAAATCTAATGCAACTAGCAATATTAGTTGAGGAAGTCGTGTGTGAGACGGTCTCAAACATGAGACGGATCTTGACAAGAGAGGAAATGGGTTTGCCCCGCTCCACCCATAGGGGGCAAACCATTTAATCTCTCAAGGAGATCCGTCTCACGGGTGAGACCGTCTCATATAAGTTTTTGTCATATTAATTTACCACTTTATAAAGGAGGACTTGTTTGTTTTTTTCTCATTCATGCTTTACTTACATACGGATTGTCCAAAGTTTTCAATAAATAAACTGCCTGAATTAACGATACTATTACAAGGTCTAGTAAAGTTATACATTAATTTTATCGGATGTCCGAGGAGGGGATGACATATTAAAAGACTCTTTAATTATTAATGATAATAATTCTCAAAAAAATATATATATATTAATGATAATAATGTAATACACAAAATTGAAAATTAATACTCGTGTAGAGAACCCCCGTCTGAAAATAGATGTCGTTTTAATTGGGGTGTCAACCCAAGTACCACATGTGCAATTGAAAGAAGATTTGCTTAGTATATAAAGATGTCCACAAACTCCGTTAGTATGAGACATTTTGGGAGATGACCCAAAAAAAATCCGTGCGAGCTGGACCCAAAGTGGATAATATCATACTAATGTGGAGTGGTGGGGGTGGTGGGGTGGTCGCAGTTTCAACAACTGGTATCAGAGCCCAGGTTGATGGATGGGCCCGGCTCGTAGTGGACCGCGTGTGTGAGATATGTAGGATTTACTCTGGTGTGACCTCGCGAATGGAGCATTAACCCTAGTTCCACATCGGCAATTGAATGGAGAATTGCTTAGTATATAATAGTGTCCACACATTTCATTATTATGAGACCTCCAAAAGATGACCATAATCAGTGGCGGATCTAGAAATTTTCTCCAGCGGGTTCACAAATTTACAATAATTTTTTTAAATTATAATTGTCTCCTACTCCTACGTGTTTAAAATTCAAATTTCTAATTATAATACGCAATTAAGATACAATAATTTTAATAATTATTTGTATCAAATAATAATTATCTAAATAAATAAAAATATGGAGGAGTATGAAAAAGAAAGAAAAATCAAAATATTACCATGTTGTAAATTTTTTTCATTAATCATGACAAAGAATAGCAACCAAACATGCTTAATTTTGTCTTTTTTTTCTTTTTTCTTTTTTGATGATGTCCACGCCAGAAAGAGGTTTATATTTTTTTAAATCATGTTTAATTTATTGTTAACTTATAAATTAAATTAATTAGCTAACATTGGTAAAAAGTAGGAAATAGACTTACACTAGGCTCACATTGAAGAGGAATATGGGTTTATTAATATGACCAAATTGAAGGGAGTTAAAAACATTTAAAAGTGTGGAAAATGGAAAACATACTAGGTTTCGAACCCAGCACCTCTAACCTCTAAGGCAAAAACTCAATGCACTAACCACCAGCACAACATACATAATTTGTTCTTATGGGGTGGTGCATTTACATTATAAAAGATAAAAATACATTTTTTTTCTTAATCACAAAAAGTATGCGGGTGCACTTGCACCCCCACCATACACGGTAGATCCGCCCCTGACCATAATCATTTTTGAGAGGTATGGAGATTAAAACCTCAACCCTTGTCTAAAATCACGGAGTTGTATTACTACTGTAAATCATATCGTCATAATAGTGGTCCAATAAAAAAAAATAAAAAAATAGTGGTCCAATAATTATACTCCCTATGTCACGTAATGATTTTTATATTTGTCATTTTTTATTGTTACTAAAGGTTATTCTCATTTCTATAGTTTAAATTTAAATGTGTATAAACACAACATGGTTAGTGAAGTAAGTGTTCATATCCTTTTAAAAAATAGTTTGTATTGTAAAATCATTTTGAGACGGAGGGACTAAAATATTAAGGCTAACGTTAATACGTTATCACCATATACTCTCTCCGTCCCATAACTATGTGGACAAAATGGGTTTTGCACGTGAATTAAGGGTTGAATAGTAGTGGGTAGTTGTCGTGAGTGTGAAAAGTGAAGTAAGAGAGAGAAAGTGGGGTAGGGAATAGTAGGTTGATTGGTGTTGACGTGCTGTGAGTATAAAAGTAGAGTATGAAAGATAATGAGTGTGATGAATAGTAAGATTTTTTGCCATTTTAAGAAAGTGTAACTTATCGATGGGACACTCGAAAAGAAAATTTGTCCAAATAGTTATGAGACGGAGGGAGTATGATATAGGAAATTTTGGCACAAAATGTTTGAGTGACCACCACTTGAGAGGCTCCACTATTTGAGAGATGAAATCACATATACTCCACTCTTTGTTTCGGAAATTTTGTCTCATTTTGATTTTTTATTTATGATTAACATACATTAACTTTGATAAAACATTGGTGTCAATCTAATGATCATAATAGAATTTTAAAAACTGATATTGAAAAATGGCTTGATGATTTGTTAATTAGAATTTTTAGAATTTCACTAGAATGATTAAATCGAAATCAATGTTTGGTTAAATTTCATGTATGTATGTTGACCATAAAAAAATCAAAATGAAACAAACTTTTCGAAACAAAAAGAGTACTATTTTTGTATACTACAGATAATCTAATAATTATGCATCACTAATTACGTAATAATAATATCAGCTCTAATAACACATAACTTCGTAACGTGTTGAATCACCTTTAAAAAATAAATAAAAAATCATACAGTACGTTGTCTAGTACTACCTCTATCCCGGAATAAATGTCGCCGTTTTTTGTACGTTAGCACGAAGGAACTTTGAACAATAAATTTATGTTGATTTAGTTATCCTAATAAAATTAAAAAATTTTGTTATTGATACACCATAATAAATACTAGCAATAAAAACATTTAAAGTTTTATTGAGATAATTAAATAAATATAAAATTATTTTTCAAAATTCATTCATGGTAACGTATAAAAAACAACGACATTTACTCCAGGAGAGAGAGTGAGTATTAGGATAATAATATATATTGTAAAAACTCAAAAAAAAAAAAAAACACATAGTAAAAATCTCTAATCCGTTGAATGAGTTATTAGCAGTTGGTCCACAGTTTTCCCTTTAAGTTTTATACGTATAGATAGAATGTTATAATAGATCATAACGTGACGTTAATCTCGTCCTTTTTCATTCTCTTTCTCTCGAGTGACTCACTAAAACCACACTTGTACCCTTCTCCTCTTTCTCTCTCACACATAAACACACACTAATTCAGTTGCAGAAATTCAAGGAATCCGTATCTCCCAGATTTCGATTCTATAGGTAACCAGACAGATCTTATCCTCCATTGAAGACGGAGGGAGGGAGGGAGCTTCAAAAACCAATCTGTTCCGAGAAAAAATGAAGGCCAAAGCAGCCGCCACCGCTGTTTTGAATCCTCATGTCATCACTTTCGAACACAAACGGTAATTACACGCGTCTCCCTTCCCATCCATTCATTTCCGTTGAATACCCTTTTCCCCATTTCCGCTCTTCGATCTGCTAATCATTTACGATAAATTTGATCCAAGAAGAAATTCAATGTGCTGTGCTTTGACCCGTTCTTGATTTGATTTTTTTCCCCCCTCTGTAGATTAATAGATTTTTTACTTGTGTGGAAGTAGATAGTTATCAGTGATCCCTTGTTGAAATTCGATTCTGGTGCAAAAGGGTGTATTTGGGTTTTTGTGATTTTGAAGTGTTGGGAAGGGAATGTGAGGTCAATGCTGAGCGTTATGGGTAGTTTAATTGAGTTATCTTGTGGTGGATTATGTTGTTGTCCAATCTAAGTAGACAATTTTTGGAGGCTGATTGAAGGTAATTATTGTGCTGTCATTTTGTGTTTATGGGTAACTAACTTCACTTGGATTTTAGTTAATTTGTTTATAATTGTAATTAAACATTTTGTTTGTGGAATTTGATGATTTGAAGTTTGTTGGATTTGGAAACTAACAATTGAAGTGGTTTGGACAGAGATGCGTATGGTTTTGCTGTGAGACCTCAGCATGTACAGAGATTCCGCGAGTATGCTAGTATCTATAAGGTTTTTCTTTTGACTTCTCCTGATATGCCATTTTCTGATTTGCACGAGGAACACTCTGTTTGGTGCTGGGAATCCTTGCTCTGTCTTGAAAATACATCTTATTCGGTGGGTTTTTGTTTGTTAAAAAAAAAAACGACCTTTCATGGGTAAAACTTGAGTAGGAAAAGGAATTACTGTACTTGGAAGATTCAAGATCATGAAGTTTTGAAATCTCAAAATTGACATATTCTTTCCTGTCAATAATTGTGCTTATAGGAGGAAGAGGAGGAAAGATCAGATAGGTGGAAGGATTTCCTAGAACGGCTGGCAGAGTCTGGTCAAGTGCTTGTAAATGACTTATGTACAGAGGAAGATAACACATCTCTGCGGGCTGATTCTGCTGAGAAGGAATCTGATGAGAGTTTGGATAAGGATGGTGAAGGAGATAATTTAAATCGAATAAAGCCCAGCTCTGATTCTCCTGCTGAAAGTGGTGTAGAGAATGAGGAATTGCCTCCAGCGAAGGAGACTAAAATTCGTCGTGCTCAAACATGGTCTCAGATTAGACCGTCGCTTTATGCAATTGAGGACATGATGAATGCCCGTGTCAAGAAAAAGATTAATGAAAAAGTGCAGCAAGAAACAGCAAATGTAAAGCCTTCTCCTTTTGTTGAAGAAGCTAAACCTGCAAAAGTAGGCTTGGAGGAGGACTCTGAGGAAGAGTTTTATGACGTCGAGAGATCAGACCCAAGTCCAGATGTTGCTTCAGGTGATGCTGTAAATGCGTCAGTAACAGGTGCTGCTGCTGATGTCGCCCCTCAAGAATCTTGGAAAGAAGAACTGGAGTGTCTTGTTCAGGGGGGAGTCCCAATGGCTCTGAGGGGAGAGGTAGATATCAAACTTTTGGGTTCGTAATTCCTAGTTAAATGTGTGAAGATCAAATTAATACTCCTTTTGTCCCAAAATGATCTTCCAACTTTTTTGACCGTTACTACGAATGAACTCTGAGCAATAATTTTATGTTAATTTAATTATGAAAATGAAAATCCAAAACTTGTTACTGATACACTATCAACAATACTATCAATAGCAAGTTTTGGATTTTCATTAGGATAGTTAAATAGACTTAAAATTATTGCTCAAAGTTCATTCGTAGTAACGGCTGAATAGTGGGAAGATCATTTTGGGACGGAGGGAGTATAATTTTTACCTCTTGCAATTGCAGCTTTGGCAAGCTTTTGTGGGCGTGCGGGCACGTAGGGTGGAAAAATATTATCAAAATCTACTATCTCCAGACTCGAAGAATGATGAGGCTGCAGAACATCCAAATGTACAAGCAGATGAGACAAATGAGGGGTTAATTAAATACTCTGTGAGCGTACCTGAGAAATGGAAGGGGCAGATTGAAAAGGTCCTAACAAACATTTAAGCTCTTTGTATCCAATTTGGTCAGTGGTAGCAGTATTTTTGACATTGGCAATCGTATCGCTCTCTTTGTTCAGGACTTGCCTCGAACATTCCCAGGTCATCCTGCTTTGGACGAGGATGGTAGAAGTGCTTTGAGGCGTTTACTCACAGCATATGCGCGGCATAATCCTTCTGTTGGCTACTGCCAGGTAGTTTACATTTGGAAAAACATATGTTAATATTTGAAATGCCATTCGTTGTCCTAACAGGCCTGTAGAACTCTCCCGTCGTTCCATTTCAGTTTAAAATTTGTTAATGGAATATTATAGTTACTCAGCTGTTCAGACTAGTTGCGCAGAGCTACTGTACACATAAGCATATACTCCCTCCGTCCCAAAATGATCTTCGCATTTGACTATTCAAACATTTTAAGGATATGAACACTTGCTTCACTAGCCATGTTGCGTTTATGCATATTTAAGCCCAAATTGTAGAAATGGGAAGAACTTTTTGGGACAATGAATAATGGGAAATGAGAAGATCATTTCGGGAAATGGAGTATCATCTAATTTTCTTCTTATCCGATTGCTACATTTTGGGGAGTTGTGAGTGTTCATTTCTTATAAGTCTCAGGAGTCTTGGGTTATAGGTGAAGAAAACCGACAGTGAATTAAGCACGGAGGGATCTCCTGTGCACAGCCTTCCATTAATTAATAAATAAATTAAGTGTAAGAGTTGCAAATTCACTTGAGGCCCATCCGTTAACTAATTAGGAAGAAAAGAGAAACAGATATTAGAAGAGGAAGATAAAGTCAGAAATCTAACTACAGGAGATGCTGGCTAGTGGTCAACTTCGTATTTTTTTTCTCTTGAAGATTTGTGCTTAAGGACCGAAGTCTCGTAATTGCTGTTTTGCTTCCAACAGTGAAGCAGATGATACAAACTTGGTCCATATAGTTGTATTCGGCAGGTTAACGTCCAATGATCCAAAAGTAATCATGTCTTTTGAAAGTAAAAATTTGATTTGAGTTTGCACGAACGTTTATATTGTCACCTGTACGTGCTTAACCATAGTTATCAAGCAAACATTTTGTTGTAGTAAATTGATGTGCTAAAATGCATATTCCCTATTTAGTCTTTTATTCAGTTTGGCTAAAATGCTACCTATTAAGAACTTAATCCACCCACCCAATTAATTGCTTTTGCACTAGCTACCACGCGTAGTTAAGGATCTAAAACACTTCCGTGATAATGGGATTTTTTGTTGGATCTCTTGCAGGCGATGAATTTCTTTGCGGGCTTACTATTGCTTCTGATGCCCGAGGAAAATGCCTTCTGGTGGGTCTGACATTTGGTTGAGACTTTGCCAGTTTGCCCAAAGGATTACTATTGTTTTCATAGATGGCTAAAGAATACCTGACTTCACCAATCAATGTTATATCATTATTAAAGTTTACTGTACTAAAAGTATATTCTTACTTTCTGACTCAGTGCTTTAATGGGCATTCTTGATGACTACTTTGAGGGCTACTATTCCGAGGAAATGGTGGAATCTCAGGTATATGTCATTCCTGCCATGGTCCTCCTAGACTATTTCATTGAATTATGATCTGGTGAATGCCATAAATGAGATATCACAGAGGAAGAATGAGAAGGTTAAGGTTGATTCTATTCCATTGTTCATTGTCAGGTTGACCAGCTTGTTTTTGAAGAGTTGGTGCGAGAGAGATTTCCGAAACTAGGTCTGTTTCCTGTCATTGTTATTGTTTTGATCTTACATTTTCATATGTTGTTTATTTCATGGTTCCTTACCGTGTGTATACATGCGTTGCAGTTAATCATCTGGATTACCTTGGAGTGCAAGTAGCTTGGGTCTCTAGCCCATGGTTCCTTTCAATATTCATGAATATGCTTCCTTGGGAAAGTGGTCAGGTTCTACCCCATCTGCCAATATTTAAGTTGTTCCTTAGACAACAGAACTGAGAAATAGAAACTCCTGCCCGTATTTATGATATATGGCCATGTTTATGAGGATCTTATACTCATAATTGACTCTTTCTCTTGGATTCAGTTCTTAGAGTCTGGGACGTCCTTCTTTTTCAAGGGAATCGCGTCATGCTATTTCGCACAGCCCTTGCTTTGATGGAGTTATATGGTAATGATATTTTCCTCCATTGATAAGTCAAAGTTTTTGGACTTTCATTCTGGGACGGAGGGAGAACTATCTATCGTAAAAAATGAAACTTATGTGGGTTCAGTATTGTGTAGGACCCGCATTAGTTACGACAAAGGATGCTGGAGATGCTGTTACTCTTCTGCAGTCACTGGCTGGTTCAACATTTGATAGCAGTCAACTTGTCTTGACAGCTTGCATGGGCTATCAAAATGTAAATGAATCCAGATTAGATGAATTGAGAAATAAACATCGACCATCTGTCAAAGCTGCAGTTGAGGAGAGATCAAAAGGACTTCGTGTTTGGAAGGATTCTCAGGGTTTGGCATCTAAGCTCTATGGTTTCCAGCAAGAACCTGGACGCGGTGTAGCAGATCAAATGGGAGATAAAGACAAGAACAGTGAACTGTCTCGTTCCAACTCTGAAACTTCGGGTTTAGCTGAGGATGTTGAAATAAATTCTGTTCCAGATCTTCAAGAACAGGTGGTTAAGCTCTTTTTTTTCCCTCCCTCTTTCTCTATACATTATTAGTTTGATGGTTTACGTAAAGCGTATGTGTGATAGCTTCTTATTAAGCTTGAATTGAGTTTGATCTCAATAGGTTGAAACTTGCTACTCTGAATCATGCACCGGGAAATAAGTTGACCCTTCCAACCATTACCATTATCGAAGCTCCTGTCGGGGAAATTTGACCATCAAATCAAACTCCTATAACATAAGAAACCATTCTAGGCCTTCTTTTTTTTCTCTCAGCGATGGGAGGACTCTTCTCTCTAGATCTCTTTTCTCTTTTCATTCAAAAAGCTGATTGGAAGGATCTGTATTATCTTGAAATAAGCAATCAGATTGACCTAATTAGAACTGAACTATGTAGATTCCATTCTTCATTGGGATGGCAAAAAACCTGAAACCCGTCACAAACCCGTAATGATTGGTCCCTAATGGAAAGGGTTTGGAAGCGTTTTTATAAATCCACGGGTCCCCGTTTAACCTGAACCCGCCTACCATATATTTATTTTCAATTATTTTCCTATATAAATATAATATATTTAATCATTCCAATTTATATTTGACAATGTATTGTATCTTTTGTATTTTTATATAATATTATTTACTGATTTCTTTTATAGGAAGAAAAAATAAACATTGCATAAAAGTGACAATGTTTCTGGTAGGTTTTAGTCTAAACGGGTCGGGACGAGTTAGGATTTTGTCCTGGCCCGGATGGGGCCGGTTTTGGATTTGTGCGTTTTGAGTGGGATCGGGTTTGGGAAATGCCAAACCTGTCCCAAACCCGCACTGTTGCCATCCCTAATTCTTCATTTTGCTTCTACTTCTTGTTAAGGTTCGATATCAATAGATTAGTCTCTATCTATGTGCTCAAGATGAGTGGCTAACTTACATGGTTTAGAGCTTTGGTTTGGCAGGGTAATGGGTTAAATGATAAATCATCCCGCTTACATTTGTTACCCAATGTATCGTGAGTGCATGATTGCACCATGTTTGGTTTGTGATGCCCCTGATTGTGGCATGTTTCTTTACCCTTCACGTGTGGTCAGACTACACGTGAGGGGGAAAGTTAAGGTTTGATATACATAGTTTATTCTCAATCTGACAGCTTAAGCTTTTGATGAGTTGGTAACTTCACAATTCCTATGCTTTGTTTAGTGTCGGGACTCTACCATAGGGACTAGAACTTTTACTTTTTTGAGGTTCTGAATTCTAATTGCATTATTATAATTCTTCTAGGTGGTGCAGCTGAAGAATGAATTGTGTAAGTTGCTTGAGGAGAAACGATCCGTCGTACTCAGGTTAGTATATTTCATTACATTTGCTGCCCCGTTATTACTATAGAAAGTTCAAGCGCCTTAATGCAAGATGTTCATGTTATCGTACTTTTGCCGCCACTTGATCCTATTTGGACTGTACTATTATTTTTTTGTATTATACAGAATGATTTTGATTCTTATAGTATTCAGAACATTATGATATTTTCTTAAATGTCGCTCTAATACTGAGCAAATCTTTTCCAGAGCTGAAGAGTTGGAAACTGCATTAATGGAGATGGTTAAGCAAGATAACCGAAGGCAGTTGAGTGCAAGGGTAAGAAAGTTACTTATGATATTCCTCGATCCATGTTCATTTTTATCTTGGATACCTATAACCAGTGCTTTGTTTTCTCTTTGCATGGATAAATATCTCTGCATATTTCTTTTTACCGATTCTCTATCTAAAACTTGATGCTCTCTGCTCTATTTACATATCAAGAAGAAAGAATATGATGTTTGCACTTCTCCATGCTGATGCTTTCCAAGCTTCTTACTGAAACTTACTTGAATATGATTTTTTAGGGTTAACTATGTTGTCCTCCGTCAACATTCTTGAAGTAAAGAAAACTAAGATATTGCATGATAAATTTTATCTCAGGTTGAGCAATTAGAGAGAGAGGTTGCTGAGCTTCGGCAGGTGCTTTCTGATAAGCAGGAACAAGAGGGTGCCATGCTTCAGGTTCAATTCTTGCTGCATGACATAATCTCGATTTCTAAAAAGTTACTACTCCCTCTGTCCCGGAAAGTTGTACCTCTTTTTTCATTGTTATTACGAATGAACTTTGAACAATAATTTAGGCTACTTTTTATTATCCTAATGAAAAGTTACAACTTGTTATTGATACACCATTATAAATACCAGGGGCGGACCCAGACCTAAAATTAAGGGGGTTCACAAATTACATTACACAAAAGTTTCTAAAAATAATTGTTTCTAAATTACTACCTACATCGATTACAATAAAAAAAAACATACTAAATTTGTCCCTTACGCGTTTTCATACTATGAAAACGTGTAATTACATTTTCATCTGTAACGCTCCAAAACAATTCTTTTTCAATATAAGACACAAGACAATCGTTTAAAAATTAATCACCAATTCGATTGCGTAAATGTGTCTTGATAATGTTCATCCCCGAGAAGCATCTTTCCACGCTTGCTGTTGTTACCGGTAAAATTAAAGCAAACTTCAAAAGCCGATACAACAATGGATATGAAAAGTATTTTTTTGTTGTCACTAGCTTTGAACATATATCTCCAAGCCCCTTCAATTCATTAAATCTGTCATCTGTTCGCACATCCGCAGTATATGTCTCTAGTTGAGCCTCAAGAGACAAAAATTCAACCATAGAAAAGTCATCCGGATAAAAATGAGCCAACTTTATCAACTTTGATTTATCAAAATCGATAAAACCTTCACTTGGACTCAAACTAGCAATACAAGTAAGCAACTCGGAATTGACCTCATTGAACCGCTCATTTATCTCCAAAATCTGTTGGTCCAAAACACAATAAAAGCATTCCACACGATAGTGAAAATCGTTGGTAACATGTGTTCTACGTCTAGAATTGTGATCATCGACATATTCATCATTCATATCCAAACATACAATCTCATTCTTGTTGCAAAACTCTATTACCTTTTGCTGAAGAGACTCCCATCCATCATTTCTTGCATTTTGCAATCTTTCCCGACTTACTTTGACAAGTTTCATAGCATTCAAGATATCTGTATCTTTCCTTTGCAAAGCCAATGACAGCTCATTTGTGATGGCAAGTATAGTCAACATCAATTGCAAATTAAACACAAAATCAAATGAGCGCAAATATTTCAGTAAACCACGTGCTTGAGCTCTCTTGGATGGATCCGCAGCATCACATGACACAACCACAAGAACTTCAACAACAGAAGAAAACAAACTAGTCAAGCTCAACAAGGACCTATAATGAGACCCCCATCGTGTATCTGCAGCCCTCTGAAGACTCAATTCTTGATTTAATCCCGTTCCCGTCTCAATTAAACCATTATCAATTGTTTTAGCTACTTTTTCTGCTTGTCTTTCTCGAATCATGTCTTTACGATTACAAGAAGCTCCAACAACATTCATTAATGTGGAAATCATATTAAAAAAATCATTTACTTCATCATGTTTTTTTGCTACAGCAACAAGAGCTAATTGTAGCTGATGTGCAAAACAATGAACATAATATGCAAACGGATTTTCTTTCATGATCAAAGTTTTCAAACCACCAAATTCACCCCTCATATTACTTGCCCCATCATAGCCCTCCTCGTAGTTTCATCAAACTCAAATTCCAATCAGCAAATACACCCTCAATAGCAGATTTTAAAGACAGCAGAAGTATTTTTCACATGGACAGTACACAAAAACCTTTCTTTCACATTTCCACAAGAGTCAACAAAGCGCAAAAACATAGCCATTTGTTCTTTCTCAGATACATCACTAGATTCATCCACCAACAATGAAAAAAAAATCACCATTCAACTCCTCAATAATTTTTTGCACTATCTCTTTTGCAAAGCATTCAACAATATCTTTTTGAATCTTAGGAGCAATCATTTGACACTTTTCTGATTTAGAATTTCCCAAAACCACCTTGCTAATAGACTCATTTTGTTTAGCAATCATCTTAAGTGTTTCAATGAAATTTCTTCTATTTAAAGAAGTTTTAGATTCATCATGACCACGAAAAGCATGTCCTTGATTCAACAATAATCTACAAGAATCAATTGAAGCACATAGTTGAATTCGATTTTCCTTTCTCTCAATATCCGATTGTCTATTAAGAGCAACATTAACCGATTGATTTCGTCGCACAAGATCTTCACACTTCTTATATGCAACAAAATGTTTACTATTAACTTCACCAACATGTTTATCCAACCTATCCTTTTTATGCCAACAAGAAAAACCTTCACTTGTAAATGCATTCAATCCCTTATTATTGATGTCATCTCTAAACAAATAACAACACAAACAATATGCTTTATCTTCTGTAATGCTATACTCCAACCAATTCTTATATTCATCAAACCACTCTCGATTAAAACGACGCAATTTATTCCCAACCATTTTCTGAGGAAAAACATGACTGCGAGGTTGACAAGGACCCTTTGTAATATAGTGTCTTCTAATATCATCAACTTGATTAGGGTGATATTCATAAATCTTTTTTCTAAGTGCGGGATCCGAAGGAAGACTTTCCAAATCAACAAATTGTTTACTAGAAGTAGCAGCAGCTTTCACTGGGATAGAATTACTTACCCCAATACTACTCCCAGCTTCCGTCGATAGTTTTCTTTTCAAAAATCGCTCCATAATCAACAAATAAGAAAACACCACCAATCCTACAAATAATTCAATAATACCAAATAATCAAAATAAATATCATAAATCAGAAAACTCTAATTTACTCAACAATATGAGACTATGAGAATAAGAGCCCTAAATCAAAAATCCCAAATTACCAGGGGCGGACACAATTACTCAATAATTCAATAATTTACTCTAATTTACTTAGAAATTTGAAAACCCTAAATAAAAAATCAAAATTACTCAATACTAAAAACCCTAACTTAAAATCCAAAAAATTGAAACTTACAAGGATTTGATCAATGATTAAGAATCTAAGATCAGAGCCGAGGTGGAGTGGATCGTTCGTTACTTGCGTCGTCTTCGTCCGTCGCCGGTTGCTCGGCGTCGTTGTTCTCGCCTTACGGTTTCTTCTCCTCCCCGACTCTCTTTCTTTCTGTCGCTTTTTTTCTTTTCTCCTATTCTTTCGACTACCAGCGTTGTTTTTTTTGATTTTTTTTTTTATCGCGTAGTTTTTTTTTCTTCGTTTTATTCTTCTGTTTAGAAAGGGGGTGGGCAAACCTAGTAAGGGGGGGTGCACTTATTAAGAAAACTAATTTTTTTTTTTTTTTTTTTACTTGTTAACAAAAAATTGAGGGGGGGGGGGTTCACAGCCACCCCCATTGGTGTGCTTGTGTCCGCCCCTGATAAATACTATCAATGCAAATTTTTAGATTCTCATTAAGATAATCAAAAGTAGCCTAAATTATTGCTCAAAGTTCATTCGTAGTAACAATGAAAAAGAGGACTAACTTTCAGGGTCAGAGGGAGTAGTGAAAGTCTGATAGGGGTGACAGTATGAGTTTCTTCTGATAAACGTTAATATCACTATATTTGAAGGTTTTGATGCGGGTAGAGCAAGAACAGAAGGTGACAGAAGATGCACGGAGATACGCTGAGCAGGATGCAGAAGCCCAGAGATATGCTGTTAATGTGCTCGAGGTTTTACTTTTTTTCTCCACATCTTTTCGGTTACACTCACTCTGTCCCATTTGAAATTAGAGAATTTTCCGTTCTGTGCATCCCACTCAAAGTTAGACAAGTTCAAAATGAAAGACTTTTATAACTTGTCATACTGACAACAAGTGCCCCCACTTACTATTCCCTACTCCACTAACAATCCCTTCCCCACTCACCATGCAACACCTTAATATTGTTAACTTTTCCTTAATCTTGTGCCAACCCTAAAATGTCTTATTGGAATATTTGGACCTGAATTCTTGCATATGCAGGAGAAGTATGAAACAGCCCTTGCCTCACTCGCGGATATGGAGGCAAGAGCAGTCATGGCGGAATCAATGTTAGAAGCTACCTTGCAATACGAGTCTGGCCAAACCAAAGCACACCCTTCTCCAAGGTAATTTTATTCACTCCAACAGATGCCAGATCTTTGAATTATCAAAGAGATTTACGTCCGTCCCAATAACAGAACTTCATTTACTTCCTTTGTGCTTAAAAATATATACTCCACTTTTTCAGTTTGAAGAGTATGGATGAAAGTGAAGAAATATGATTAAAAAAAAAAGTTGTTGACTTTTAGACTAGGGCGAGTTTCTTCTCTGATGATTCTGGTAGATAATATAGGTTTCTGGTTCAACGTAAGTTGCCCATATTCAATGCTGCCACAATAATAATATCCGTCATGCATTTTATGACATATTGGTTGCTGTACGGAAAATAAGTTTGCAATGTTTTATAGATCAGGAGATTCGCCAACTGTACGAACTAGTCAAGAAGATTTTCCCACGAGAAAGACCAGTTTACTATCCAGACCCTTTGGACTTGGCTGGCGTGACAAGAACAAGGTCAGTTCTTATATCTCTTACTCGTCTTCAAACCACTCAGTTAAAGTTACTTCCTACTCCATCTATCCCAAAACGATCTTCCCATTTGACTATTCAAACTTTTTAAGGATATGATTACTTGCTTCACTTGTCATGTTTTGTTTATGCACTTTTAAACCTAAATTGTAGAAATTGGAAGAACTTTCTGGGACAATGAAAAATGGCAAATTAGAAGATTATTTTGGGATCCTTAAACAGAGAATGAAACAGTTGACCTATTTTCTGGTACCCATCTTGTAAAAAACGGCATTCATTTTCTTTTTCTCATTTGATTTTTGAATTGCGAAAGCAGCAGCCTCTTGCATCTAAATTGAAGGAATGGTCCATGTGGGCCCGATCCCGACCCTTTCCTAGACCCCACGTGTTGCGCTTTTTCATGTGATGGTTGAATTGTGTACAGGGAAAGTCAGAGGAGCCGAGCAACGCAAAGCTTACTGAGCAGTCAAACAATGTCAAGTTGAGTGATGAAGGGCAGAACCAAAATATTTCACTGAAAGAAACTAATGGTCATCAAATGGAGGAGATTGATTTGGGGGATGGAAAATAATTGATCATATTAACAGCCTCTGTTTCTTACATTAGCTTGGGGGAGTCAACATTTTTTGTATTCTTGATTTTGATGGAGAGAACAGCATATTCATATTATTTTTTTTTTCTTTCTTTTCCTTATAGAATAGTGGAAAAAATATAGCCAATTATTGTTTTTGTAGTTTTTTTGTTTAATGTTAATAAAGATGATTAGGGTCAAGAGAAAATGTAAAAAAAGGAAAATGGGAGTTATCATAGTAGTATAATTGTATAATAGTTGTTTAGTTGTTTTCTTTCATAGCTTGTCCAAAGATATTGTATTTGGTGTTGCTGAGTATCTGTTAGATGACAAGATAAATAATTGTATGATGATTGTTTAATAGTGTCCATTACTTGTTTTTACTGTAATTACTTGTAGTATAGTAAAATTACATTCAAATAATTTTTTTATTTAGAAAGATGACATTTATTCTGGAATGCAATACTTTTTTTTTTTTTTTTCAAGGCAATATGGCCCTGACAGCCGCACAACTGAACCTGGGACCTTCACTATGTGCAGGCCACTTGTAATTGGGGATGGGGGAAGGGGATTCGAACCTGAGACCTCCTGAAGGAGATCCCAAGCTTTATGTCACTCGGCCAAGGAGGCTTGGGCGGAATGCAATACTTATATTAATACTTCTATAACAAGGGAGTGATGTGGTCTCTTGTGAGAACGCCTTGATCCGTTTCATACAAAAGACGGGTCGACCCATGACCCGTGTACAACATTATCCGCGAAGCATAGGATCCCAACTCATGCTCCACTCAAAATCTGCAACGTGGCAGCGACCCATTGGCCCCTTCTTTTTCCGAGTTTTTTTTTTAATATTATTTTTTGACTGTTTTTTTCGTTTGTCAAAAGTCTCTCTCACCTCAAATTTCTTATTCTTTCTCTTCTCAGTCATTTTGATTCATACTGAATCCAACTATTTCTCTTCTACCCATTCTGATTATTAATTCTAGTTCCATTTTCAAGTTCGATAACTCAATCGAATTTGATTATCAACCCAGTTCATAACATTATTATTACGCTAGAGAGAGGGTTGTATTTATAGTTTCATAAATACCAAAACCCTTTACAAATAGGAATCCTATTTCTTGGGGATAAAGCAACTATATTCTAATAAGAAAACTACTTTTCTAATTCTCGAATAAGTTCTTAATCCTTGTACCAAAAGGAAACCATCCGCCACAGGAATTACTCTGAAATTGTTCTTGGTCCGTGCCTTCATCAAAATTATGATTCAAACAGCTAAAAAATGTGAATATCATTTTGAAACGGAAACAAAAACCACTTTCCATGATGTGGATTTGGTGTTGAAACCAAATTACCACTTTTTCCATGGTGTGTGGATGAGATTAATTTATCTAAGTGGGTTCCACGTAATTCAAATCCGTTGATGACATTGAGAGCGACTCCAAATCCCCAAAAGCAATTTCGAGCATACATTTCTATTCACCAAATCGAAAAAGTGTAATTTTGCAATACTCTTAGCACAATATGGCTGCTGTTTCTCTGTATACATATTGAAGGCGCTAATTACAAGACAAAACCCAATCCTCCAAAATATAAAGAAAATGTAGAGAGACAAAAAATCATTTGGGCATAGAATTTGAAAAAGAAAAAAGAGTGAGATACAGTGGAAAAGAATGGACAGACAAGGCCAAAAAAAAAAAAAAAAAAAAAAAAAACTGTCGGCTGCTGAACACCAATCGTTGCTACAAGTTTCTGATCCATCGATGTTAGATTATGATCATACTTGGTAGCATTTGAAATCAAACACGAGCGTAAAAACAGAGTCATTAATTTTAGCTTTCGCTCTTTCTCTCTCTATCTGTTTCTGGGAGTGGAAGAGCCGGAGCGAGTTGACTGGGAGGTTCGAGGGTCGTATCTTTGAGAAGCAAGATAAGTAAGAGCTGTAACTACATCTGCTATAAGGGGACGCATCGTAGGCTGTTCTTGTACACACATTGCAGCAACAGCAAGAGCTTGGTATAATCCCCGTGCCGGGTATTGACCCTGCAGCATTGGGTCAGCCATCTGGGAGAACTTTCTTCGGTCCTTGAATAAAGGCCGGGCCTGCAATATAGAGACAATAACAAAAATAAGACTTTTTTTTTTCTTTTTTGAGCTTAACAAGATTATGTCTTGAAAAAACCTACTGCCTGCGTCATCCCTCTCAAAGATGCACTCTTTACCCAAAAGGGTATCCCACAAAAAAATGCACTTTCCCAAATTGGAAACTTTAAAATATTGCTGTGTTCAAGGGGACCCACTTGTATACTCACAAACAGCTAACCACTTACTATTCCCTACCCCACATTTTCTCTCCTGCTTCACTTTTCATACTCACTACACTTGCAACACTTACACCACTTACACATTTTCTTAATCCCCGTGCCTAAAACAAAAGTGCATTTTTAGCGGGACGGAGGGAGTATAAATGAGGTGAGCTGGGACTTCAGCCATGCACGAGTTAGTGTTATACTAAGATAATGTAAATAGGCATAAATTGCATGCATCTTGTGATTGTTAAGCTCACTCGGATAGGGATTGCCAAACCGGACCGGAACCGTCGAACCGGCCCGGAACCGGAATCGAAAAAACCGTAACCGCCATGAACCGCCACGGAAACCGGAACCGTGGGAACCGGAACCGTTTTAGATAAGGGCCGGTTAAGGTTCAACCCCCCAAAAAACCGTGAACCGGCGGTTCCGAACCGCCCAACCAAACCGTGAACCGGAACCGTCTGAACCGTCAGTAAAACCGTTAAAAAACCATCAAAATCATTAGATTTCTAACAGTTTCACCAGAATTAACCGTTACTAATGGAAGGTTGACAAGAAAAGTTGTGTTTTGACTGATTTTTTATCCAAATTCAGTGAATGAAAATAATAAAAAATTGGTTGTCCCCCTCATTGTAAATTTGTCTTTCATTAATAAAATTTAAAGGGTACCGTCCCTTTTTCTTTTATATACTATCATTTTTTTTTTCTATGTTTGTTTTTTCAATATAATGTTGATTTAGCATTTTTTTTTTTAAAAAAAAAAAAAAATCACTTATGAAATATTTTTTAAGTTGTTTATTCATTATTGTATGATTAAAAAAAAAAAAAAAAATGTACCGCGGAACCAGACCGGAACCGTACCGGAACCAGTGTAACCAAGGGCCGGTTAAGGTTCACATAAAAGCTGAACCGGAACCGGCGTTGGCCATCCCGTCTAGACAAGCTAAGTTGGTGAAGTCTATAGTTAAGCCTGAAATCAAACTCAAGCTTGATACAAAAAGGAAAGAGTTAAGCCAAGTCAAACTCTAAACGAGCCAGAACCAGAGGTGAACTTTGCCCAGCTTGGTCAATTAGACAGCCATACCTTCGAGTATCAGTATCTCTATGTCTCTATTACGGTTTGTGATGCACTGTCACATTTTTTAGATTTCAACATTTACAAAAAAGTAAAATATCACTCCTACGAGTTTTAGAATAGTCATTACCAGCGTCACATAATTCGGCACGCGGTCCGATTCGCGATACGAATTCGCATACGGAATTCGCTACCCCCGAGTGAATGCGATTCGCTTAGGTATTTTCGTTAAGAATTCGATTCATAATTCGCTTCATGTATTAGTAAGGTTAACTTTGATTTGAGATCAGTGGATTACTTTAGTCCAAGTCTTAATAATGCATTTGGTGTTGGAAATTTGGGATTAAAAATATTAAAAAAGAAATTCAAAATAACTAAAAGTATTTTGTAATGTTTTAATAGTGAAAGATACACATTAATAAACTAATTCAGCCCAACATATTTTTATTCAGCCCAACATATCTCTTTCAGCCCAACTAGCTTTCCAAAATATACTAAAATGAGCCCACCCCATTTTACTATGTCTACTAAAGAAATCCTAAATCAAAAATCCCTCTTTATCATTTTATTTTTCTTCTCGTCTACAACGCCGCTCCCATGGTTTCCACTTTCCAGATAAACAGCGCAAACCCAGGTACGTCACCTTCACTACCCCTTCTCGTGTAGCAACCAGACGCCACCTCCTCCGACCACTCCAACCGACCGCTTCCACATCTCTTTCTCCTCCGATCACCAATCTTCCATCACCGACGGCAATACGGCGTCTCCGGCGAACTCAGTCGCGAATTTGGGTGTTTTGATTCGGAATCGAATTCCGATTCGATCGAATGAATTCGGAATTCGACCATGTTCTGGGCGAATTTTGTGACCCTGGTCATTAGTATATTCTCTTGAAACGAAATTACCAAAAATATACTCCCTCCGTCCCAGAGTAATAGTCCTATTCCTAAAATGGCAATATATGAATAGTATTTTGGACAACTTTATCCTTATAGTGCTTGCATAATTACAAAAAAAGAAACAACACTACTTTTTACCCACTTGAATTATGAATAGTGTTTGGGACAATTATATCCCGAAGCCACTTGCAATCTTTATCCATTTTCTAGTGTTTCCTTAGTAAGTGTGCATAACTAAGGTAGGCCTCTTACTATGGGACGGAGGGAGTATATTTATAAAAGTTCTCTCTGTCCCCTAAATGAAAGTCAATTTCAAGAATTTAGTCCCTAAGTGAATGTCTATTTTCTTGAGAAGTTACTAACTCTGCCCCCCGCCCCCTCCCTCACCAATAATCATGTTCAACGTCACACCACAATCAGGGTGTCATATGGTGAGACATTAAGGGCATTAACGTACTTATGTCACTAAAAGTGCTTCATAACCAACTTTCTCAAATGTCCATCAAAGTTAAAAATGGACATTCATCTTGGATTCGTTTTGGACACATGGAGTAACTAATTAGGATAAAATTCTTTATAGAAAATAGTACTCCCCCTGTCCCATAATAAAATGCACTAAATCGGACAACACGAGAATTAAGGAAAAGTAGTATAATATTGGTAGTGTAGCAAGGGTTGTGAGTATGAAAAGTGGGGTGAGAACTGTGAGTGGGATAGTTGTTGTGAGTATGCCTCATTGAATAAAGAACTATTAAAAGTTGGCCACTTTGGGAAGTGCAGATTATTATGGGACAATGAAAAAGGAAAAAAAGAGCAGTTTATTATGGGACGGAGGAATTATATACCCAATAAGTTACTCCAATTGGATTGGAGAGTTTTATGTGAATCTTGGTCAGTGTGGAAGCTTGGAAGCGGAATTACGTGCTATCTTTGTGGGCATGGAAGTGATTCAAGGTAGAGGAAGAAGAAACGTGGTCACTGAAACAGATTCCAAGCTCGCTTTTAGTTTGATCAGAGATCAATGAGGAAACAAACCCATTGTTTGCCTTGCTGGATAATGTTAAAATGCTTCTCAACAACCTGAATCTCTCAATCCAGCACACTTTAAGAGAAGGCAATCAGTGTGTTGACTTTTTGGCCAAGTGACCAAAATCTACCTTTTGTTTATAATGAGGAACCAATACGGTGTCAAGTTTGTTAGGATGTAATTTGTCATTTTCTTTCCTTTGTACCAAAAAATAACAAAATAAATTACTCCACCCGTTTCAAAGAAGATCATTTTTGACAGGTCAATTTTACTAAGGATGTAGGTCTACTTGCATTTTTACCATCATGAAATTGCACTCAGAATATTTTCTTGAAATGCAACTCTTTTTATGTTTATTTTTAAGGGCAAGGTTTCTGTTATCCCAGCATTGCCCCATAGACTAAAGGAAAAGTTCTACCGCACGACAATTAGCCTTGTACTGCTATATGACACTAAGGTCTCGTTTGGTAGGCTGATAGGATTAGTCTATATTAATAGTAAGCAGATTATTAGCCTAGGGATTAATAATACAACCCTTTTTTTTGGGGGGGGGGGGGTAAATATGAAGGGGATAAGAGGGGATAAGAGGTCTTATGTGGGTTGTTAGGATTAGTACGCTGGTAGCATTTAATTTACCAAACATCAAACTTATTGGACTAATAATCCTATCCAACTTAAGAAGGGCTACCAAACGACCCCCAAGTGTTAAGCCATGAAGCTGTGCCACATTCATAAAATTAATGTGCCAGAGATGCGTATGCTACGGTGGATGAGTGGTCATATAAGAAATGATTGGTTGAGGACTGAGGTGATTAGGGGGAAGTAGGAGTTGATCCAGTGAAGATAAGATGAGGGAGAATGGCCAACGGTGGTTTGGCCATGTGGCGGAGACCAAGTGATGCACCAGTTAGGAAGCCTGAAGAGTGAAGAAGTGACAAATGTGATGGGTAGGGGAATGAGTAAACTACCAAAATCACCCGCATACTAACCACTTTTTTCATATTTACCTGCGTATTAACGAAACAACCAATCTAACATGCGTACTATTTATAAACTACCAAAAATGACCAAAGTAATTAAAAAAGCTAATGAAAGTTAACGAGCGTTAAATTTCTAACAGATTTTGGTATCAAAAATTTCAAAATGCTCTCATAACGTAACAAAATAGTAACTTGCTTAACTAATTGCTAACATGACCCATTTACCCTTATTAATATTTATAACAACTTTAATATAATCAATATTTTTTGTTCATTTTTTTTTTTTATATATTTATGGTTTAAAAAAGGTTCAGTTTAATAAGATGTCAAAGTGTAAGATTGAAACAAAAGATTACCCACCAACCATGTTTATCACCATCATCTTCACCCCACCTAGGCACCACCGCCATCACCATGAAAGTTACCCCCACCACCATCATCTTGACTTACTTACTTTTCTTGCTTCAGATTTCAATTACCATAAAAGAAAATCTTTCAAGATTCACCACCACAACCACCATTGCCCCCACATTGAAAAACACCACCACCATCCCACCAGGCAGCCCATCTCCACCATTTTAAAATCACCACCACAACCACCATTTATATACCACCACAACCGCCAGCATAATGCACTAATTAAACCCAGATTCCAATCATTCATAAACCAAAATCAATATCACTACAACCAAACCCAAATTCAAGTCATCCATAATTCATACACTATGTCAGCCAAAATCTCTGATCAAGAAATATTGGACAAATGAAAGACTTTTGAGAAAGAAGAGAGAGAGAGAGAGAGAGAGAATGGCGGCCATTGTTGGTGTTGACAGATCTAAAGAGTCGGTGGTCATGGATTGACGGATCTGATGAATTTTTGAAGAAAAAAGGATGGGAAGGGGAAAGGGCTTGTTATGATGGGCCGGTGGGGCTCGTGGCAAGAGAAAGAAGATGAAGAAGGCGCGGCGACCGAGTAGCAGATGGCGGCTCTGAGATAGGATGAAAGGCATCGGAGGCAAAGCTGGAAGAGGGTGAGGGGAGGAGAAATGCGGCGAGTTTAAGAGGAGACGCAGGGTGGGTTGGGAGGAGTGAGAGCTGCCGGAGATTCTGATGGGTGAAGGCGGCGTGTGAAGATGCGAGGAGGACTAAAAACCTTTCTGGGCTTGAAAATTAAATTTTCAGATCAGGAAGAATATTGGAGATGGGGGAGGGAATAGTTGACTTGGTGATACCGATGGGAATTTACATACTAAAGGGCTAGTTATTGTTTGGGTTTTACCTTTCATTTTAGGATTTTACATTTTAGTTCTTTCATGTTTCCTTTTTCTTAGTTTTGTATGATTCCTATATTACCCTTAAAATTTCAATATGTGCATTCTTTTCTTTTTAAAATAAGGGTAAATAAGTCATTTTACTACTTAGTTTAGTGAGAGTTAGGAGTTTGTTTTGTATGGAGCATTTTGAAAATTTTGATAGCAATATATGTTAGAAAACTAACGCTCGTTAACTTTAATTAACTTTTTTTAATGATTTTGATTACTTTTGTTATTTTACAAATAGCACACAAGTTAAACTGGTTGTTTCGTTAGTACGCAGATAAATATGAAAAATGTAGTTAGTACGCGGTTCATTTTGACAGTTAACACGTAGGGGAATACCTAAGAAAACATGGATAAAGGTGAGTGAAGCAACATGGGTCTACTTACACTTGGAGAAAATATGGTGTTCTAGAGGGAGGAGTGGAGGGAAAAAATCATGTGGATGAATTTTTCACTTGAATCTAGTCTTTTGTTATATTTCCAAATGTTATGTAGTCTTGTTTCTCTTGATTTTTCGTCAATATTTATTTCTTGTTTTTAATATTTTCTTATTCTTTAACTATCTAGTTTTACCATCTCTCCGCTTTTTCATTGTTTTCTTACCTCTCTTTGATGATTCCATACAACGTTCATGTTAACGGACCCCAAATCAGTTAAGACTAAGGTTTTGTTGTTGTTATTGGGACAAACCCATTTGGTGCAACTATTTTTTGGACAAGTGTATCATTAACTTATTTTGTTTATTTATTGCTAATAGACACGCATCACATGTGTCACAGTTACTAGTAGACATTGAAGGGGAAATTGTACATAACATTGAGAGATTCATACCCAGGCAACAAGATTGTGTTCCCCGCCAGCTTTTGAATTGTCAATTGCTTTTCTGCCAGTAATGATCTCAAGGAGGACAACCCCGAAGCTATAAACATCCGATTTTAGGGTAAGCTGACCCGTCATTGCATATTCGGGTGCACAATATCCATATGTCCCCATCACTCTTGTAGATACATGGGTATTATCCCCAACAGGACCCAATTTGGCCAAGCCAAAGTCAGATAACTTGGGGTTATATTCTTCGTCAAGCAAAATGTTTGAGCATTTTAAATCACGATAAATAACGGGAGGGCTAGCTTTATCATGCAAATACTCCAATCCCTTTGCTGCACCTGCAGCTATTTTCATTCTCGTGTTCCAGTCAAGCTGCTCTTTGTCGGGTGGAAGGTCTGATAATTGTAAACACCAATACAATAATTTTAGTGCTATATCAAATAGAGGAGAATAGGGGTATCTAGAAAAAGATGACTTTTGGAATTCATTTTCTGCAAGTTATTCTCCCATGAAATAATATATAGCGTTAAAAAGATAATGACGTATGTACCATGTAGATGGTCTTCCAAAGATCCTAATGCCATGTATTCGTAAACCAAAAGTCTTTGATCTCCGTCAGCACAATATCCAATTAAGTTAACCAAGTGTGAGTGGTGAAGTAGGCTTAACATCAGTACTTCAACGAGAAATTCCCTGTTTCCTTGCAAGCCATTGCGATCAAGTTGCTTGATAGCCACAATCTGCATAAAGAAACATTCCAAAGTTCAAGTTCCACAACAAACTTTAAAAGGTTTAGGTCCCCCGTCCCTGACATAAGAGTTCCAGGAGTGGAAACCATCAAATTAAATATTCAGTACCATCATTATTTGAAAAGGGTAAGTTTATCTATTCATCACCAATGACTTTAATATGGGAACTAATTTAAGGGAAATAGTGAAAGGTTCTTATTTAAAAGAAATCAACACATGCAATAAGGACGCTTTATTCTCTATGCTGCACAAGTCGAGTTCATCAACATGTATAAATGAGACGATCAATCCATGAGTGGTCAAATGTGTCTCGTATTTTAAACGAGCTCGAGCTTTACTTGATCCAAGGAATCTATGTTCGATCTCAACTAATTTACTTCACAAAATCCAGCTATAAATGAGCGGAGCTCATGCTTTTGCAGCATATTAAAATCACTTAAAGTATGCATATTGTGTACGAGTATATAATTTGTGCTCGCCTAGCTGATTTGAGCAGATCCTAGCTAGGCTTGTTTATACCTCGAGATTAAATCAGTTTTGAGCTCGTCTCAACCCAACATAAGTCCAACTTTGAACCAGTTAAGCATGAAACTGAGACACACTTAATACTTGCACAAAAGCATCTTTTATTCAGTCAACTCAGGTAATATTGTGGTCAACCTACCTGTTGGCTACCGAAGCTTACATACACATTAACTCGACGCCAATGCATAATGCACAATGTATTTATAACCTAAATAGTTATGAAGGGGTCCCGACTGAAGAAGATTAATGCAGTTAATAATAAATAGAAGCATATATTTAAAGCTTGCTTTCTACTAAATACATAATGAATATATTTCCAACATAGTTTTTAATGAAAACCTGATTAGTACTCTCCAACCGACCCTTGTATACTTTGCCAAAACCTCCTTCGCCCACAAGACAATCTGCTCTAAAGTTCTTGGTTGCAGATGCCAGTTCACGAAATGTAAATGTGTGTGCTGCAATATGACCAGATCCTCCCTCTTTTGCTGCTTCCTTACTTACATCTAGCAAAGATTTGACCTTGGATTTGTCTGAAAGTAGAAGAGAGAAAAAAAATTGTACAAAAAGCTGACCGAATGATTTAAAAGCAAGAGGGTAAACAATTATAAGACTTACAAAAATAACTTAGATTGTGGTTCTTCCAGACACGTAGGAACAGCGAAAAAAATTATTAGAAGAAGTCCAAAAATTACTCAAAGTTTGAAATTCTTCTGTGAGAATGCTAATGTTTGTTTGATAGGAAAAAGAAACTTATTAGAAGTCCAAAACTTACATAAAAAAATGGTACCACTTGTAAGAACTTAGAATGCTAATGAAAATATTAAGATTGGTAAGAAGTCCTATTTTGAATGACAAACTTTTAAATACTAAAATTAGTTTCTAACGTTCATAGTTTCTCTTTTGAACTTCAGTAAAAATCAGCTTTTTGTAGGAGAAGTAAGAGAAATATTTTTAAAATACTTAATTCTTTCTCTATGTCAAACTAAACTAGAACGTAAGACTCTTAATGGAACTATGAAACGGATCGGCCTATCCCTGAATTATGGTTCATTCAGGTTCATAAATAATTTTCTTCCTCTTCAACTAGTTTTTGTAAATGACCTTCGTTCAACCAGTTGACCCTTGATAACTTGTGATCAGCTTTTAAATTCTCGATTTTCTTGTTCATAACTAACCATTCTTTTAAAGGGAGACGCCCCAAAGCCCTAATTCGCATCTTTACCCAAAATCAAATATGGAATAATAAATTCTTCTGTGAAAGCTAGTCAGCAACCATAAATCAGTCTAAACATAACTAAATAATATATGAATCCAATTGTGCAATCAGCCGTCAAATTTCAAGCTAACAAATTAATGATTACCACATTTCTCCATTTTTTACTTCTGATTAGAAATACAACCCAGAATTAATTGATAGCGCGAGAAAAAAAAAAAAAAAAAAAAAAAACAATTTCACCCAAATGAACTGTTTTGACCAATTTATTGTAGATCACACCAATAATAAATAAAAATCAGTAAACAACAAAGACATGAACTTTCTTCCATCAATCAAACAATCTATAAAATTGGATGAATGCATATGATGAACTCAAAAACCCCATCTCAACAATGTAAAAGAAATACTAAAATAACAAAACCCAATTTACATTACAAGTAGACAATGCACACACATTACATATAAGTGTAAAGGTTGATAAAAGTACCTGAAATTGATGAGATCTGATCTTGGGGTTTCTTATTCTGCAGATTTTTAACCCTTTTCTTTGATTTTCCAGAGCTGAATAAACAACCCATGGATTCTTTTCCGTCTCTCCAACACACCAGAAAAGTGTCACTCTCTAGAGAGAGAAAGTTGAGAGGAAAGAGAGAGAGAGTTGAGGGGAGAGAGTCTATCGGTAAAAATTAATCATTTTGTTTATTTGTCTGTTTGCATTAGTGCCCTTTTGTCTTTGTATATTGTTAATATTCCCCATATGTCCTTCACTTCATCATTCAAGTCCTTGTCTATCTTTACTTTCTTCATTTTTAGCAACAAAAATGAAGAAGATTTGAATATGATTTGATGAGTTTGATGCCTCAAATTCAAATAAGAATTAAAAGAATAACTTGAAAATTTGTGGAATTAATATCACTAAAAAATTTATGTCGATTATTTTCCTTCCTAAATAAATGTTTAAACTTCAATTTAGGAGATTCTGAAAACTTTT
The DNA here is from genome assembly GCA_026119855.1 of Campanula takesimana. Taxonomy (NCBI): domain Eukaryota; kingdom Viridiplantae; phylum Streptophyta; class Magnoliopsida; order Asterales; family Campanulaceae; genus Campanula; species Campanula takesimana. Next base: position 69,979 of record JAOWBW010001233.1, on the reverse strand, counting down.
TCGCAATTAAATGGCAAAGATGCATAAATATTCTCGTTATTCACTTTCTAAAACGCTTAGTTAGTTTGACAAGTATAACTGGAATAATGAGAAACTTTGGTAACAAATATTTTGACGCATTTCTTTTACAATAAAGACATTGATTTAGGGACGGGAGTATAAATTTTAAATTCAAGTTTGGCGATGAATTACCAATACACTTTTAGAGTAAATTTGATTTGAATTTAGGATTGGGAAGATGATAAAGTATGGGCTTCTTTTGAGCTTACGTGTGGACATATATTTAGGTGGTAAGGGTTAAAGTATTGTGGGACTTTTTTCTTTGGGCTCGCACATGTAAAAAATCAGATCTGGTATAATTATAAAGTCTAGGTCCTATCTCAAAACTAATTGGCTACGAGAAGAGTATCTTTTAATTTTTATATAGTTAAATATTTGCTAATTAATTCCCGATGTAAAATAATTGTTCTAACAAAAGAGTAAAAAAATTGTATGCATTAATAAAAACTAATTTTTAGGTACAAATCTATATATATATACTCCATCCGTTCCGGGTAAGTTGCAACAATTTGCCATTTTGGGCATTTCACTTAAGTTGCAACAATGCCAAATAAGGAAACTCTTTATTACTTTTATAATCCTCAACTCATTCTCTTTTTTCCTCACAACCACTCATTATTCTCCACTCATTCTCTCTCTTCCTTCCAACTACTCATTATTCTCCATTCATTCTCTCTATTCCTCCCAACCACTCATTATTCTCCTTTCATAATTTTTGTGTTTTCCCTTCCATGTTGCAACTTACCCGAAACGGAGGGAGTATAGTATATTAAAGTTGGCCAAAAGAGCTATGGTATTGACATGTGGACAAACAATGGAGAAAGCTTGCATTTGGAAAAGCCACATCAACAATATACTAATAAATAAGTGACTTTTCATTTTCTTTTCATTAGCTAATACTATTAGCTAATAATAATAGTTAATATAAAGGGTAACTATAGTAGTTAACTATTATAGTAACTATTACTATTATTAGTAATAGTTAACTATAATAGTTAACCATTATAGTTAACTATAATAGTTAACCATTATAGTTAACTATTACTCTTATTAGTAATAGTTACTATTATAGTTAACTATATTAGTTAATTATTACTATTATTAGTAATAGCTATTATAGTAGTTACATTATGAAGTAACTAATAGTATTAGCTAATGGTATTAAGCAAATAACAGTTAACTATTAATAGTAAGAGTATTAGTTAATTATAATAGTTATTATATAAGTTAAATATTAATTTTTAATATTAATTAATGATAATAGTTATTATATCAATTAACTTTTAATATTAATAATATTAGTTTATTATAATTATTATTATTCCCTCCGTCTCAGTTTAAAGTTCTTACTTTCTTTTTTGGCGTGTCCCAATTTATATTTAACTATTATAATTAACTATTAAATAAAATAAAAATTACTATTAATAGTATTAGTTAATCATAATAGTTACTATATATATTAATTATTACTATTAATAGTATTATTAGTTAATCATAATAGTTACTATATAAGTTAACTATTATTATTAATAGTATTAGTTAATCATTATACAATATATGTTAATATTTAATATTAATAGTACTCGTTCCGTTCGAGAGTAAGAGTCATACTTTCTATTTTTGTACGTCCCACTAAAAGTCTATTTCCTAAAAGGACAAATGATGAGAAAGAATGAATAGTGTTTTGGACAATTATACCCTCAAAACATTTGCAATGTTTACCAATTTTCTATTGTGTATTTAATAAGTGTGCACAAACAAGTATGACTCTTACTCTAGGGCGTAGGGAGTATTAATTAATTATAATAGTTAATATAGAGGTTAATTATAACTATTATTATTAATCCCTCCGTCTCAAATTATATGTCGTTTTGGAGTGTTTCACACATATTAAGAAATATCATTAATGCATGTGAAGAAGACCCAAATACCCCTAAAGTAATTCAACTACCTAGGTAATTAAATGGTTAGGTAAGAGATAGTTCACTATCATTATTAAGGGTATAATTGGTATAGAGCAATAAAAAAGCTTTGAAAATAGTGAAACGACAAATATTTTGAGACAAAATTTTACTCCCAAAACGACATATATTTTGAGACGGAGGGAGTAGTGAATAATTATTATTATTATATATGCTAATAAGTACAATTAATAATATTAGTTAATTATAATAATTATTTTAATTATTACTAAAAAATTAACACAAAACCAATCAACTTATTATTTTCTCCCATTCATTATCTCTCCTAATTTACTTTTACACTCACAACACTTACTTTACTTCTATCATTTCTTAATCTTCGTGCAAATAGGAGGTAGGACTCTTACTCCGTGACGGAGAGAGTGATATTTAACCATTATAAAAAAAAAACTAATACTATTAATAGTATTAGTTAATTATAATAGTTAAATATAATTGTTAACTATAATAGTTACTATATAAGTTAATTATTATTATTAATAGTATTAATTAATCATAATTTATATAATTTATATTAACTATTACTGTTAATTATATTATTTAATCATAATAGTTAATATATATGTTAATAATACTATTAATACAATTACGTTTTTTAAATATTCATACAACAAACTTAAATATACTTCTAAATTAATTAAAAACATATTATTACAACTACGTACAATCAAAGCTATGAAAATGTTTTGATTAATTTAAAATATACATATATTTTCAAATAAAATTATTATGTTAATTTATCAATTAAAAACATTAAAAAATAAAAATACAAAAATATTAACGGAATAGATTCCCGTGCGGAGCACGAATTACCTACTGGTGCCAATAATAATATCATGACTTGTTATTGAAGCGCAATCATACGGTTATTATATTATAGATTTGTAACAAGTACAAGTAGTTGGCCTAATGAGTTTGACATGACATGAGTTATGAAAATTCATTCATTAGCATGTTGTCATTTTATGTATGAGTAAATCAAAATTGGCAAGTACTCAACTTGGGAAAATTATTCTCTAATTTGGAGATGACATTGAAGGAAAAATATACTCTCTACGGAAAAAACAATTTTTCTTTTCAAGTTATTAATTGATTGAATTTTGATCAATATTTTTTAAAGTTGATTTTAATTACCATAATATCAAGTATCTTTCCAAAAAGTAAAAATATACTAAAGGCCTTCTAATTTAACAATATTCAATGGAATTCGTAAGACGCTTCCAGAGGAGACGCGTAAGGCCTGAATACCTTAAGTCACAAAGTGGTAGTTTGTGTGTCTAAGCAGTTTTAACTGTACAAGATAGCTTATACTAGACTAGGTCGTATCATATTATGTAATGTATGACACTCCATAGGGTTTGCAATGGACTGCAAATAGTTCAATAAATGTTGAATATTTTTTACATGATTTCAAACTTTTTAATAAACAAATAATCAATATTTTTATTATAGTGTATTCATAACTAGAAATTTACTGAAATGATTATTTCTTCTATTTTTCTTTGTACATTTAGTTAAGTTGATCATTAAAAGAAGGTGACAATCACTTCATGACAAAAAGAGTATGAAAGAGGAGAACAATTTACAAAATATGGAGAAATTTATTTTCTTTAAAAAACACATTTTCCCCGCTTGATCGTTTCAATTTAAATGTACATTTGTGACCATTAATTAATACTATTAGTTTTAATCTTGTAATTCTCTTTACAAGCATTTAGTTTTTGCAAGTATAAAGAGACCAGTAAAAAAAAAAAATTAGAGACAAAGTTATGATCAAAATGGACACTCATTTTAAGACAAAAATTTCCTGAAAATGAACACTTATTTAGGGACAGATAGAGTAGTTTTTTTTAAGCTTAAAGGAAAAAATAGTTTAAAAACACATACATTGACTTCGCTCGCTCGCTACTTTCTCTACACTAACACTGACACTGTCTTATACTAACACTGACACTTAATAATACATGCACTGACACTCTTTATACTGACACTTTTTTACACTAATACTGACACTTTTTTTACCATTAAAATGGGCATTCTTTTACACTGACACTTAATAATACATGCACTATCACATTTTTACACTGATGTTGGCACATTTTTTACCCTAATACCGACATTTTTTTTACACTAACACTAGCACTTTTTTTTTATCCTAACAACGACACCTTTTTAAACGTACACTCTGAAATTTTGTTTAGACGTGCAACGACACTTTTATTTTTTAACTTGAAATTGAGATTGTGCAAAATAGAGAAGTACCTCAAATTGAGATAATAGTGGATTGACAAAATGTTTAGAACATGATTATTTCAAACTGGCGGCGGTTGATCGGTGATCTAAGTCTTGAAGTATTAATTTGTTCGAAACTTTGAGTGAATGGCCAATAAGTTTCAATTCCAAGTAGAGAAAATTTTGGGAGAAACTAGTTTTTTCATAAGTTATAAAAAATCTTGTTTTTACGGGGTATAAGGTTTAGGGTTTATTTAGGGTTTGGGGTTTTAGGTTTAAAAACATGATTTTTTATAACTTATGGAGGAACTAGTTTCCTCCAAAATACACTCTTCCAACTATTGTTGATTTCAAACTCCCGAGACCACTTTTTACTCCAAAATTCCCAACGGAGAAGAACATAAACCCAGAGTTGTAGGGTGTAACAGGCTCAATCCAGAAATGATAATTCAAGTAAATCAAACACGAAGAACTAACTATTTTTGGGGGCAATTTTCGGATTAATCAAACTGGAATTGAAGACAGGAATTGAAAATACAAAGAACTGTAAATGCAGAAATTGAAAGACAGAAATCAAAGATAAAATCAAGAAGTAACTTCATCCACATAATTGGGCACAACATGGTAAAACTTTAGCAGCCCACTGGAAATATGTTAAGTCACAGCACCACATATCAAACAACTCTTAAGTGTCACACTCACACCATATACTATCTTATTTGGCCTTACTCTATTAAGGCGAGCATAAGAGTTAAATTTTTTCTTGAGCATGCTGCCATTACAAGCAAATAAAACCCTACTCTCAATTGGTACATCTTCCACCCATGATTTCGATACAAAGCTCCAGTCACATTTATCTTTATCAATATTTGAAGTGATGTCGTTGTAAAGCATAAGGGCCTGCAAGAACCCCATTTCAACAAAAAATTGGTAACCCATACCTTTGAGCCTTGTACTCTTTTAACCTCCACCAGAGTGTACCCATTCCATTTGCATCTTCTTCTAGTTTTGTATCAATGGTAGATTGCATCAAAAGTTTAACCTCTTCTTGAACAAGAACCACCAGATAGCCCTGATCTCTATCCCACCCCAGTAAACCATACTCCACAACAGCCTTGTATGCCACGCCTGTTGCTCGTCGTATGCCATCCAGTACAATTATCAAAACATGGCCCAAGTAAAAAACTCCCTCTGCTGTATCTCTACCACAGATAGCAACCAACCACACTCTTAACTCATCAAAAGAGCATATACTTTTGTCCTTAGAGGTATGAGGACTGCAAGTTAACCCCAATGGTCTTCCTGACCTCAGTAATATACTCAATGTCTCCGACCTTGGTTGTCCACTATGAGGTTTAGAAACAACAGTCACGATAGCTTCATGACATGCACACACATACTTTTCATTACCCTGCAACTTAGCAGTCTTCATTTTAATTCCTGTAGTTAATATCTCCTCCATATGAATAAAATTTATTTTCTTACCAACCTTATTTTTCCCTCCTGCCAACAAGGTTGTTTCATTCGTCAAATTAATAAGGCATGCCCCAATAAAACTTGTGGTCATAGAAGCAATATCAACAAGACTATTATCCTCAGCCAGCAGAGACGACTCATTCCCATCATCACACAACATCAGCAGCTGAACAACACCAGCAGCTGTGATTCTCTTACTTTGATCTGCCAATCATTAAAAACAGATTCCCATCCCCATCAAACTCGTCAAATACATCATCAAAGTTCAACAATCTCTTAGTGTCATTTCTCTCCTCATGAAAACAGCAAGCAGCAACACCAATACTCACTTCGTCATCAATTCCATAAACTAGTTCTCTGTCATCAATAACCACACGCAAGTTCTTTTCCTTCATTTTGACTTTTTTCCTTCCCAAAAACAAGCTCCCATTCCGAGCATTACCCAAAATCTGCATATTCCATGAAACTTCGTCGCTCACTATCTTTTTATCAAACTACCCATTAAATAGCTCCAAAGATTGAACTCCAAAGAGGTACTTAATTCCATTAATCGACAAGCATTCTCAACTCTTCCCTTGTCTACATACACATCAAATAACTCATTCTGGAAGGAAAAATCAATGCCATTCCATTTCTCCTCTACTTTGTAACCTGTTATGTTTATTTCTCCCAGCTCTTTTTTATCCTTATCAACACCAGTAATATCAGCACTCGCTCTGCACTCAATTTGCTGCGACAAATCTTTGAAATTCAAACTCTCACTTTCCTCAGACTCGTCAACTACAACAACATCAAACTCCAGACTCTTAGTTTCATTTCTCTTATCATGAACGCTCAAATCCGTAACTCCAATATTCATTTCCTCATTATCAATTCCTGAAATCAGTCCTCCTTCATCAGCATCAAAACTCAGTCCAGTTTCCTTTTTTTCATCTAAGGTGGACAATTCATCAACATCTGAACTCTTACTATCCTTGCTCTCCTCGTAAACAAGCGAACTATCGTAAACAACACTCCTTTACTTTGCCTTTAATCCAGCTGGTGTAAACCACCTCATAACAGCATCCGTAAACTCTCCCCATAAAATTCTCTCTTTTATCGTCTTGTACAATTGATACCAAACACTAGCTTGACCCTCAAAGTATGTTGATGCAAATCTAGATTTCAAAACATCATCCATTGGATTCAACTCAAAATACTTATCACTTTTGTCAATCCAGCCCTTGGGGTCGCTACCATCAAAACGAGGAAAGTTTATTTTCGAAGGACTGTTGTTTAGCCAATGCATCTGCAAATTTGGGTTACCATGAGCTGCTCCCAAGTTCAGTCCATTTGACTGATAAGTAATGTCTGGGTTTGTATAGTAGTGTGGTTGGTGGTTAATTTGGTTCCAGGATCCTTGGCGATTTGATTGAATTTGGTTAAGGTTATAAGAGAATGGGTATGTAAATTGATAAGGGATTGAGAAATTGGGTTGTGTATACTGAGTATTTTGGCCAAAAGTATGAACAGTAGGGCTTAGGACAGTAGGGTTAATATGAGATATAGGTGAACTTTGTGTATTGGGGTAAAACTGATGGGGATTAAATGAAGAAACAAATGCATAAGGGGAGAAGTTAGGGGTTGTAGAGTACCTCACTTCTAATTCATTGTTTGGATCATAAACTCCTGCCATCCTTGTGCCATTTTCACGACTGGAACCCAAATTCTCCAAAATAGAGTTCACCACAGTCTTCATGTATGCAAGTCTGCTTTCCATTCTCTCCCATTGTTCGTCGATCAGCTCCAAGCCATTAAACCTTCCATCCTCCATGGATACAGAAGCGATGATCCGTGGATCGACCGCTCTGATACCAATTGTAACAGGCTCAATCCGAGTCCAAATCCTCTGTGCCATTTTGTGTACCACTTCATGTGCCACAAGTGATCTAATGACTCACAGTTATTGAGATTGGTATTATTGTAATATTATGCAAACAAGTGAACGGTTAGATTACAAATGGTACATGGAGCGGCACACTAAAGTGGTACAGGAGATCTCAACTCGCTCAATCCATGTGCTGGTGGTTGAGGATAACAACTTCACGAGCCTTTCACGTGTTCCTCCTTGCGAAATTACCACTAAGCCCTTCATTAATAAAAGCTAATTACCAAGCTACCCCTCCGTCTCCAACAGCAAGCAATGACAGTCATAAAATTCAACACTTAAACTTGCTGAGTTCTTCACGAGCCAAGAAGGGGTTGGTGAGACGATTGATGCTATGGCTGCAAGTGGTGGCGAGAATTTTGCAGAGGGCAAGAGTGAGGTCGATGTAGAGAGAGCGGGGGAGGGAACGAAGCCGTAGGGGAAACGGGCAAGCGAAACCCGTTTTCCGTATTTTCCACAAAAAAACACACGTTTTTTTATGAGATTTTGGCTTAGAAAATTATCACAATATGGCGAGATCGTTAGTATTTTTATCTATTTATAATACTAAATTAATTCAAAATTAACTTTTTCATTTTTCATAAATTAAAATTTTGAGAAGGCATTTAACGGAGGAGGGGGTCTCCTGTGCAACCGCCGCACCATGCGACGGCGCACAGAGCCGCCCCTTTTTTTTTTTTTTCGCTGAGTTTTTTTTTTTTGCCACCCCCAACTGTTTTTTCCTCTCAACAAAAGTAACACTTATTATAACGAAATGTAACATTTTTTTTTCAAATGTAACACTTTTTTTTCTTCAAAATGTACCACAATTTTGCTGCAATAGATTAAAGATAACATAAAGATTGACAACTAAACCAATGTCACACTTTTGATAAAGGAATGTAACACTTTTTTTCTTCAAATGTAACACTTTTTTTTAAATGTACCACAATTTTGCTTCAATAGATTAAGATAACAAAATGATTGACAACTAAACTAATGTCACACTTTTTATAAAGGAATGTAACACTTTTTTTTTCAAATGTAACATTCCCCCCCCCCCCCACCAAAATTAGCATAAGATTGACAAACTAAACTAATGTTACATTTTATAAAAAATGAATGTAACATTTTTTTCTCAATTGTAACAGTTTATATTCTTAAATGTAACATTATATCTGAAATGTAACAATTTTTTATTGAGAAAGTAACAATTGAAATGCAACTCGATTATATATGTGAATTTTTACTATTTTTTTAAACAAGAAAAGTAAAATTTACTAAAATAAAAATGTTACATTCATCTATATAGAAAATTATAATCATATATTCACTTTGTTACACTTCAAATATTACTTTTTCTAACCACAAAAACTATCAAACAATTTAATTTTTCTTGTAAAATTGCTGTTACATTTGACTGTGAAAAATGTTACTTTTTGAAAATGAAACTGTTACTTTTATCAGAACAGAGTGTTACATCTTAGCTGATGAGCCGCTCAAACTTTTTGTGTGTAAAAAATATGTTTTTCTTTATAAAAATCAAACCATATCATGACCTATGTAGTTTTATTCGTCTCGTCGAGACGAACACAACGGTATTTTTAATTTTTTTCTGAGTTATAAATATCAAGATATAGCATTTTTAAGTTATTGGTTTTTTTTTTTAAATGCCACGTGTCACGCTGGGAGTGGAGGAGTCACTGTCGGGCGGGTCGGGCGGGCTGCTCCATGGGCCAAGCCCGCCGCACGCCCATGCAACGGTTGTATGTGAGACTTTGTCTTAACGGAGAAGCATTAAATATTAATCAATATACTTATTTGGTTTTAAAATAATTAAATTAAAATCTAAAACATATTTTTTAATTAAAGAGTAAATCTAATACATCCGTTCTAAATTAAAATTCAAAATAAATTTAGCCATTCATTCCTACCTCCGTCCTAAATTAAGACATACTCATTCATGAGTACACTATTACTCTTTATACTTCTCTCTCTAAATGAATGTCCAAATTTCATTTTAAGGAAAATCTGAAAATTTCTATGTTTGTTAAATGGCAAAGATTTGTATATAATCATGTAATCATTTTTCCAAATATTTAGTTTTACATAAAAAAAAAAAGAGATTAGAGAAAAAAATTTAGTAAAAAAAGTTAGACAAATTCTCCCGTGAGACCGTCTCACGGCTGTGAGACGGATCCTCCATGGGTCAAAACCCGGCGATCCATGGATGCTCCAGCGCCCCACCCGCCCAGCAAGCCCTTCCTCCACTCAGCACGCGACACGTGTCACACACTTTTAAAAAAACCTCCCATATTTTTAAAATGCTATATCTTGAGATTTTGAAGTCAAAAAATATATTTAAAAATATCGTTGTGTTCGTCTCGTATATAGGTCATGATATATATATTTTTTTAAAAAACATAATTTTTAACACACAAAAAAAATTGGGCTGCTCGTCTCCTGAGAAGTAACACGTTCTTATGAAGAAAGTAACAGTGTGGTCTTAAAAAAGTAACACTTTATTGTATGCTATAACAGCAGTTTTGCAAAATAATATAAATAGTTTTTGTGGTTAGGAAAAGTAATAATTGAATGTAACACAGTGCATATATGATTGTAACATGTTATATAAATGAATGTAACAGTTTATAGGTTAAATGTTACATTTTTTTTTTTAAAGTAAAAAATCATGTATATAATCGGTTTTGCATTTCAATTTTAATGTAAACCCCTAGAAAAGTGTTACAATTGAGAAAAAAAAGGTTACATTCATTATTATAAAATGTTAAATTAGTTTTAGGTGTTAATCTTATGTTATCTTTCATTTATTTCAGCAAAATTGTGGTAAATTTATGAAGAGAAAAAAGTGTTACATATGAGAAAAAAGTGTTACATTTCCTTTATAAAAAGTGTTACTTTTGTTGACAGTAAGAAATGGCTGAAAAAAAATGAAAAAAATAAAATAAAAAATAGAATTTGGCGGGAACGGTCGCATGCTGTGCGGCCGTCGCACCCTAGTCCACCCCAAAAAGTCTAAGGACAAATTTTATTCATACACAAAATATGTTTAAAAATGGATATTCATTAGGAATAGAGGGAGTAATAAATAGAGTCACGGGATAGCACGTGCAATTTAGACGACGTTCGAACATTATTCCATTTGGATCAAAACCCTGAAACCCTAACGGAAACTGGAATTGCAAAATAAAAAATAAAAAATGGAGCGGCCGTTGAACCTGCTTGACGAAGCTCTAGGTGTCGAACAACTCACAAACCGGCCTTCTTCTTCTTCGATTCCGGCCGGCCGAATCGTCTTCGTTAAGGACTGCGTCGAAACTAACGCCGGATTCATCCTTCATCACCTACTGAAGCGGTTTCTCTCTCCTCAATCTTCTGCTGTTGTCATCTTCGTCGGCTTCGCTCAACCTTTCTCTCACTACGACCGTATCCTTCGCAAAATGGTATTCTTTTTCTTGTATTTATGTACATACTCCCTCTCTCCCGCTCGACTTAAAGACGATTTTCCATCTTGGCGTCCCACTCGATTTAGGATGGCCCAAAATATAAAGGTTATACTACTTTTTAATTTAATAGTACACACTTGTCATACTCACACCAACAATCTTTTTACTATTCCTCCCACCCATTCTCACTCGTACTTACTTTACTTTTTATACCCACGACACTTTCTCTTTCCTCTTAAAATAATAGTTTTACTTAATCTCGGTGTCGGAACCAAAAATCCTAAGTCGGGCGGGACGAATTGAGTATAAGTAATCACAACAAATTTATGTGTTATTTTTTTTATGTATATACTCCCTCCGTCCCACTTCAAACTGGGCATAATAACTAAGGAAAAAGAATAAAACAAGGAAAATATGTGGTAGAAAATAAAGATTGAGAAGCAGTGGGTTAAATAATAGTGTTGGTTGAATAAATTGAGCGGTGGAAAATGAAGAGAGAGAATGAGTGGTGGGGTAGATTCAATATAAAATTATTAAAAGTTGGCTATTTTGGGAGGTTTCAAGTGACGGATTAAAATGAAAATGAGTCTCAAGGGAGGTGGGACGGAGGGAGTATGTGTGTAACTAAATGGATGAGTTTAACCACATATAGAGATGTTAATGGCATAACCAGGTACCCATTGGTCCCTAATTTTGTGCAGTTTTATGACATCAAGTTAAAACACGGTAGTATTTAAAAATCTTGACAAGTCAAATAGGACTATTTTGTTTGGGCCGGATGGAGTACTTATGCGGTTATGCCAATACGTTGTAGTAAAATCTCTTGCTTTATCGGTGGTGGTAGTTTAGATGAATGTAATTGTGAGCGAATACTATTTCAAGAAGCAAGTTTGACTACATTAGCAACCTCCCTTAGGTGCTCCATTAGAATCCAAAATATGGGTTACAGCGATCCCTACTAGCTTTTTGGCCCATGCCACTTTACTTAAATCCAAATTGGAACTTTCTAAATTTGTATTTTTAAATGGTGTCTTTAGGTGGAAATTGATCAGCGTGGGAAGGATAATATGCGTAAATTCTCCATGAACCTAGGTGTGGTGAAAATTGTTAGTAGGCAATGAAGTAGGTTTGAAGTGGTACTACTTGAAGGCAATACATTGTTGAAGTGGTACTACTTGGTTAATGATTGCGGTTTAGTTTGCTTGCGGGATAAAGGCGTTAACTTTTTGTTTGGGATCACCATTTTAACTTTATTTTTTTATTTCTTAAATATATGGAAGTAGAGGGTATTTGCCTTTGATGATTGCCAATTCAGCCAGAAAAAAATATTGCTTAAAGATTTTTTTGGTCCTCTGTATGAGGACTTAAACTATTCAATTTGATATCTCCCACAGCCTTTTATCAGTCATTGTATTCATTTATGTTACTTCCCACCTCCCTGGCAATTTGACTTGTACACGATATGGGTGTGTGTGAACTTGCAATGTTTTGCTTCAGGACTTCAGAGAAATACGTGGTAATGGTATTGGCTATCACTGATAGTGAATAAGTATGATGTAGTAGTTACAGTGAAATAACGTCATATATTTGTTGGCATTGAGAAATCTTCATGTGCTGTAGAGAAAGGGTTTCACAACATATTATCAGCATTATAATGGAAAGAACTCAAATTATTCATTCTCTTTTGGCTTCCGGCTCTTGGTATGTGCCTTTATGGTGGGGGGAAATCTGAAAAAGGCAACAGAGTTGGCATACTTACTTTCAGAGAATCATTTATTTTTAGATGATAAAATAAATTAAAAAAAAGTAGCATGTAGGGGCTGTCACCAAATTGTGATCAATGACATGGTTAATGATACCTCATTTTAAGGAATACTCCACATCCCAAAGAGAGTCTCACTTTCCCTTTTCATTTGCTCCCCCCCCCCCCCCCCCAAATAAATAAATAAAAAAAGGTTATACTTCTGAAAATCGAGAGCAGAGTTAAGTGACACCCCCAAAATGTTCTAATAAAATGCTTTACATCTTGAAGGTAATGCATAAGAGGAGGGCAATGTGGAGTCAGAAGATAAATGAGGGCAACTTGAACTTAAGAAATGTAAAAGAGCACTTAAAAGGATTGACCTGTCAAATATGACCCCTTTGTTTTTTCGGGATGGAGGGAGTGCAAATACAAACTCTAGTTGGCATAACAATAAAGCTGAAAAAGATGCATTCATGCTTCAAACACACCGAACTTGCATAAAATTGTCGTAATTAACCTTCATTATGTATTTAAATTCACAAGTCCCACCATCCTTTTGGTTTGATTTGTCTCTGAATGTTAGTCGCGCCTTTGAAAATGTATTTCCTTGTTAGGCTACAACTTAGAAGGCAATCCTTTGGGTGATACGTGAGGAATAGAGGTATAGCTCTAGGATAACATTGATTTTATGTGCTTGATGGATGAGACAACTGTGAATTAAAGTCTCTTGCTGGTTTGTTCTTTTCTGCATTTTGGTATGTTTGAGATTAAGCGCACTTGATATGACGATATATATAGAAGCATGGTATGGATTTGCGTAGTTGCACCCGTAACCCAATTAGAGGCCTTTTTTGGCTGTTCCACACTCGGTTATATGGACTATCGGGAGGGAGATGTATAGGAGAAATTTGAAGTGCATGTCTTAATCGAAACCTAAAATTGCATTCTTAATGCTTCACGCTTTGTTTTTTGTTTAATGAATTCTGCGCGAATCAAAAGCCTGTTGTGCATGCGTACGTTTGCTCTTCTGAATTAGGAAAGTGGGCTGGGTGGATAATTGCTTATTTGTGTTTTTTTTTTTTTTTCTTTTATAGAAAAGCCTTCTAGTGCTGGCAAGACTTTCGTTTTGGTGCTAGGTCCTTTTATGTGCTTTTGAGCTTGTTTAGTTTACCTCTTTGGAAAATCGTATTCCACATCTATCAGTAAACTAGAATTAAAGACAGCCATAGCAAGTCCACTGATCTTATTTTTTGGTCCAAGCATCCTTTTTTTTTTTTTTTTTATATATATATATATATATATATATATATATATTGTGACGATAATGACATTTTAGTGATGTCCAAGAACCAACAGTCTATTTCCTTAATTTTTTCCTTTCAGTATTGGTAGACTCATCATAGATACTCTTTTTATGAACACAAATAAAATTGTTCCATGACTTACCTTTACAACGTCTGTTCTTGTTTTTGTAACAGGGTTGCAACTTAGCGGTGCAAAGGGACAATAAAAGATTGTTATTTTTTAACATGCTTCAGCTGGAATGTCCAGGTGAGAATACAAGGTAAACTCATACCGTTCAGCCTTCTTTTTGTGTGGTATTCACAAGGGAGTTAAATGTTTAAAAACTATTACAGGAAATATTTGAATATCCCAATGTAAATGATGATAAACTTTATGTATAAAAAATCTTATCCAATGCACCTGCTCCATATATATGTTTTATAGCTGCTTAACAGTCTCCAAAATATTGGATAGGCAATCATGTGGAATATGTTATGTGACCTGAAGATTTTGACGTGTTCATCCGAAAACCTAGCTTTTTAATTTCTTTTAGAATTTATTATTTTCATGTGTAGCTGATCCCAAGTGATCGATACCAAGGGTGAATTGAGAATTGAACTTTCATGCTTTATTTAAATTGATTTAATGAGAGGAGCTTGTTTCACTTGTTGCCAGATGGAGATGGAGGACAAACTATTGAAGGTGGACTTGTTGCCTTGTATGGGAAGATTCAAAAAGCTGTGGAAGTTTGTTCATTAACGGAACCGAAAAGAAGCATCTGTATCATGATTGACGATATCTCTCTTATGGAGGTGGCTGCTAGAGGCCGTTCCGAGACTATCACAGACTTTTTGCATTATAGCCATACTTTAACAGCACAATTTGTAAGATATCATGCCAATTGATAACTTTTATATTTGTGTACTTATTTTGTCTGATTCCTCTTATTATGTAAAATGACTTTTTAAGGTAACGCACTCCAAAATTTACAAATAGACTAGTGTACTTTTAATTTGATAAATATAGTAGTATACTTTGTTTTTGTTTTCAAATAAAAGAAAACATGGATGCCGATAGAAAAATAACGAAACTGCTGATGTAGATTAACTGGTGTCCATTTTAGTAACTATTCCTTATGCGATTAGCGTGCTCTACTTTTTTAATCCTAAATTACAAATTGGAGTTGGGAAGAAAATACATGGATCTTTGTTAATTCGCGCCAGCAGTTCTGTTACTTTTTCAACGACATCCATGTTTTTTCTATAACTAAAGAAATAAATAAGCATGCTACTATATCTGTCAAGTTAGAAGTACGCTAGCCTATATGTAAACTTTGGAATAGTATGCTACCTTAAACGGTCGTTAACCCTTTATTTTACACTGCAACCCTTTCTACTGATCCAATTGATAACCTTTTGGTTGCACAGGGTTGTACTTTAGTTGCTCTTAATCATGAAGATGTCTATTCAAGTGAAGACGAAATAACCTTTCTTCTTCGAACTGAGTACCTTGCGGACATTGTGGTAAAGGCAGAACCTTTGGCCACAGGATTGGCAGCTGATGTGCATGGACAGGTACTCTTGTATTTGATGAGCACTTGAAAGTGGCTTTTGGTAGTAGTTATGTTGCTTATCTGATTATAAAGTGCTTAAATTTCTAAAATATATTTTCTTAAAATAAACTCGTTTTAGTCCTGAGGTAGCTTATATGGCATACAATGAACAAATGCATTTGACCTTATTGCTAATCTTGTAAGTGCATCGGAAAATGCTTTTATGTTTTGAGGAATTGTCATATTATCACATTAGGGTTGAATCTAGGGGGTTCTTAATTGTCTTCTAATCTCGTTTCTCAACGATTTAGATGTCTGCAAAATAGTTTCTGTCTACTCCATTGGAGAATGCTTAGGAAACAAGTGGTGCCATTTGATAACCATCCTAACTACTTAAAGCTACACAAATTCCACCATGCTTTTCAGTATTGACATACACTGTACCATTTGAAAGTCCTTAATACTTGATTGACTACTGAAAACTCGAAGGCCGTGTTTTGACACACTGATTTTTTTTTCTTTCTAATTTCATTTTTTCTTTCATTTGTTTTTTTTTTAAAAAGAGGATCGATAGTGGTTCCCCACTTACCCTCTTGTTATTAGGATGTCCGTAGGAGGCATGGGAAGGGATCGAATCTTAGACCTCATACATTGTGAGGTTGGCTAGGACTGTTTTGATATTCAATGGCCTTGTATTTTGGATAAGGCGGACCCATGATTTTATTATTTATTTTTTGAGTGGGTGCACATATAATACCACTACCTCCGTCCCTAAACGAATGTCCAAAACAACTTTAAATTTGCATATAGTATTAATTGGAGAAAGTAAATACAAGTTATGTAAAAATGACATTGTTCTTCCAATCAGGGGGCAGGCCAGCATTGAATTAATAATATATGCAAAGAATGCACCCCATAACTAAATAGCTCTTTTTCAAGATTCTTTTGTCCCTCATTTTTGTAAAAAAAAAAAAAAAAAAAAAAAAAAAAAAAACTTTATCCCTAAATGTTCTTTTAAGTTTGCATGTGTTAAGGACTCTTGTTTTGTAGTGTCTCCATCCCGAAATGTATGTCCAAAACAATTTTAAATTTGCGCTTGATCAAGAGCAAATTTGAAATTTTTTTGGACCTTCATTTTGGGACGGAGATAGTAAGTAAATAAAATTGTTTAGGTGCTGTATGGCTAGCCTTGCCCGTGTCTTACCTTGGTTTATCGACTTTGTATGCAGGTGACAGTCTCCAACAAGGGGAATATTGATGGATTTGGGAGCTCGAGAAGCAAGTTTAGGAATTTCCATTTCAGAATAAAAGAAAACAGTGTCGATTACTTCTATCCAGGAACTAGGACTTGAACCACCATGCATCTGATCATAGTTACTATCATCGTGGTTAATTTTCATTTCCAGCATTTCTCATTGGATATTTGGTCTTAAGAATTAGTCAGAGAGAGAGATATATCATGCATGTAAAACCTCATTCGTGTACTCGTTTTTTTTTTTTTTTTTTTTTTTTTTTTGGGGTAACCAAATAGAAGCAGCGAGAAATCATATTCTTTTTAATTCGAAACCAGATTAGATTGTTTTGTGTGCATGTTTTCTTCAACTAGAGTGTCTAGCTAACTCTGAATTTATTACAGCCTTGTGGCTATGGCCAACCTCAGCTCGAGCCTGGCCCGTCAGCCTGCGGGCCAGACGCATTCTTTTTTTATTTAAAAAAAAAAATCGATTCCAAAATGACGAAAATGCCTCTGGAATAGGAAATTGAGAAGTTAAAATAAAGATTTAGGCGAGTGTAGTGCATGTGTGGTAGGTAGAGTAAATTTAGAGTCAGAGTGAAGTTGTTGAACTATAATAGTGGTACAAAAGATTAATTTTTGTCTCAAAATTCAAAGGATAGCTCAAAATAAAAAAAAAAAAAAAAATGTGGGGAACAAAAAAAAAAACGTGGAAGAGAGGTATTTTAGGAAATTAGTTAAATCACGTGGATGTATTATTGACCCGAACAAACACCTTTTCTTTCTCATACATACCTATAACAAATTGACACGTGAAACTTATTCACAATTCTATTTACCACGTTTTAAACATTCTCTCTCTCTCTCTCTCTCGTCATATCTTTTCCTCAAACTTTTTTCTCACAATACATGTTAATCTCTCTCTCTCTCTCTCTCTCTCTATTTCTCTTTTCTTCTCTCTGGCCTTCTCTTCCTCTACCCAGGTCTCTCTCTCTCTCTCTCTCTCTCTCTCTCTGTGTGTGTGTGTTCTTTTACTTTGCATTTTGGTATAGAATCTGTGTAGTTACTGCTATTTTTTTATCTTCCCCGCAACGAGAAATTTACAGCATAGCGATTTTCGCACGCAAACACGATAGTAATTCTTTCAAATCTGTTAATTTGATCTGGGAATGCTACTAATACCAAATCAAACGCCGGAGAAAGGCTATGAAATTTACCAATTTCCGGCATGATTCGTTCTACATTAACCCCAACAAAACTCTTTAAGAGGCAAAACTTATGTCTGCCAAGTGCAAACTCTGCATCAATATTATGCTTATGCCATCACATATCCAGATTTAACACCAAATATACTTCCTCCTTCCCAAAAATGAATGTCCGGAATTGCTCTTGATAAAAACAATTTCGGACACATTTTGAGACACATGTAGTATATGTGTGTGTGTACACATACATACATATATATACACACACACATACATATGATATATAAACACACACATATGTATGCACACATACACATATATATATGTACGTATATGTATTAATGTATACATACATATATGATACATAGACACACACATGTGTATATACACACACACACACACACTAGCACTGCAATATAGGCTGCAACAATGTAGATGAATGGAAATGGAAATCACATTTCTGATGATAAACATCTTATACATAACTCAAGAAAATCAGACTAGAGACAAGTCCAACAGACTCAATATCAGATTACATTAGACAAGGAAACTCAAATAAGAGTTCTTTGAAAAACACACACCAGCTAAATAAGGTCTGACCAAACTACATGCACACCAACAATTCAAAAGAAATTTATTCGAGGAGGAGGTTACCCTTAAAAGAGCTTAACCCTCACCTATCTAGAACACCTAATAGCAGACAAACATGAAACCTTGACACGAACAAAGGTACGGACCCGAAGGAGGGGATGATCTTTCTTTGTCGTTCTCAGTTAGATTTTGGCCCCGTGACAAACCACTCTTGCAATATTAATTTCCTCCCTGCCTCATCCTCATCCAAATAATAAATCCAACCACGGACTTGGAAAATGCTCCCATCCTATCTACAGTGAACAGCTAAATCTTCATTTACAAATTATTCCTTAGGGATGTCCTTTTGGAACAACCTGTTAGGAATTGGCCTCCGTGTTTTTATTTTCTTGTACTCCTTGTCGAACAAACTGTCCACGAACACGTGGTCTCTGCTCTGCTAGTTTCTTTCTGCTATGGTAACGTACCTGATACCATAATGAGAAGAAAACATTTCCTTCATATTAGCCTTTTAAGATAGAATGAAGGTGCAGATTAGAATGCGTAACACTTTTTTTTAGGCAAAGTTTCTAAGGCTCAAGGTTGTGTATTTTGATACATATGCATGGGTGCATTTGGTCATTTCTTAACATGCTATAAGCTTTGTCACAGGAACCCCCCCCCCCCCCCCCCCCCCGACCCTTCACCAAACAAAAATAAAAAAAAAATCTAGTATCAACTTAGTCTACTACCTCCATTTCCCTTCTCTCCGTCCCTTGGGGTTTTGAGTGCATATTAGAAAACATATTTAGCTCATCATATATCAACCATGCCAATGTAGCCTAGTCCTAGAAATACACCTAATTAAGCAATAAATAAAAACTCAGAAGTGACCCTCATCTTAGGGATGGAGGTAGTACCTTCTTTTCAAAGCATCGTTCTTTCCTCTTCTGCCGGAATTTGATCAGTGCCGCTTCTCTCACTGTTAACCGGCTTTGTTCCACTCCACTCCCACTTCCGTTTCCAGTCTCATCACCGGTGACCCCACCGGTATCACTTCCTATCTTTGCTCCTTCAACTACTGGAGCACAAGGGCTACCTTGTTTCCCACTACTACCATGTTCCCCATTTTCCACACTGGACGTCATGTTCATCAAAGATGCATCATCATGTTTGCTCGTTTGCTTTTGTTGCTCCATGTTATGAACATGATGGTGATGATGGTGGTAATGATGATGATGGTGGCGGACCTGAACCTTTTGATTTGCTGCTGTCTTTGGTTGCACCGAGACTGTTTCAACCATTTCAACATCAACCGTACCCGTAATTACAGGTTGAAGGGAAGAACTATGGTCCTCTTGAGTACCTTGCAAGGCAGAAGAGGGGTGTATATTGGCGACATATTTGGGAATTTGATTGTCGTCAGAGAGCTTTTCTGGCTCGGTGCAAGCATTGTTAGTGGTGGAGCCCACATCGTCATTGATACTGCTTCCATTGGATTGTTGATTAGGGTTTTCATTCGAGTTAGCATTTTGATACTGAGTTGACTCGCCCTTCACTGCTTCAGTGCTATTGTCTATCGGAGAACAGCTGCCCACATTACCGGTTGGAGCTGGATTTGCAGTATGATACCTGCATATGGTAATAAGAATCAGATAACCTGCTTAAGAAAAAGGGATTCTAAAAAGATTAGGGGAGATTGACTAGTGAAAAGTCTCTTAGGCTTTGCTCAAACAGCTCTAGGAACTTGTTTTCTTTTCATAATTCAAGAACACCAAAAATAAACAAAATTTGAGCAGTTAAAATATACTCCATCCGTCCCACAAAAAGATGCACTCGTTACCTAAAAGGGTGTCCCAGTAAAAAATGCATTTTCCCAAAAATGGAAAGTTTAAAATACTTCTTTATACAATGGGACTCACTTGCATACTCAAAAGTCAAAACAACTATCCACTTACTATTTCCTACCTCACCTTCTCTCCTACTTCACTTTTCATACTCACAACACTTACACGACTTACACATTTACTTAATCCCCGTGCCTAAAACAAAAGAGCATCTTTTAGTGGGACGGAGGGAATATAACGCACTGTTTTTACTTGGTAACTCAAATTGTTCATAAATATATCTATTGGACAAAATCATTGTACCTCGAGAATGCTGAAAAGTTTGATTGTCTTAAAACATTTCGCTGTTGGTCACGAGTTTCATTATCTTCAACATATCTGACTCTTTTTAAACTGAGTTCAAGGACGGGTAATTCTTTACTGTAATAATTGTCTTTCTCTTTGATTTTGGCAATCTGGCAGAGGTCGTTTGGAACTACAGCAGCTGCCGATTCTATCTGACCATTAGTGGTTTTGGTGATGGGGCCTACAAGATCAGAAGTTTCACTTCTCAATTCTCCGCCAGCTGTCTCACAGATAAGCTCCAATGTTCCCTTTCGTAATTCATTGCTCACTCTCTTAGAGTTCTGTTCAGACAGTCTCTCCTTATTCATATGTGCTACATTGCGTGTTTCATTTTTGCTTGGTCCCACAAGCAGCAAATTTGTATCCCTGGAGACTCCAATTGCCAAGTCCTTCCCCATTGCAAGAGTGTCTGAAGAATAAATTACATTATTATATTGTTGAAAAAACAGTAAAGAGAAATAGGGTGCACCATAGTAATGACACATTTCCACTTATTTTTGAAAACATGGTACATACCTAATTTATCATCCTCCCCAACACACGCCCTTGTGGCAGGTGTAGGTTCTCGGTAATCGCTAAATGCCTCTGGCCTTGTATGGACTACCTGCGCGCAAGTGCTATTTGGGGGATCTGCTATTTGATGCCATGGTGATAGTGCTTTGGAGCTATTTACTTCTACAGCCCTTTTTGGCCAAGAACTCTGTTAAAAATAAAGAATAAGAAAATAAGCAGTCCGAATACCAGTTTGACATGTGAAGCCTTCATATTAAACTTAATTTGTCAAAGACTCGGAGGGGCTGAACAGGTAATAAAGCGAATTAATAAAGATTGTTGAGCTTGACATTAGTACATTAAGCACTGGATACTGTTGAAGAACATTATCCTGAATTTTATTGGTAGAAGAATGGGTATGCCGAACCATTTAAAAACATTTTCTTTGTGATGCTAGTAAGACAGTCTTAAAGAGGTCCAAGTCAATCTTTAGCAGATTTTTGACATCTAGAAGAAGATATTCAAAATGGTGACCTCCTAGAGGCTAGAGCCTTCCCGCCAGTAGGGTTACAAGCATTACATACTCAGGGTTTAAGCACAGTTTTGACTTCCAAATCCGAAAAATTAAGATGAAAACTTTGTTTCTTAATTGGATCTAGACAGCCAAAATTTTATGCTTTGCAAGCATCAACATTTATCATAGCTAACAAATTGATGTTAACATCTATTATAAGTTAAGGCCTTTCTCTAGAGCATGAAGTTTAGTTGACGTTGTATGAAACAAGGCTGCATAAAATAGGTATTAGAGCAAGCCGATTTGTTGAGTAGTGGGAACAGAATAATCATATGCCATCAGTCCAATCCAATCTGCACTAGTAGTTCATATTCTGTAGACCTAATCTTATGAATCTAATTTGATTGTCCTGAATTAGATATATTCTTCAAGGTCAATCTTCAAAATGCATGACATGTACATTCACGTTTCATTTTCTTTTAGCAAAGTCAACTTGGACATCTAATCTGGGATGATACTAGGCTGAAGGCATCGAGAATATATTGTGTTTTATGAGTTGTGAGGAAAAAAATATCATCTGCCACCACTCAATTCCAAGCAACAAAAAATCTTACGAATAAATAGAGACCCCTCATAGTACAAGAGAAAGTTAACAAGGAACTTCACCAATTCATAAATGAAACATATTCTTGCTTAAATACAGTCCCAGTCCCCCCATGCCGACTGCTCTCTCTCTCTCTCTCTCTCTCTCCCTCTCTCACACACACATACACACCACACACAAATTCCTCATGCTCTCTCAGTCTCTCTCTCTCTCTGAGACAGTCAAAACTCATACTCCCTCCGTCATAGACCAATGGGCACAAAAAAATTCTAGCACGGGAATTAAGTATTAGTGTTGTGAGTATGAAAAGTGAGTAGGAAAGAGAAAGTGCAAGTATTGCGAGTAAAAAAGTAGGTAGGAGAGGGAATGAGTGGGAGTAATAGTAAAGATTTTTTACTATGTTTAGTAATGTTCCCATTGAAATGGGATGCCCTAAAAGGAAATTTGTGCCCATTGGTCCGGGACAGAGGGAGTATATTGTATTTTGTTTATTCGCGTAAGTAATACATTATTATGGAAGTCATATGATACCCATTTATCATTCATCTAAATCTTTTTTTCTTTATCCTTTTCTTTCTTTTTTCTCAAATTTCCCCCCTTTAGTCTTCGATCATAAATAATTACGAAATACGATTTTTTGTGTTTTTCGCTTTCTCTGTTGTTGCCATAACACGAGGGTACTATTAATGTGCAAGTGGGAGAAAGAGAGGTATAGGGAGAGGAAAATGGTGGGAGTGGAGTCCGAAAACTGTGAGGAGACGGAATGAGAAAAGGAGTCTAAATCATAAGGGAGTTGGTGGAGATCAAGGAGAGGTCAAAAAGGAGAAGGAGACCAAGAAGTGCCAGAACAGAAGGCGCTCAGGGGGCTTGAGGGGGCTTGACACGGCTGAGCAAGGCTATGACTCAGCCGAGCATGACGGGGAACAGTCCAGGTTTTCTCCGGTTTCCTATTTTGACGAGATCTTCCACTGATTGATTTAGGGTTTCTCCTTCAACCCGGCCATCACTGTGTTGTGTGTGTTCTTAGGGGAGGTGAGAGAGATTGTTCTTGGAGAGTAGCCATATTTAGATCTTAGTGATTGCATGTGCAAAGTTGTAACGATCTTCATATATTATTATAGTGATATCCTAGCTTGGTGGCCCAGATGTAGTTATGTGTTGACGAATTGGGTTATCAAATCATGGTGTTATGTTTTTTTTTTTTTTTTTTTTTTTTCCATATTATTTCATGTGTTGAATTATTATTTTTCACGCAAGGACTGCTAGTATGGGTTAGGCAGATGTGGAGATCCCCCAAGATCCCCTACAACTGGTATCAAGAGCCCGGTGCGAGATCCGGAGGGTGCTGTCAGATTTGATTGAAACGGAGGCTGCAGAATATCAAGATTCAAGTGCATAGATCCAAAAGATTCTGATGCTAACTGCATGCGGATGCAGATTCAGAGGGTTCAGATTGCAGGAATTCATGGTAAGGAGGTTGCTGAAGTTCAATCACAATCATGGCATAATCCAAGGTGAGATTTGCAAGGATCCGAGGAAGGATTTGGAGATGCAAAGATCTAGATAGATAGTAGGTGTTCTAGGGATTCTGGGCAGTCATGTTGGGTGGGAGAAAGATAGCTAGGGGAGAAATTTGCTTTAGTGCAAACTTAGGCGATGGAGAAAATATGAAAGAAAAGGAGGGGAAGCATCAGGCACTTGCGGAGGCAACTGTATAAGCCGGTTTGACCACGTAAGAAGAGGACTTCTCGCAAACGACAGATATGAGCGACAAGTGGTAGCTCTTAGGAGGAATGGGAAGATGTTAAGAAGACAATGCAAGAGACAAGGTGTGTTCGATTTTCATGGGGCAGCATTGCGAGGAGGGTAGGTCTGGAGGGAGAAGGCGAAGTTCGACTTGCGGAGAGAAATCAAGGTGGAAGTTGATTTGGGGAAGAATGAAGAATCTAACGCGGAGAGGTTGAAGCGTCGCTTGGTTTCAACTCGCCTTACTACTAGAACGTGGAGGTTCATAATGGGGGAGCGCGTGGAGACTCATCACGATGGAGGGGGAACGTGGAGGCTCATAATCATCATAAAGGGGGAGCTTAGTGCTCGGTGTTACAATATTCATTTGGTGGATCATTCTCAGGTGGGAGTTTGACGGGATCAGTTACTATGTTTTGTGGTTATGGTTTTAGTCTCCAGGTGGGAGATTGTTGGGAGTGGAGTCCTAAAACCGTGAGGAGACGGAGGGAGAAAAGGAGTCTAAATCATAGAGGAGTTTGTGGAGATCAAGGAGAGGTAAAAAAGGAGAAGAAAACCAAGAAGTCCCAGAACAGGAGGCGCTCGGCCGAGCAAGGCTGAACAAAAGGTGTTGTCGAATTTGGGGCTGGTGCTCGGCCGAGCATGACGGGGAACAGTCCAGATTTTCTCCAGTTTCCTATTTTGACGAGATCACTTCCACGGATTGATTTAGGGTTTCTCCTACACTTATTTAAACATAGTTTCATCTAGAATATTATGGTGCTTGCTTAGTGCACGTGGAGAGTGCTAGGATACAAAAAAAAGAGCCACAAATAGTGTCATGGAGGGGACCGGGGACTAGGAGAGCTATGGGGGTGATCCTACAACCCGACCATGACCGTGTTGTGGTGTTCTTGGTGGAGGTGAGATAATAATATATAAGTGAGAGAGATTGTTTTTGGAGAGTAGCCATGTTTAGATCTTAGCGATTGCATGTGCAAAGTTGTAACGATCTTCATATATTATTAGAGAGAGAGAAACGAAGGGAGGGGAAAGCAGATGTAGTGCTTCCATCTCTCCCGATGATGAGGTACATGAGATAAGAGGCTTTAACATTCGCGGTGATCACGTACGTGTCATGTCCGGTTGCACGAGCAACTGTTAACAGCAACACCATTGGTGCCCGCCCTTGGGGTATCCCTGGGCGCTGATCTGGAATGTAACTGCTAATGCATCCCACCAATCACGAAGGTCTCTCGCTCTCTCTCATCACTAAAACCAACCTGCTTGCTTGTTAATTTTATTTTTCCCTTCCCCAAATTTCACTCTTTTTGGTCTATTGTTCTGGTCTTTTTAACGATTGGAGATAAGGATTTTTAAGTGCATTAATGATCCCTAGCGTCGGTTCTGTAGTACAATCTCCAACCGTAAAACAATCTGCCCGGATCAAATGGGTTATAACTTATATTATATCTTCATTCATCTTTAAGCATCGTCCTGCTCCAGATTTTTTCTTATTATTTTTTCATAGTTTTACAATATGGTTCATTAAACCATGAATTTTCTTATGTGAAAAGCTTGAAGTAAAAGGAAACCAAAGCACATAAAATTGTTGGATTACCAGAGCCTTCCACTAAATGAAATTAATCTAGCTTGACTTAGGTGCCACTAAATACAGTTGTACAAGGCATGTATATCTAAAGAGATATCATATGAAGTGATGTGACAACTGACAAGCCACATTTATTTTGTAAGAAGAACGAGAAATACCTGAGTTCCACTCCCATAGTCACTTCCCTCACTGTCATCCTCGTCATCACTACTAGCTTCATTGTCTGACCCTTCAATGCTTCTTGATTTCATGTATTTCTGAGTCCGTATACCACTTTCACTTCCACTACCGCTAGACTGCTAAAATATCAGAAATTAATACAAAAAATAAATTCACAACATTGACTCCCTAGGGTTTTCGTTTGACATATAACTGACATGGACAGACAAGCATATCGGAGAAGCAACAGAA
This sequence comes from Campanula takesimana, assembly GCA_026119855.1. Classification (NCBI taxonomy): domain Eukaryota; kingdom Viridiplantae; phylum Streptophyta; class Magnoliopsida; order Asterales; family Campanulaceae; genus Campanula; species Campanula takesimana. Next base: position 43,717 of record JAOWBW010001233.1, on the reverse strand, counting down.
AGATTTTAATAAAACACTTTTACTATGCCATGACTTTCAACCATAACCGATACCCTCTTCTCTCTACATTATTTACATGCTAAATGATAACCAACCTGAAGTTGAAGTCCAACAGATAAATTGGAATAACTATTGTAACTCACACTGTGGCATTTTCTCCAGACATGCTGCCAGAGGTTTTTAAGCTCATTCTTTCGAATAGGCTTGAGTAAAAAGTCGACTGCACCTTTCGATAGACAGTTAAAGACTATACCCATAGAATCATCAGACGACATCACTGCAGAGAAAATTCATCAGGTATAGAAGTGAAAGGTGAAATATTAACAATGCATAAAGAAAGGAAGTGCTTATACTTGAAAATACTATAGAATAACAAGGATTAATACTTACTAATCACTGGAATATTCTTGCAACTTATGTTGTTCATTATCTTGGATAAAAGGCCAACTCCAGATAGATAAGGCATGACTACCTCGGTCAAAACAAGATCGATGTGTTTGGTTAGATCTGCCAATATTTTCCACGCTTCTAAACCATTTGTTACAGCTGTAACTGCAAGGCCATAGTTAATATAGGGTCAGTCAACATGAGGAAAAGATAGACAAAAATACACCATAATCTGTTATTGTTTTATACCATTATTATTAACATTAAGAAGATAAACGTGCATGCATTCAAAAGGTATCAATAAAAGTAGCAAGCAATATATCTGAATAAGAATGGAGAAGCTCATCATCCAGCTTCTAGCAAGCTTTCAAAAGAATATATATGTACATGAAGCATTTTCCCTTTTCTATGGGCTTTCATGCATGTGAGGAGGTCTGTTTTAACAAATAACAATGTATTGTATAGAAGAAAGTTGCCATTGACGAGCGATTCAAATGTGGCAATGAGTCAAAGCATACTGAAGCAAGAATTGCTGTCAGTAATCTGGTACTCCCTCCATCCCATAATAAGTGTCGCAGTTGACTTGTCAAACTTTTTAAGGAATAAGCTTTACTTGTTTGTACATTGCACTGAGACTATTTCCTTATATAGAAACCTAAACTTATTTTGAGACGGACTAGATAGGAAAACGCATCATATTTTTGAGACAGAGGGAGTATGATTAATAATTATTCTCCCCCGTCCCATTATGAATGTCGAGCTTTCCTTTTTGGTTTGTCCCAAGATAAGTGTAGCATTTCTAGTTTATTTTATTTTATTATATATACTCCTTCTGTCCATAACAATGTGCACAAACTTCCATTTTGGGTGTCCCATTGATAAGTCACACTTTCCTAAAATGGATTTTTTTTTTATATATTTTTATCCAATGGACCCCAATCGTCATACTCATAACGACTATCCGCTACTATTTTCTACCCCACTTTCTCTCTCATACCTCACTTTTCATACTCACAACAACTATCCACTACTACTATTCAATTCTTAGTTCCCGTGCACACTCAAAAGTGTGCACATTGTTATGAGACGTAGGGAGTACGCACATTGTTATGAGACGTAGGGAGTATACGCGTACATTGTTTTCATATTGTTTTAAATATTTTTGTATTCATGTTTCTCTTGATTTTCTTCATACTTATTTCGTTTTTTTGGGACCAAGTCTTTGTTGTTGTTGTGCAATTACACTATGGTACAAATAATGTACAAACAAACAAAGAATATTCCTTTAAAAGTTTGACAAGTCCACTGCCACACTTATTATAAGATGGAGGGAGAATTTTATAAGGATACACACTAAATTTATGGCACACTTGGCGATAAGTAAAAGAAGACTTAAAGCAAAATTGAGTTATCGTATTAGCTTTAGCTTTGCTGGCCTAAATACGGAGGAACTGTTTTCTTCGTTAATAATTTCATTAGTACCAGCCCTCGTATTTTAATTTATATTTATGATATTATTTTATCATATAAATAACATAATGACTTATCATCTTTTATGTATCCTGCATTAATGAATTTCTATGAACAAAAGGAAGCAGGCTCTGATCAAGATAAAGCATCTATGCTTTGATGAAATATCATCCACAAACTAAGAGGATAGTCAAGTCATTGTGCCATGTTACTTCCTAAAAGAAAAACTCTTTTTTCTTTTGGGGCAACAGAAAAGGAGATGGTCCCTCTTCTTTTGGGACAGAGGGTGAAGGTATGCTTCAGTAAACTCATGCAGACAATAAACTAATTATGGAAAAAGCTACTCATCAGGCCTCGATTCCAGGTGACACATTTTCTGGTACTCCCCCTTGTCGACACTTTATTCCTCCATGAAAATCAGCAGGAAAATGTAAAGATTCCCATTATGTTTTAAAGTGCAAGATGCAAGTTCTATTAGATTCTGAGACACGCGTACATAAATTTGAGCCTTGACACAATCTTACTTGTGTTTTCAATCTACGATCTTTATATCACCACATATACGACAGTTTGGGCTGCATCATTAGTTCACATTTGGGTCAGTGCAATTTTGGCCTTAGGATGGGGATGGGGAGGAGGATGCCTCAATATTTGGTTGAAGAAGTTATTACTTGATGTGCCGTGCTTCCATGGAACATTTGGACAAAGAGATCAAGGTTCAAAAGTCTTTTGGAATATTTATCATACATCAAGTTTCTAGCATCAGGAATATGGTTCATGTCCACTGGGCCATAAAGAGAACCTAACTATCACATGGAGAGGATGATGAAGAAGATGAAAAGAGACCTAATTTCCAGCAGTATATCCCTTTAATATTTCAGTGCCTCAGTCTAGACTGATCATTATCGAATCAAATATAACATGGTCCCCAAATATTTTCCCCTGGTACATATATTGAGGATCAATCGTTTCTCAAGAGTGTGTTTATCCAAATTCAGCCATGACGACAACGATGAAAGGACGACCAGGGAATAAGAATCTACAAAGGATCTATGCACACAACCTACAAATAGTTACCATAGTTTGGGCCTATGATCCTGCAACAACAGAGGAGCAACCTTACAGCTGCACCAAACTTCAAGGAAGACAGATACAAGGACATGCTTATTGAAGCCTTTCCTTGATAAGGAAATCATGCAATAACATTTCTCTTCCACCCAAATTTCAAAGACCCGAGTAGTTTGGATCAGTAGAACGGACATAACAAAGGTTGTAGGCTTGTAGAGTTCTTGGACTTGTGGAAAGTGATTGAAGTTGAAAACTATTCCTAAAACCACGATTTATGGGATTAGATCAGCCTAAAGGACCCCTGGGGCATCACTAAGATTTCTATGGAATAACAAACTCATCTCTGTTATCTTTGACGCCTAAAAATGTGAATTTACATTACTATATAATGAATGATAAGAGCATCCATGTCTATGTTCTACCCCAATGGCCTTAAAGTGAGCTTACTATAATTTCTGCAAAAAATTATAAAAACTCCCTATTTGGAATTGAGAAAGTAATAATATAATCCAAACAGAGCATGAAGACTTAAATTCTCAAGATATACACTGTTTTCAACTTTTTTTCTTACTTAAAATTAGCGACAAATGATAAAATCCAGCAGAGCAAAGCCCATGTTCAGGAAGAAAACTTTACCAATGAACTCTTTTTGCTTTTTGAATAAGCAAAAGTAGTGATGTTCAAATCTTTTATCCAAAAGAAAGAAAAAGTATATTTGACATGAAGTGATTCATCATACTAAGTGATTCATGACACTTGGTAATTGATAATCAAAAGATGAACATATTAAGCATCAACTTCTTCCAATCTATGGGGTCTCCTTTTTCCATTCAAAGAGATAAGCAAATTTAATGAGCATCAACCAAAATATTGTTACCAACTGATTACCAAATCACAGAACAACGAAATTATCATGATATCATGAGGGTATAACCGCATAGATCAATAAAATTAATAATCAATCCTCTGGGGATGACACTGCTCTAACCAGAACACAATAAGCAGATGAGTGGTCCAAGTCATGCATTTTGAACTAGAATTATGTCCGTATCATACAGCAAAAGACCCATTATATATATAAAATAAAAGAAGCATTAACATAAGAATATGCATATAAGTCGTACAGGGAGTAAAATGACCCAATTGACATATTAAAGACTCAATCAATTTCTTCACTAGAGTGGCCAAACCTCATGCTTCCAGACATACACAAGTGAGGGCTTGCATGATTATGTATTTATGGTGTATTAAGTGAAAAGGAGGAACGGACCTTCATAGCTGCAATTCCGGAGGAGTGCACTGACTATATGACGGGTGGAGTCATCATCTTCCACTAGCAGAACCTTGAGAGACCTTACTGGAAGAAACCGCTCCCATTGAACCACTGGTCCTTGAGGTTGTTGATTCTGTCTCAGAGGACCACACTGAGGCTGCACCAACTCTAAACGCCTACCGTTAGTATTCCCATTATTCTTCGACTCAACTTTCTCACAAAGCCCCTGCCCATTAAAGGCAGTTTTACTACCATTCACTTCTTTCACCTCATTGTTCGTACGTTGATTGAGTTCAGCCAACCGTTTGGTTGACGGAACATTAGTATCCACCCCAACACTCCTCATTAACCAGATTCAAATAAACCAAGGATGAATAAAGCGCTGGATCGGGTCAGCAAGAGAAGTTCTTTCTTCGAAAAGAAATTGCACATACCGTTGTCTTCAAGTAACCACTTTTTAGACAAAATGTCTTCAGAAATTTCCTAAGCAAAACATATGCAGAAAAGTACAAGAATATCAAAACCACAGAAAAAAAAGGAGCATTTTTTAACTAAAGTTTGAAACATCAGAACTTTAAAACTGTAACCTAACATACTGCCCGTCCAAAAAAAAATACCCAACCGATCACCAAACAGCCTTTTCTTCTACATCTCATTTTCACATAACCCTCTATATAGAATTGATTCAATATCAAATAGATTTCATAATATGATATAATCTCAAAACTGAATTGACCTAAGACTACGAAATTCACTTAGAAAACAAAATTCAATAGTAAACCCTAACAAAAATATCCAGTCAGATTCAAACTCACGCTAACCACACAAATCTGAAGGAAAAAAAAAATCATTAAAACAAACCCCAAAAAAGAACATTCTAAATCAATAAAACATTAATCACCTAAAAATTTACGAAAATCAAGTAAATTAATAATACCTTCTACACTTCCATTGACGAAACCACTGAGCTGACAAAATTGAGCCAGTCAAAACAAACGAAATTCACCAAAATAGTTTCACGATTCAAGAAACAACGATCGTTACAGGTCAAAGAATCTTAGCAGTTCACAATTTCATGTCATTTTTTAGGGTTTGCTTGCTCTTTTGTTTTAATGTTTAACAGAGAAGAAAACGGGGAGAGAGGAGAGACGAGTTTTTGATTTGGGAGAGAAAGATATCAATCAATATAATATAGGCAAAGGGGGAGGAAGGATGACGTGGAGGGAGGGAGGGCCACGAATATGCCATGGGAGATGACACGTCGGACGACACGTAGACCGGGTCAATGTGTTGATGTGGATGAAAATCAAAAGCCGGAGGCTCAGTAGTTTTGGGGCGGATTGGATTTGAAAGGATCTTTTCGGATCCGGTTTGGGTGACACGTGGCGTGTTGTGGGTCGAGTTAAAGGTTCTCTCGGGTGCTTTTGTGGGGCCCGCCACGCGCTTAACGAATCAAATTATAGGATGGCGAGAGAGCATATTTTTCGGGGGCAATAATAATGGTTATAAACGGCGGATTTAACGGTTTGAGAGTACTATATTTTTTTTTGTTGACGAAAATGCCTTTGGAAATGGGGTTTTATACCGATTTAATCCTAAGTATTTGACTCCAGGCCAGCAACAAAATATCCTGACCACACGATTTGTTATTTTTGTTTAGGGGTACAAAATAAGTTCACAAAATTTTGCTCACAACATGAGGTGGAAATATTTTATTGGTTGCATCGATAATGAACCCGCCACACTCTAATTAAAAATAGTTTGATGAAACGGATATTAGAAAATCATGCCCCCTCTTTTTATGAGTTTTGTGAGCAAGTTTTTGTGAGTTTTTTGTGTCCATAGTTTTTGTTTTTAGAAAATCATGCCCCCTCTTTTTAGATTGGTGTGTTTTTGGTTTATGGCTATTTTTAATTTTTTTTTCTTTATCCACTTACGTCATACTCCTTTCATCCCAAAACGTTAGTTTTCTTTTATACTCCTTTCATCCCTGTTTAAGGTTTTTAGTTTGACTTTGCACGCTTATTAACGAAACAACGCAAATTTGAGTCAAAAATAGTTTGATGAGACGGATATTATACTATTAATTCCTATGTTTCTATGAGCTTAAATAATGATTTTGATGTACTTTTGATTAGTTTTGATGAATTTTGGGACAAATATGTATTTTGGGGCTTTATTGTAATCCGGGGGTATTTTAGTTTTTTTTTTTTACATTTTATCTGTATAATACTCCCTCCGTCCCACCACAAGTGCTACTAATTTCCTTTTTGGTCCGTCCCACTACTGCCCAAAATGAAAATGTTTTAATATATTTATATTCAATCAACCTCACTATTTAACCACACTGATTCTTTCTCTTCATTTACCACCACTCATTTTATTCAACCAACACTACTATTTACCCCACTCATTCTCTCTCTTCATTTTCTATCACACATATACTACTTTTTCTTAATTATTGTGCCCATAATTTTAGTAGCACTTGTGGTGGGACGGAGGGAGTATTTGTTATGAACTTGAAAGTGAAGTCCAAATGATCAAGAAAAGTCAAATTCAAAGTCAATCAAGTCAACCATGCGGACGGAACAACGAGTCAACCTTGAAAACTGAAGAAAAGCTGAGATTTTGAAGTTTACACATAGCACGACTCGTGCCAAGACTATTCTGCACGAATGAAGGAATCACGAGTGGAATGTGCTAGCACGAGTATGGAGCACGACTCGTGCTAGCACCCACCTAAGTTAATTCAAGATTGAAGCAAGTTTGGGGGTATTTGTTCCTTCAAAACCGTACTGAAAAGCAAGGCTTGATATGGCCACAAAGGTTGGGACAATCTTATGGACATGATTTCATTGGTCCCTTTTATTTATGGAACATTTGTGGGCAACTTTTTTTTTTTTTTTTTCTAGAGAAGAGTCTTAATTGTACATGAATATACACAAAAATGCATGTAATAAGAATAATGTATATTTTCCCCTCTCCGTATTACAGCATAAAATTGATCATGCGCGAAAATTTTAAGAGGAAATCTTGTGGGAGACGGTATGACATGTGAGACGGATCTCAATAAAAGAGTAAATAGGTTTGCCCCGCCCATAAAGGAGCGAACCATATACTCTCTCAACAAAATACGTCTCACGTGTGAGATCGTCTCACACAAGTTTTTGCCAAATTTTAAAGGAAAAAATTATAATAGTGAGTAGGTATTGTGATATGAAAAATACTCATTTCATTCAATTTTCCTGAATGAGTGTCTTAACATAATAGTCATAATTCTAAAAAAAAAGGAAGTTTTTTATATTCATTTTGTCTCATTTTAAGAGTAAAAAATTTTTTGATTTCAAAAATTAAGATAGCAATATTTTTATTATAACATATAAAAAGTGAGATAGAGTGTTGTGAGTACAAAAAGTGGGTTGGAGAGAGAAAGTGTGGTAGAGTGTGGTTAGTGGATAATTATCGTGTGTATGACATGTAGAGCCTACTAAATAAAGAAGTATAACAAAATTTTATTTTGAGGATTTTTACTCTTAAGTTGAGACAAACATTTGAGAAATTTTTGACTCTTAAATGAAATCAAGGGTGTACTTCTTTATTTAGTGGCCCTACATGTCATACACACAACAAATATCCACTAATAATTCTCTACCTCACTTCTCTCTCATACTCACTTTCTATACTCACAACACTCTACCCACTTGTTGTATTTTATACTATTCATCATTTCTTAATTTTTAAACCGGAAAAGTTTTTGTCTCTTAAAATGAGACGGAGAGAATAAGATAGAAGAGAAAAATGAAACAAACAATAATAAGTAGATAGTTGTTAAAAGTATGACAAATGAGTCACACTAAAATAAAAAATTATTTTTAAATTTTCAATAAAGTAATGTGACTTACAATTAAACATTCAAAGAACATTTTTGAACTCTTTCTATTACACCATCCCATTTTAAAAGTAATTTTTTTAAATAGGTGTCTCAATTTAAGAGTCAAAGTTAAAAATATTTTTTTTATACTTATTTATTTAGTGGGTCCTATATATCATGCACACAATAACTATCCACTATTTTCCTACTCCACTTCTCATGGTAACCAACCGTCCCTAATCACTCCCTCTTCTTCTCCATCTCATCAATTCTACTATTTTTCTTCATATACTTGTTGTTCATTCGCGTTGTACGCATTCAACAACAACACAATTTTTTGTATTCTCAGTCTGTTGAGGTTACAAACAATTGTGTTATTGATTTTTTTTTTCTTTCCAGTTTTTCCCTTTTGTCGTATGATAAAATTCTCTCATTTGTGAGTCATTGTTTTCTCTCCATTGTGAGAGCCGTTGTTTTCTTTCGTTTGTGAGAGCATGTGTTTCTTTGTATATTTGTTTGTTGTTTTTTCACCTTACAATGCCAATGATTCTCGTAGTGGATGCCAATGGTCTTATTGGACAAGGATGGTTCGCGGATTTTGAGATGTTTGGTGGGCGTCTATTCATCAACCCGAGTTCTGTATATCAAGGGCTCAGCGCAAGATATTACCAGAAGAGAGATTTCTTAAATGCCGGATTGAGCAATATTCAAGTTTTACTATGAGTTAAATTCGAACGTCTCAAGATTTAAATCAGAAATATCGTTATTGTAGTATAAGCAATGGATTTGCTCTTGTTATTTGGGGTGAGCCTCTGATCTTTGTGGGATGCCATCTCTCTTGCGAATGAAATTGAATAATCGTTTGGTTAAAAAAAAATTATTTCCTACCTCACTTTCTCTCTTTTACTCATTTTCTACACTCACTACACTTTACTTTCCTTTCTATAGTTTATAATAAAAATATTTTTTCCTTAATTTAATTTTTTGAACTCAAAAAGTTTTTTACTCTGAAAGTAGTATTATTATGAGACTATTGAGACAAACTTGCTTTCCAGTAATCTTTGGCCAAAATATGTTTAGCCCCCTTAAGTTTACACCAAATCTCACTTTGCCACCTCGAACGAAATTTGTCTCAGATTGGTACTCAATGATAAAATTATTCCACTTTGCCCCCAGATTTTAACGACCGTTAGAAATTTAACGAAATTGGTCATGTGCATGTCACATGATGTGTATTTAGGTCATTATCAATTTAACTTTTAGTTGTCTTTTAATTTTATTTTCCACTCTTCCCATGTACAATAAATTCAAAAATATATAGTATATTTATATACATTATTTATTACATCAAATATATTACAAAAATATCTTGCTAAAATTAATGTTATAAATTTACTTATTTAGAAGAGACAAATAGAAAATAAATAAAAAAGCATTTTCTAGAAAAGGTTTATACTGTATATTATTTTATTATTGAAGTATAATTAATTTATGAAAATAACACATACTAAATAAAATAAAATATATAATTAAACAATACAAAAACAGTAATAACCGATAAAAATGATACTAACATCAAAAAGAAAGAAAGAAAGAAAGAAAGAAAGAAAGAAAGAAAGAAAGAAAGAAAGAAAGAAAGAAAGGGAATTAAAGAAAGAAAAAGAAAAAGAAAAAGAAAAAGAAAAAGAAAAAGAAAAGAAAACACACACAAAACCCACCTCAAATGACCTAAATACCCATCATGTGACATAAACATGACCAATTTCGTTAAATTTCTAACAGTCGTTAAGATCTGGGGGGCAAAGTGTAATAATTTTAACATTGAGTATCAATCTGGGACAAATTTTGTTCAAGGTGGTAAAGTAGGATTTGATGTAAACTTAAGGGGGTAAACATATTTTGTCTAATCCTTTTTACTCCCTCGACTTCCACGAACAAACATGTGTTTGATGTGACAATTCAAACGTCCTATATTTCTCTCATAAGTTTATCCATATTGTCCGTTCCATTAATAATACTACATACTGGGAATCCAATCTGGGAATCCGCGCTAATTAAGGAGGTATTATTCAAAACAAAGTACTCTCTCCTAAGCTAATTAGCTACTCCTTCCGTCCCACTATAACACTATAAGGTTCCTACTTTGACTTTGTATAAGAATTAAGAAAAAATAAATGTTGTGAGTGGGAAAAGTAAAGTAAGAGAGAAAAAGTGGGTGTAAAGTTTTGTTGTGAGAATAACAAGTGAGTCTCATTTTCCATTTTAGGTAATAATGTAAAGTAAGAACCTTAAATTTGGACACACTAAAAAAAAAGTAAGAACATTAAATCGGGAAGAGTATTATTGATTTTCGTGTTAAGCATCATATACTAATTGCTACGGTACTTATTTAAAATATTCAGTTTTCTCTGTACTACTCACTTACAACAACTATTCATTAAATTATTTTCTCTCTTTTACCAACTTGCAACAGTTACTTTTCCAACATATTTTCTTAATTTCCGTGCATTCACATTTAGTAACGATCAGTTTGGGACGGAGGAAGTACCAATTTTATTTTAAAATGAGAATTAAGGAAAAATGTTAGAAAAATAGGTATTGTGAGTGTGAACGAGAGAGAAAGTGTGGTATGAAATAGTAAATAGATAGTTTGTCTTAGTGAGAAGGAAAGAAAAAGTAGAGTACCCCTTCTGTCCATTATCAATGGCTAGATGGGCTGGCGGGGCGGGGTGGGCTGACCCAAATTCTTGGCGGGCTGAGAAAATGCCATCCCAACCCAACCCACCTTGGGTTAGTGGGGCAGGCGGGCCAGATGGGCCAAGACTACAATAAGGTTTTATTTTATTTTTTTGTGATTTTCAGTTTAGCAAGTCACCTGCTAGTTAAAAAAAAAAAAAAAAAAAAAGGCATGATCCAGGCAGGTCCAGGCCCGCAACTCCGCAAGACATCAACATATTACAGCATTTACAAGCTTACAGGTTGCATCAAGCATCAACATGGAATGAACAAATAATGTGTCATTCAATTTATACCAAAAGAGAGTGCTGCACCAAGCACAAGCAGTCACATATGACCAATGAGTCTAACACCAATAAAACCAACATCAACATTGATACTTCGATTAACCGAGCTAGATGTCATTTCTGAAATGAACAAAGCAAAAGAAAAAATGATTAAAATTGTAATCTACTAAAATTTATCCAAAAGTAAAATCAAACATATGAATCACAAATCCAAAACCAAAGCCCAAAAGATTAACAAAGAAAAAATAATTACTTCATCCCTAATGATGTGAAATTGAATGATAAGATTAGCAGATGGATCACGGACTGACGGAAGGGTAGCGGCGCCGGTTGAGAGAGAAAGGTCGAATAGATAGAGAGAGAGAGAGAGAGAGAGACGATATAGAAGGGTCGAAAAAGAGGACTTACCAGATGGATCACGGACTGACGGAAGGGGTCTGGTAGGCGAAGACGATGGAGATGGTGGCGATTGGTAGGCGCCGGAGGTAGCGGCACCGGTTGAGACAAGGGTCGTCGAAGAGAGAAGGGCCGTCGTCGAAGAGAAAATTGAAAATTAAAAAGTGAAAAACCCTAAAGTAGAGAGAGAGGGGTAGGAAGCACAGCACAACGAGTCTCAAAGTAGACATCGGTAAGCAAAAAAAAAAAAAAAAGTGGGTCGGCCCGCCCCGCCCCAAATCCGTTTGGCCCGTGACCCAAATAGGATAGCCCAAAATGGCCCACTTATATTTGGGTTAGTATATTTAAGGCCCAACCCACACTTATTCTATGGCGAGCTGGGCTGGCCCAACGGGCTCAGCCCAAATTGACGGCTCTATCAATGGCACAAAGTTATTTTAGCACGGGAAATAAGAAAATTGTATATTGGAGTAAATGTTGTGAACATGAAAAATGAAATAGGTGAGGGAAACTGGGATAGAAAATAGTAAGCTGATTGGTGTTGTGAGCATAAAAGTAAAGTAGAAGAAAAAATGAGTGGAAGGAATATTAAATATTCTGTCATTTTTTGTAATGTGACTTTAATGGGACGCTGGAATTTTTTTTTTATGTCCTTCGTTCGTAATGGTACATATGGAGTATGTATTTTCTTTTTGGGAAAATAGCACTCCTTACGTCTTAAAACAAACTTTCCATTACTCTCACTTACCAAAAAAGAAAAAGATTTCATCCACTTTCTCTCTTTTGCACTCACAACAACTATCCACTTGCTTCAAAAAAAAAAAAAAAAACTATCCACTTACTATTCTCTACCACACTTTCTCTCCCCTACTCACTCACATTACCTACTTTTCCAACATATTTTCTTAATATTCATTTCTAAAATTTCATGAGAAGTTTATTTTGAGACGGAGGGAGTACTTTTTAATGAGACACTCAAAATGGTAAAATAGGTACTTTGCTTTGGTGCAGAGGGAGTATAAATTAAAAAATATTGATAGTAGAGTAGGTGTTGTGTGTTGGGGAATTGGGGGGATCACTGCATCCACTAGCCCATACTAACAGTCATCAACATGGAGAAAATAATTCAACACATGAATAAATATGAAAGAACAAGAACACCATGATTTGTTAACCCGGTTCACCACCCCCACGTGGCTATATCCGGAGGCCCCAAGCCAGGATATCACTATAATAATATGTTGATTGTTACAGTTTACACATACACTCACACAGATCTAGTATGTATACTCTCCCATGAACAACCCTCTCCTACATATTATTATCTCTCCCCATGAACACACAAACAATATGACTATGGCCGGGTTGTAGGATCTCCCCCATGGCTCTCCTAGGCCCCCAGCCCCCTCCTACACACTATTTTTGTGCTCTCTCTTGATATTCTATCTCTCTCATTTTGGGTACACAATATTCTAGATGAAATTATGCTTATATAGCAGTACAAGAGAGTCCTAAGCCAAATACATGAGAGAAAACCTAGGAAATCTGCACTTATCAGAATTCTGATCCCGGTACCAGGCGCCCGCTCATCTCCCTCACCAGAACCAAACCTTCTAATTAATATCGAGCGCCCGCCTGGTAGGAACCGAGCGCCCGCTCGCTCCCTGTGCTGATTCCTACTCCGTTTTGATCTTCCCCAATCCCCGTTTGGTTTGAACCCCTTTCTCCCCCTCTGTTTCCCCTTAGGTTTAGGGCTCCAATCCCAACAATCTCCCACCTGGAGACTAAACCCATAAGCGTAGTAATCGTCCCTGTCAAAACTCCTACCACGAAGATGACCTCCTTTGAATATTGTAACACCGTTCACTAAGCTTCTCCATTGTGTTAATGATAAGCATCCAAGCTCCACCATTACAACATGTTGAGCCTCCACGCTCTTCCACTATGAGTCTCCACGCCCAAATGATAAGGCGAGTTAAAACCAAGCGACGCTTCAACCTCTCCGTGTTAGATCCCTCTTGCCTCCCCAAATCAACTTCTACCTTGATTTATTTGCAAGAGTAACTTCGCCTTCTCCCTCCTAGATCCACTCCCCTTGCAATGCTCCCCATGAAACTCGGACATACCTTGCTTCTTGCATTGTCTTCTTGTGGTCATTTCTCACTCTTTGTTAGGTACTTGTGACTGTCTCCTTGCTGATCAGCTACACATTTGTCACCTCTCCACCCTAACACACCGTTTATTTATGTCTCTCCCTTTTACACCAATAGGCCGGTCTTTACGCCTCTTGCTCCCACCCGGAACGAATTTGATGTTGTCGGTAGAGTACAACATCCTCCTAACCCCCATCCGTCGTTTGCGAGAAGTCCTCCTCTTCTTACGTGGTCTAACTGTTGGGTTTCGAAGTAGCATGCGCAGCGGAATTTAGTATTTAAAATTTTGAAACCCAAATCCCATAGATCCGTTCATATGATTAAATCAAATACAATAACATGAACATAGGATAAAACTAACCCTTGATGGCTATTAAATTTTCTCTTGGTCTTTGGTGGAGATTTGAAGACTTGATCACGATCACAAAGCTTGAACACGAACTTTGAAGATGATGATTTTCACCCTCTAACGGTATCCACACTTCGAACGAATATCAAAGGAACTTCTTTGATCTTGGTTGCTAGACCAAATTGTGAAACACGTTTTCACAATGAATTTGAACTATATGGAATTTTCTCTCTTGTGTATTATTTTGTTCTTTGACCAAGGATGTCTTAGAACAAAGTAAAACCTCTCTCAAACTCTTTGGAGACTCACAAAAGGCTATCACTGAAGTTCTGGCCGAACTCATCCTTTTATACACAAGCAAGACATATTCCAAATAGGAATCTTGTGTCAAAAGACATTCCAAATCGAATTAGGAAAGTGCCAGCCGACAGTACTGTGCGGCCGCCCAGAATACACTGTGCGGTCGCACATTTATCTGAAACAAACTGGTACAAATCTGAGCTAAGTGTCCGGCCGCCCAGTCGGCACTGTGCGGTCGCCCACTTCCCCAGAATGTCCAGAATTTCCAAAATTCCAATTTAGTCATTTTAAAGATTCGTTCTATTGTGTGTGACCCTCTAGGATTATACTAAGTTGGCAATGGGTTCAAACATGAAACCATAAGATATGATTAGGTTCTAGCAAACCGTCATACCTACCCAAATAGTATAACTAGATACAAGTTCGCATTCCTTTAGAATATGTCGTAATCCCTTTGTCCACGATGTCATTGAACACAAGTCATGGTCAAACAGTCAACTTGTTTTTGTTCAATACTTCTCGATTCCGAATATGTTGATAATCCAAATGCCATTGATCCAATCAATTCATTTGAGTCCGGCCGAACATTTCATCAACACCATTCCTACGAGAGGCCCAAGCTTGACATCTCTCCGAAGAGGGACAAATCCATTTAGCTTATTATTCTTCCCTACGTGAATCCGATTATGCCAATCATACCCTTTATAACTTCCCGGTTAAAGGTAGCGTTTGAATATGTCAAACATAATGTTCATCAAGTGGAAGACTATAATAACTTCATGTCTAAGGATTCAAATGACATAACTAATATGAGATATATGTTCGACATAGACCATGACATAAATCTCATACAGCGGGTCATGTCCAGTACCTTGTTCCAAACAAGTACCCATAAATCTGACATGATCATCGCATGATCACTTAGCCTTTATACTAGTGCTTAACAAGTACTAGGGACGTAGATTATTATAAGTAAACATGAACAATAATAATAATCAAAACATCTCTTTATTGATATGAAATAAATGATAACAATTACAACGTTTATTAAACGTGCCTAGGGCACCACTACCAACAATCTCCCACTTGCCCTAGGCCCAATCTCCCATGTATCTAATACCCATGGACCTAACATGACCATCATGTTTAGCTTGTGGAAGTCCCTTTGTCAGCGGGTCCGCAACATTGTCATCAGTAGGTACTCTGCATATATTTACGTCTCCCCTATCAACGATCTCTCGAATGATATGAAAACGCCTAAGTATGTGTTTGGATTTCTGATGTGCTCTTGGTTCCTTTACTTGAGCAATTGCACCATTATTATCGCAATAAAGGTCTATTGGATTAGCAATGCTAGGAACCACTTCAAGTTCAGTTATGAACTTCTTAATCCAAACAGCTTCTTTTGCAGCATCCGATGCAGCAATATACTCAGCTTCTGTTGTAGAATCAGCGGTTGTACTTTGCTTGGAACTCTTCCAGCTTACAGCTCCACCATTTAACATAAACACAAAACCCGATTGCGATCGGCTATCATCTTTGTCGGTTTGGAAGCTTGCATCCGTGTAAGCATTTACAACGAGATCATCTTCCATTCCTCCATAGACCAAAAATGAGTCTTTAGTTCTTCTCAAGTACTTAAGAATCGCTTTTACAGCTATCCAGTGATTTTCGCCAGGGTCGGATTGGTATCTACTTGTCATGCTCAAAGCATAAGATAGATCCGGCCTAGTACAAATCATGGCATATATGATGGACCCAATTGCCGAAGCATATGGAACATCATTCATTTTCTCACGCTCATCGTTTGTCTTAGGACATTGAGTCTTGCTTAGAGAAACTCCATGTAACACGGGCAAGGTGCCTCTCTTAGAATTTTCCATACGGAATCTTCTAATGACCTTGTCAATGTATGTACTTTGGCTTAAACCAAGTAGCCTCCTTGATCTATCTCTATAGATCTTAATGCCAAGAATATATGCGGCTTCACCCATATCTTTCATTGCGAAGCACTTTCCTAACCAAGTCTTCACAGACTAAAGTGTAGGAATGTCGTTTCCAATGATCAATATGTCATCCACATATAAAATAAGGAATAGCACTATGCTCCCACTAATCTTCTTGTATACACAAGGCTCATCTTCGTTCTTGATGAAACCGAACTCTTTGACCGATTCATCAAAACGGAGATTCCAACTCCTAGAAGCTTGCTTCAATCCATAGATGGATCTTTGCAATTTGCATACCTTAGAATCTTGTTCAAAACCTTCTGGTTGTGTCATATACACATCCTCTTGGAGTTTTCCATTCAGGAAAGCGGTTTTGACGTCCATTTGCCATATTTCATAGTCATGATATGCGGCAATGGCAAGCAAAATTCTTATAGACTTGATCATTGCTACGGGTGAAAAGGTCTCATCATAGTCAATACCATGAACTTGCCTATAACCTTTCGCTACAAGTCTAGCTTTGTAAGTATGCACCTTCCCATCCATGTCAGTCTTCTTCTTGAAGACCCATTTGCATCCTATGGTTTTTACACCTTCGGGTGCATCAATCAAATTCCAAACTTTATTGTCTTGCATGGATTGCAATTCGGATTCCATGGCTCCAAGCCACTTGTCCGAATCAGGAGAAGACATCGCCTCTTGGTAGGTTGACGGTTCATCATTCTCAATGATTTCTACCTCATTACTATCCGTTACGAGAAATCCATATCTCTCGGGCTCGGATCGTAACCTACTAGATCTGCGAGTTGCTTGTGTATTTTGAACAGGTTCCACAACTCCTTGTGGTTCTTGTTCTTGTTCCACTATTGGTTCAATGTTATTTTCTGGGTCTCGAATTTCTTCAAGATTTATTTTACTCCCACTGATTTCTTTGGAGAGAAACTCTTTCTCTAGAAAGACACCAGTTCGGGCAACAAACACTTTGTTGTCCTCACGGTTGTAAAAGTAATATCCTCTAGTTTCCTTAGGATATCCCACGAAAATACATTTATCAGACTTGTGTGCAAGTTTGTCTGAGACAAGTCTTTTGACAAAAGCTTCACAACCCCAAATCTTCATGAAAGATAGACAAGGCTTCTTTCCGCTCCACATCTCATATGGAGTCTTTTGAACCGATTTAGTTGGAACACGATTTAGTGTGAAAGCAGCGGTTTCTAGGGCGTAACCCCAAAAGGATATTGGAAGATCAACTTGACTTATCATTGATCGAACCATGTCTAACAAAGTCCGATTCCTCCTCTCGGATACACCATTCCATTGTGGTGTTCCAGGTGGAGTCAATTGTGAAACTATTCCACAATTCTTTAGATGATCATCAAATTCTTGACTTAAGTATTCTCCACCTCGATCTGATCGAAGTGCTTTTATACTTTTGCCAAGTTGTTTTTCTACTTCATTTTGAAATATTCTAAATATCTCAAATGCTTCACTTTTATGTTTCATTAGGTAAACATACCCAAATCTACTATAATCTTCAGTGAAGGTTATGAAGTATTGAAATCCTCCCCTAGCATTGCTACTTAATGGTCCGCATACATCGGAATGAATCAACCCCAATAAGTCGCTTGCCCTTTCACCCAACTTGGTAAAAGGTGTCTTAGTCATTTTTCCAAGAAGACACGACTCACAAGTATCATATGACTCGAGGTCACATGAACCTAAAAGTCCGTCCCCATGGAGTTTGAGATACGCTTCTCATTAATATGACCAAGACGGCAATGCCATAAATAGGTATGATTTACATCATTAGGTTTAGATTTCTTATTTACATGATAGACATTGTCATTATTTTCATTCTTGACATCCAAGATATAAAGGCCATTAAATGAATTAGCAATACCATAAAGCACATCATTTAAATAAATAGAAAATTTCTTATTCTCAATAAGAAACTTAAAACCTTCATTATCCAAACAAGAAATTGAAATAATATTTCTGCTTAAATCCGGAACATAATAACAATTGTTCAAAACAAGAATTAATCCGGAAGGTAAAGTGACTTCATAAGTCCCTACGGCTAATGCAGCAACTCTTGCTCCATTCCCCTCACGTAGATCTACTTCACCTTCTTTTAGCAGTCTCCTATTCTTTAGTCCCTGCACATTTAGACAAATGTGAGAACCACATCCGGTATCCAATACCCAAGAATCAGTGGTAGAAAGGAGAATATCTATCATATAGATACCTGAAGTCGACGCAGCCTTGCTGCTCTTCTTCTTCTTTTGCTCTTCCAAGAAAGCCTTGCAATTACGTTTCCAATGACCAATTTCTTGACAATGGAAACAGATTGCATCCTTTTGTGAATCGGGTTTTGCCTCAGAAGCCTTGGCAACCTTTGTCTTGCTTATTTTGGTTTGATAACTTTCTTACCCTTTCCTTTGGCATTATCCTTCTTCCCATCATGAACCAAGAGCACGGGAGAACCTTTCTCCACAATTTTCATCTCTGCAGTTTTGAGCATCCCATGCAACTCAGAGAGATTCTTATCCATTCCATGCATGTTATAATTCATTACAAACTGATTATAACTTTTAGGCAATGAATTAAGAATGAGATCCGTGGCTAGCTCCAATGGGATTGGATAGCCAAGTTTCTCAAGGTGCTCTACATAACCTTTCATTTTAAGAAAGTGAGGACTCACTTGTTGCCCTTCATTCATTTTACAAGTAGTGAATGCAACAATGGTCTTGTACCTCTCTTGCCTAGCTTGCTCTTGAAACATGGTTCTCAACTCCACGCCTATCTCATAGGCTTCCAAATGTTCCAAACTTTGTTGGAGTTTTGAACACATAGCAGCAAGCATGAGACAACTTACATCTCTAGAATCATTACGATGTTTCTTGTAATTGTCTCTTTCTACCCTAGGGGCAGTAGGCGGTGGTTCAGAGGGGAGAGGCCCATCGAGAATGTACAACTTATCTTCTTGCCTAAGAACGATTCTTATGCTACGGATCCAATCCATAAAGTTGGTATCATTCTCTTCGAGCTTATCCTTCTCAAGGATCGATCGCAATGACATTGATTGAGTGTTATTAGTCATTATCTACAAATATGCAAAAATTTCCAAAATTTAATAAGTACCGGTTTTCATTAAAGAGATAAATAATGTATTTTCAAACAAAATACTCCCACTAAATTATATAACCTTCATATACATCCAATGTATAATATAATTTAATTGGGCTAAGATCCAACTTTAATTTAACTTTTGAGTCCACGGAGGCGGACCGCTCAAAAAATAAATTAATTAGGTAGACAATCATGTCAATCATATCCCATATGATTCTTAGATCCTTTTATGAGATTCTTTGAGAAATCCAATTTCAAAAAGCATGTTTAATCTCATCTTTTGCCTAGGCCCAAAACTGTTTTGACGCCTAATTAAGTCCAACCATTTTAAACGCATATGAACCATTCAATTTAATGCACCTTGCGGAGGGAAGCCCACATTAAATTAATGAACCTCATCTTGCTCATACATGAATAAGATTAATGCACCTCGCGGAGGCGAACCCACATCAAGATTACCCATGCATAAACAAGTGTTTTAATCATGGCATGGCAAAGAAGGACTTAAAACTTTATTTGAAGGTTCATCACATATAGCATATAACACATTTATGAGCACATAATATAAACAAGTTACACATCAAGTTTAGCCACTAAATTAATCTCCATTAATTTAAGCATGATATTTATGTGTCATTAGTTTCTCTATAATTATGAGGATGAGACTATTTAAACTTTGGTTATTATCTCCAAATCAAGACAACAAGAAGTGCGGTCGAACTAAGCCATCAGGCAACCACAATCCCGCACTAATTCAAGAAACCAAGAAAGTAGTCCATGTGGCCGAAACTAAGCAATAGATGGTCTCGATGAACGTAGGCCAATTGCATTCACAATTCCACATGGATCTCCAATCATTGAATCAAGAACTTTGTTTCTCAATTTTAGCAATTATGAACTCTTCATAATTCTAACTTCGTTTTATCTTTGAAACTTTGATTGCGATCAAGTTTGGGAAACACAATCTCGATGAACGCAGATTAGCCATCCAAACCTTGAACCAATCTTAGAATCACAAGACTAAAACAAATAGGAAAATCAAACCCCAAAATCCACACACAAACCAACTACCCAAAACCCATTCCAGATCAGCAAGTCTAGACTGGTTCTGTTACTGGTTTTGTTGAATTTTTCGAAAAATTCCAGATTCTGTTTTTGACCAAAATCAGACCTTCTGATCCCTTTGTGCGGCCGCCCAAAAAGATCTGTGCGGTCGCCCAAAAAATGTGCGGCCGCCCAGAATCTTCTGTGCGGTCGCCCATGGCCATCAGAAGGTGCAGAATTTTCAAGTTCGAAAATTTTGTCTCAAAATCGTTTTTCCCCGATTATTAAAACTTTGATCCAATCAAAAATTAATAATCAGCAATTCTGAATCCATCATAATTTATTTATTGCGATTGAATCGTGCGATTAAAGTTGCAAAACAATAAACCACATAAAATCACATAACACATAAACGTCATATATTCCAATATTCACATCATGCAAGGCACATAAACAATTTATATACACATAACATGATCTAGGTATTGAAATAATCAACATGAACGGGGCTCTGATACCACTGTTGGGTTTCGAAGTAGCATGCGCAGCGGAATTTAGCATTTAAAATTTTGAAACCCAAAGCCCATAGATCCGTTCATATGATTAAATCAAATACAATAACATGAATATAGGATAAAACTAACCCTTGATGGCTATTAAATTTTCTCTTGGTCTTTGGTGGAGATTTGAAGACTTGATCATGATCACAAAGCTTGAACACGAACTTTGAAGATGATGATTTTCACCCTCTAGCGGTATCCACACTTCGAACGAATATCAAAGGAACTTCTTTGATCTTGGTTGCTAGACCAAATTGTGAAACACGTTTTCACAATGAATTTGAACTATATGGAATTTTCTCTCTTGTGTATTATTTTGTTCTTTGACCAAGGATGTCTTAGAACAAAGGAAACCTCTCTCAAACTCTTTGGAGACTCACAAAAGGCTATCACTGAAGTTCTGGCCGAACTCATCCTTTTATACACAAGCAAGACCTATTCCAAATAGGAATCTTGTGTCAAAAGACATTCCAAATCGAATTAGGAAAGTGCCAGCCGACAGTACTGTGCGGCCGCCCAGAATACACTGTGCGGTCGCACATTTATCTGAAACAAACTGGTACAAATCTGAGCTAAGTGTGCGGCCGCCCAGTCGGCACTGTGCGGTCGCCCACTTCCCCAGAATGTCCAGAATTTCCAAAATTCCAATTTAGTCCTTTTAAAGATTCGTTCTGTTGTGTGTGACCCTCTAGGATTATACTAAGTTGGCAATGGGTTCAAACATGAAACCATAAGATATGATTAGGTTCTAGCAAACCGTCATACCTACCCAAATAGTATAACTAGATACAAGTTCGCATTCCTTTAGAATATGTCGTAATCCTTTGTCCACGATGTCATTGAACACAAGTCATGGTCAAATAGTCAACTTGTTTTTGTTCAATACTTTCTCGATTCCGAATATGTTGATAATCCAAATGCCATTGATCCAATCAATTCATTTGAGTCCGGCCGAACATTTCATCAACACCATTCCTACGAGAGGCCCAAGCTTGACATCTCTCCGAAGAGGGACAAATCCATTAGCTATTATTCTTCCCTACGTGAATCCGATTATGCCAATCATACCCTTTATAACTTCCCGGTTAAAGGTAGCGTTTGAATATGTCAAACATAATGTTCATCAAGTGGAAGACTATAATAACTTCATGTCTAAGGATTCAAATGACATAACTAATATGAGATATATGTTCGACATAGACCATGACATAAATCTCATACAGCGGGTCATGTCCAGTACCTTGTTCCAAACAAGTACCCATAAATCTGACATGATCATCGCATGATCACTTAGCCTTTATACTAGTGCTTAACAAGTACTAGGGACGTAGATTATTATAAGTAAACATGAACAATAATAATAATCAAAACATCTCTTTATTGATATGAAATAAATGATAACAATTACAACGTTTATTAAACGTGCCTAGGGCACCACTACCAACACTAACCGGCTTATACCACTCACTTTTGCATCGTCGGTCGCTTACGCAAGTACCTGATGCATTCCTCCTTTCTTTCATATTTTTCTCCAACCACCTTGACTGCCCCAAGATCCCTTGAACACCTCCAGATCCATGTTTGATCTCTGCATCTCCAAATTCCACCTTGAATTTCTGCAGATCTCATAAGAAACAAACGAACTTTTCAGACTTTCTGATCTTCCGAACGATCGTTGACCTATTTGGAACGTGTCTTGCTTTCAACCATAAACCCTAGAAGATCTCAGATCCCTGCACGTCTTCCACACAAAGAATCTGCACTGCACGAAATCTGCACGTGCGCTCCATCGACCCCGCACGAATTCTGCACGTGCGCTGCACGAAAATCTGTTGTCGCTTTTCTTCACCTTTGATCTCCCCTAGATCTCAAATCAAAGCTCTGATACCAGTTGTTGGGAAATTGGGGGGGGGGGGATCACCGCATCCACTAGCCCATACTAGCAGTCATCAACATGGAGAAAATAATTCAACACATGAATAAATATAAAAGAACAAGAACACCATGATTTGTTAACCCGGTTCACCACCCCCACGTGGCTACATCCGGAGGCCCCAAGAAAGGATATCACTATAATAATATGTTGATTGTTACAGTTTACACATACACTCACACAGATCTAGTATGTATACTCTCACATGAACAACTCTCTCCTACATGTTATTATCTCTCCCCATGAACACACAAACAGTATGACTATGGCCGGGTTGTAGGATCGCCCCCATGACTCTAGGCCCCCGGCCCCCTCCTACACACTATTTTTGTGCTACCTCTTGATATCCTATCTCTCTCCTTTTTGGGTACACAATATTCTAGACCAAATTATGCTTATATAGCAATACAAGTACAAGAGAGTCCTAAGCCAAATACATGAGAGAAAACCTAGAAAATCTGCACTTATCAGAATTTTGATCCCGGCACCAGGCGCCCGCCTGGTAGGAACCGAGCGCCCGCTCGCTCCCTATGCTGATTCCTACTCCGTTTTGATCTTCCCTAATCCCCGTTTGGTTTGAACCCCTTTCTCGCCCTCTGCTTCCCCTTAGGTTTAGGGCTCCAATCCCAACATTGTGAGTATGAAAAATGACGTGGAAAAAAAAAGTGGGGTAGAAAAGAGTAAGTGGATACTCCCTCTGTCTCAAACTAATGGCTACCTATTTCAGTTTTGAGCGAGCCATACTAATGACTACTTACCTAATATGTTCAATTTTTTTATTTCCTACCCACTCACAATAACTATTCACATATTTATTTTCTATCTCCTAATATTTATTTTTCCAACATATTTTCTTAAACTCTGCTCATTCAATTTTAGTGGCCATTAGTTTGAGACGGAAGGAGTAATTGTTTTGAGTGTGACGATTGGACCAAATAGAATAAAGAAGTATTATAATTTTTTTCATTTTAAATAATGTGACTTATTTATGATAAACTAAAAAAATGAAATTTATGCCCCTTATTATGAGACCGAGTGAGTATTTGATTTGCAGTACCCCCGTAGGGCCTTGTATTACTTAAACCACATAAATAAAGATGCCTTGTACTAGTTCAGCGCCGTAGAGCC
This sequence comes from Campanula takesimana, assembly GCA_026119855.1. Lineage (NCBI taxonomy): Eukaryota > Viridiplantae > Streptophyta > Magnoliopsida > Asterales > Campanulaceae > Campanula > Campanula takesimana. The sequence continues at coordinate 19,684 of JAOWBW010001233.1, read as the reverse complement.
TCGTTGGAGTTGTTGATGTTTATGTCGACCATGCTGCTACCATACTAGCAAGAGGATTAACTGCCAAGGTTGATCGAAATATGCAATAAATACTTTTCAATAAATCCGAGCGAAATACTCCATCTGGTCCAAAATAACTGTCGCTTTTGATCAATCAGATGTAACTTTGACCAATAATTTAAATAAAAAATAATAATGCTAATAAAAATAAAAAAATTGTCATTGTATTATAATTAATAATACTTTTAATAACAATTTTTAGATTTTTATTAGGATCATTATTTTTGGTTTAAATTTATTGGTCAAACTTACATCTGTTTGACCAAAAGTGAGTTATTTTGGACGGGAGTATGATTTTCAAATTAAGTTTGGAATGGGTGGATGCTTTCACAGGGCGTATCGATGCCCAATGCAGTGGACTGTCGATTTATCTATCTATTTTCCTTGTCGTTACTATGGGGTCCTAAAGCACAAAAAATGTGTAAATGTTATTTTGAGGTGGAGGAAAGAGTAAGCAGATGAAATCGTTATAAAACTTAATTGGCTATTGATTAGTCGTTGGCATAAACAGGAATTGATGCTGAGTCTACGTTAGAATACGTTAGAATGACCGAACTCAAAGAAACAATTTAAGAACAAGATAGTTTCTGAGAGACACTAGAAAGTCATTCATTAGAAAAAACCAAAAACTACCTTCACCCATAACTCCTAACATCATATATACAAAGGCCACTAACTAGGAAGAAAAAGAAATAAAAATATTCTGAAATTACGAAATTAAAAATCCTAAACACAGTAAAATGACGTTTTCACCCCTCAAACGACCCCGGATGGTTAAAATCACGTCTAATCAACGCGAAGCGGTGTCCCGATATCTAGAGCGCGATTCGCATGTCCATAAGTTTCGAAGCCTATGGGTGTCTTTTGTTTACAGGGAAACTAATGAAGTTGCTGATTGTCTAGCTAAGGCGACAGCATCCACTTCTTTTTTGAATCACTTTTGTCCCCCTTCCCCCTTCTTTTGTGTTTCCTACCCTATGTATGGACATGTTGGGGGGTTAGGCAGTTGAGGGATGTAGCGTCATTATCTAAACAAACTGTTTGTGTAAAATAACTTTGTAATTATTTTGTACTAATATATTTCTTTGTTGGCTAAAAGACAACATGTAACTCCATCTGACCCAGTTTAAGGTTCTTATTGTTTTTTTTTCCTGTTTCTTTGAAGCAATTTTGAGCAGTAATTATTGGTTAATCCAATTATCATAATGAAGATCTAAAAGTTGATATTGATAGTATTTATAATAGTGTACCAATAACAAGTTTTAAAATTTTCATCATGTGCTCAAAGTTACTTCAAATAAGCCTCTAAAAAACTAAGAACATTAAACTGGGACAAACTAAGAACCTTAAACTGGGACGGAGGTAGTAGCACTTTTGTGACTTTATTGTGCACCACATGTGATTCAATTTATTATTTTAATAAAAAAAATTAAGTTTTATTCTTGCACAAATAAAACTTGTTACTGATACACCATTATTATAGATACTATCAATTTTTAAGATTTCATTAGTGTAACTAAATTAATATAAAATTATTACTCAAAATTTATTCGTGTAGTAATAAAAAAAGTGAAAATATCTTTTTTGAAACAGATGGAGTATGGCCAACTCTCAGGCTCCGTTTTTTTCTGGAAAACATTTTCGGCATTTTCCGGTGTTTGTTAAGCACCGAAAAATAGGGAAATGTTTTCCGAAAAATGGCTTTCCCCCTTTTCTAAGGAAAGCGTTTTCCTTACCTCCACCTAAGGAAAACATTTTCCGGAAAAAAATGATGACACAAAATTATTTTTGAACACTCCTCCACCTCCGCCTCACCTCTTCCCCCCCTCCATCCCACCCCCGCCCCTACCCCCCCCCCCAAAAAAAAAAAAAAAAAAAAACTTCTTTTCACTCATATTAAAATTATTTTTGAACACCTCCCCACACCACCCACCCACCTCCACCCCCACCCTACCCCACCATCCACCCACCCTCAAAAAATAAACTTTCTTTTCACACATTAAAATTATTTTTGAATACCTCCCCCACACCCACCTCACCCTACCCCACCACCTCCCTTACCCCCTCCCCACCACCACCCATCCCACCTTCCTTCAAAAAAATTCTCATAATATTTATTTCTCATATTAAATTATTTTTTGCTCATATGAAAATATTTTCCTGAAAACATTTTCCTTAGATTTACCAAACAACCAAAAACATGTTTATGTAATTTCCGGAAAATATTTTCATTTTCCGGAAAACATTTTCCGGGAAATCATTTTCCAAAAAACGTTTTCCCCCAAACAAACGGAGCCTCATTTAAGAATCATTTTTTTTTCTTTTGCATAAAAATCGCCATCCCAGGTTAAGGTACAAAATAGGCAACGATTAAACATTTTCCGGAATATTTAACTATGGTGCTCTCTGGTACCGGTACGTCCCGTTTCAATAGCAAAATCGGTGTGTCCACCGAAACGAACATGTTATATACTATATACTCTTTCCCGTTTCACTTGAATTATGATTTTTAATCTCAGTATGAGCATTAATTTTATTGGAAAAAATGGTTTAAAAAGACTTACTTCCGTCGCCGAGTAAGAGTTTTACATGAGATATACATGCTTGCTAATGAAACAATAAACGAGGAGTAAGTACTACAGTACAAGTAAGTTAGAGATATAATTTTCCAACACACTATTTATTATCCAAGAGGGTAAAAAGTAGGTTGATCAAGTGTTGGTTTTTTGTAATTTAACAAGTATTACGAGGACAAAAGTATCCAAAATACTATTCATCATTGATATTTTAGGAATGAGACTGTTACTCTGGTACGTATCAAAAAAGAAAATAGAACTCTTATTTGAGACAGTGGGAGTAGATGTTGTAAGTATGAAGGAGAGAGAGTGCGTAGGAATAGTAAGTGAAAAGTTGTTGTGAGTATGACAAGTGCATCTCAGTAATTAAAAAATAATAAAACATTTTTATTTTAGAATGTCCTATTTCTGTGGGACACTCAAAATAGCAAAACGTCATATATATTAGGTGGGACAGAGGGAGTGTGTTTTTGTACAAAAAAAAAATTATGTTGGTTAAAGTGCAAGTTGAGTGAAAGAAAGTATGATGATTGGAAATGAAATTAAACCTAAACAATACTCCTTCTTTCTAAGAATAAAGGGCAAATTACATTTTAGGGCCTAATGTCTATGAGGTGGTTGCAGTTTAGGCCTGACGTCTAAAATTTGGCGATTTAGGGCTGACTTGACATTTTCGTTGTAGAATGAGGCTTTTTTAACGGTTTTGTTAGAAAAGTTAGTTAAGTCACATGTGATTTGCACGTGATTGACGAAATGGGTCAATTTGAAATGAGAATTAGTGCTTAAGGGGTAAAATATAAATACTTCAATTTAAAGTCGCAAAATATAAGTTTTCAAATTTTAAATTAAAATATTTAAATAAAATATCTAATATATTAAATTTTTGATTTTTTTTTTTTTAAATAAATAATCATTTCCCTTCAAGAATATTTTTTTCAGATAAAATTGATAAGTTTTGTCCATCTAAATTGATGGAGATGGTGGTCAATGGTGTTTTGAGACAAGAGAGATGACGAAAATGGGAGGTTGGAAGCGAAGATCTAAATCTGGAAAAAACAAATCAAAGAAAATTGATAATTTGTTTGTTTTATTTTAAAATTTTATATAAAATTTTTATTTAGATTTGGGAAAAAAAATGTCAAAAATATTTTGTCAAAAATAATTTATTTAATTATATTTAAAAATAATTAAAATAATTTTTTTAATATATTAGTTATTTTTTTTCAAAATTTTAATTTAAAACTTGAAAATTCATATTTTGTGACTTTAAGTTTAAGTATTTATATTTAATCCTTAAGAACTAATTCTCATTTCATATCGATCCATTTCGTCAATCACATGTGACTTAACTGACTTTTCTAACGAAAACCGTTAAAAAACCCCTATTTTGCTAACAAAGTGTCAAGTCAGGCCCTATTTGGCTAAATTTGCACGTCAGGCCCCAAACTGCAACCGTCTCGTAGACATTAGGCCCTAAATTGTAATTTGCCCAAGAATAAATGTCGCCTTTTTTGTATGCTAGTACGAAGGATCTTTGATCAGTATTTTTATGTTAGTTAATTATACTAATACAAATTTCTATAACAGTGTATCAATAACAAATTTATATTTCTTAAATAATTAAATCAATCTAAAATTATTGTTTAAATATTTTTCATACTAACTTAAGAAAAAATAAAATATAAGAGAGAATAATAAACATCTTTTTCAGACAAAAACTGTAGGCAACTCATGAAAAACGGTTAGTGGTTTTAAGATGGTGTAAATAGCTCCTTGTATCATAATAAGTGCACGTGAATAAGTATATAGGCAAAAAAATTTGTGAGACAGTCTTTTACGTGAGATGAATCTCGTTAAAAGAGTAAATAGTTTGCCCTCTTATGGGCAGAGCGGGCAAGCATATTTCCTCTCTCGTCAAGATTTGTCTCACATATGAGACCGTCACACATAAGACTTCCTCGTATATTATGATCAGTTGTGGGGATTGTATTTATCAGTTTATTAACATTATACTACTATTTTTTCCGAGAATTATTAACATTATACTATTCAAAATATGAATGATTAAATTTTAATAAAATTTGTTTTTAATTGAGAGCATATTTAGGTGAAATGATTATTATTTTTGAGACCGGGGGAGTAAATGACTAATACACAATTTTAAAAACGGAGATTACATAACACCATAAGTTTAAGGACGGTTAGATTATTTATGTTGACAAAACTGATAGATGCAAGGTCTAAGTGGGACATAATAAATTTATGTAGTTAACATAATAAAGACTTATTGGCCTCAAAGGCGTAGTGCAGTGGTAAAGCTAAGTCTCACCTTCAGTAAGTGCTAAGATTTGATCACTCTCCTCGCCTCCTAGCATGGACATCTCAAAGAAAAAAAGACATAACAAAAACCTACTTGTAATGTTTCAAAGTTTCAAACTCGTATGAAACTTTCCATAATTTAATTTGATTGAAAGATGATGTGTTGTGAGTGTAGTTAGTTGAGTGGGAGAGAGAAAGTGAGGTAGAGAATAGTAATTATATAGTTGTTGTGAGTATGACAAGCTGGTCGTACTATTTAGGAAGTATTAAAATATTTTCATTTTAGGACTTTGTAAATTAAAGCGGGACAACCAAAATGACAATTTTTGTAGATTAAATAGGGACAAGGAGTAAATTTTAGAGCTGACAACTGGTAAAAAATAATGACTGAAATTGTCGGAAAGAGAGAAAGCGAGCACAAAGTCTTGGGAAATACGCGTTTTTCCAAACGCTTAGGAAAAACGTATTTTTAAAAAAAAATGCGGTAGCATTTTTGTAAATAATCAGAACTCCTCAACGGTTCTGGATATAATTATAAACCTTCTGGATATGATATTGATAGCCAGAACTTTTGAAAGTGATAGCCAGAACCTTTGAAAGTGATAGCCATAAGGGTTCTGGATATCAATATAAAGCCTTCTGGATATGAGATTGATAACCAGAACCTTTGATAGTGATAGCCAGAAGGGTCCTGGATATCAATATAAAGCCTTCAGTATATGAGATTGATAGCCAGAACCTTTGAAAGTGATAGTCAGAAGTTTTTTTCTGATTTTTTTTTTAGAGGAACAGAAGTTTTAATAGATAGCCAGTGACAATGTTTAGGATGTTCAGTTACTGGGTTACGAATGTCCAATTAGTGTGTTGAGGAATGCCAGATGATTTTGAAAAGCACGTTTTTCCTAACCTTTAGGAAAAACGCGTTTTACAAGAGACCAACTCGAAAGCGAGTAGCCAAGCCAACCGAATTGCATTTCCTTCTCTTTTTATTCTCCAATCAAATTTTAACTCCCATGGCTACCACTATTTTTCAAAACCAAAAAGAAAAGTGGGAAAGGATTAGGAATCAAATGGAAGACATGGATATTAGAAGCTCAAGCAACATTTATTCTTCCATTTTCTTTTCCCTCACTTTGCTTTGAATCTTATCCCCTTTTGGCCTTTGCATCATATGCCTTTTTTCTTTTCTTTTTTATCTCCTCAAGTGCTCAACTGCAAATTTGTGGCATAGAGATAGGTTGTAATTTAGCTTCTTTGTTTTTTGGACTTCATTTTTGGTGCAAAAAAGGTCAAAAAGGTATGGTCCTTTACCTCTCTTTTACAAGTTTGTCATTTCTTCATCTATCCTTGTACTAGGAAATAACTTTTGGTACCCTTTAGTATCAATTGGGACATAGCTTGTTTGAATTGAAAGTGCCTCTTGGTACCCAATAGATGCACAAATTTGTGTTTACATCATACGGTGGATAAACTGAATAGTATGGTCGGGCTATTCTCAGTAATTTTAGAGGCCATGTGCTAAATTTAAATATTAAGCCTTATTATTTATTATTTAAAAAACTTACACAAATAACGATATAATTTTCTGTCCCACTAAAAATTGCACTTTTGTTTTAGACATGGATATTAAGATAAAGTGTAAGTGGTGTAATTTTTGTGAGTATGAAAAATGAGGTAAAAGAAAGAAATTGGGTAAAGAGGGCACCTATTTGTAGGAGGAGTATAATATATAGTATGTTTTAATATTAAAAATTTTATATATGAGGGGGCCAAATGTTATATATGATGGGACAGAAATTACAACCATAGGGGTTCTTTGAAATTCGACTGTGCAATGGCACTGTTTGCACAGGGGCATCACCGGGCCTGAGTATGGTGTGAGAGTTGAGACTCTTGTAGTTAAAAATCTGTTGATCAGCTACGATGATTGGTAAGATATGACTCCATTCTCTTTTAAATAACCTCATTGTGTTCAGTGGGTTTCACATAATGCCCATTAAATATCTGCCATAAAAGGAAAAAGTGATCAAATTCTAACCAACCATTGCAAAGATTAGTGAATCCTTTAAGTAAATTTGATTTACAATCCCACAATTACAAGTCATCTTTAAAAATACTTTCTCGGTTTTTTTTAAAAAAAGCCGTCTCATTTTTTAAGAAAAAGAAAAGTCTTATTTTCTTTTGTGGCAGTCTACATAAGATGAAATCAAATTAGTAATTGTTGCATACATTTATAAATATCTGGTTAAAACTCGTCTCGTTTAGTTAATCATTCTGAGATTATTAAGTAAAGTTCTAATTAAAATGTTTATAATTTCGTAAGAACTTGTAATTATTTATAAATATTTGGCTAAATTTTATTTGTCAAAAAACCAGTTAAAATGGAACATTTTTTTTTTTTTTTTGTAATAGATGGGTAGAATTTGACAACGACAAAGCAGTCCCTTTACCCTTACTCTACCCTTATTGTAGATTCTACACAAAAGGAGATTCACTATAGAAATGAAAATGAGGAATAAAGAGAGAAAAGGAAAATAGATGATAAGTAAACAAAGGAAAAATAAATAAATAACATGAATACTACTCTATTCGTTTTACAATGAATATTCATTTTTATTTATGATCTTGTTTCGATAATAAGCATGAATTTTTGATACATTTTTTAGACGGGTTGGTAAATATTACTCCCTCCGTCCCAAAATACTTGTAGTTTAAGGGCTTAAAGTTTGTCCCAAAATATTTGTAGTTTTGTTTTTATCTAGACATCTTTGGCATTGTTTGTTAAATATACCTTTATTTATGATGGTAGTTGTCATTGTAAAACATTTAATTGTCTTGGTACTTGAATGTTTCAAGGGTAATTTAGTCCATTAGACATGCATTGATTGATTTTCTTAATTTGTTTGTGTGAAAATCCTAAAACTACAAGTATTTTGGGATGGAGAGAGTATTATTTCTTATAAGTGTTAACGCTAATTGCATTTTTAGGTTCAATGTTTTTGTAAGTTTTTCATTTAAGACACCCATCTTCCATTATTGGGATTTGGAAGCAAAATATTCTTATTCCCTCTTATACCCAAAATCTATCCCCTCACAGGACGGCAAAAATCCCGAACTCGTCCCAAACCCGCATTGACCTGTTTTTAATGGGAAGGGTTTCTTAAAACCCGCCAGGTTTGAGACGGGTTTGAGATTACATTGAACCGGCCCCGTTTGATCCGCCCCGCCTAATATATACTCCCTCCGTCCCAGTACAAGTAGGACTAGAGGAGTGGGCACAATAATTAAGAGAAAAGTAGTGAATGTGTGGTAGAAAATGAAGAGAGGGAATGAGTGGGGTAAATAGTAGTGCTGGTTGAATAAATGAGTGTGGTGAAAATGAAGAGAGAGAGAATGAGTGGGGTTAAATTAGGGGTGTGCACGGTTCGGTTTGGTTCGGTTTTAGGCCAAAATCGACACCGAACCGAAGAATATCGGTTTTAGGTGTTTTGGAACCGATAAGGTTCGGTTTATTAAGGGTTCGGTTTGATATCGGTTTGGTTCGGTGTCATTTGCTATCATCAAAATCTGGAATGGATGGTTCATGAAAAAGTATCTACGTATTTTTTTCTTCAACATTTTAGTGTATAATAGAGCCGTCAATTCGGGACCGTCCCGTCGGGACGTCCCGTCCCGCTATATATATGGGACGGGACGGGACAACATTTTCTTATCCCAAAAAAATACGGGACTATTCGGGACGGGACTATTCGTGACGGGACAAAAACGGGATGGGACGGGACGGGCGGGACATCCCACATTTTGATTGGACTTAGGCCCATCCCAATTTCCATCTTATTGGGCCAAGGCCCAAAATATACACCCACCACCGGTCCAGTCCACCACTCTAAGTCTTAACCCTAGGGTAGGATAGATAGGAACGACGCACAACACATCAGATAGCGAATAGCGATACAACGGCACAACACAATTTCAGTTTCACAAATCGCATAACCCAAAATCCCAAATGCAGTGCAGCGATTAACCCTCGTCGGCGACGATTAACCCTAGCGGCGGCGACAGTCCGACGGAGACGGAGACGGCGACCGACGACTCAGACTGGACTACTCGGTGTCGGTACTCACTACTCACTCTGTTCCGGACACCGACGGCGACGGCGACGAGGCGACCAGTCGGTAGCCACCACTTCTCCTCTCCTTTTCTACTTTCTAGTCATTCCATTCCACGTGATGCGATCCCCACTCCCCCAAGCTGTCAACAAGCTGTGTTCTGTTCTGGGTACATTTTTTTTCTTTATTCTTTTTCAATTGCTCTTTTCATTTTGTTTGAGTTTTAATGTTTGTTTTAATTCTGAATTTGGGGTTGCATTGTGACTCAATTACTGAAGTGGGTTCTGCTAGTTATGATAGAACTAATGTGGGTTCCTAGTTTTGGTAATGAAATGAGTAATTAAATGCGGACTGGAGTACTTTTTTGGACTTTGGGGCTGAATTTTGGTATTTTTTTGACCGGGTGATCAAGTCAACTAATCCCGTGTTCGTCCCGTGTTGTCCCGCGTCCCGAGGTGATTTGGGATGGGACGGGGAATTTCCGTCCCGCGTAAAATTAGGCCCGTCCCGTCCCGTCCCGTATAGATAGCGGGACACCATAGTTTTGTCCCGTCCCGTTATCCCGAATTGACGGCTCTAGTGTATAATATGAGTAGAAGAACATTTTAACATTAAATTAGTTATAAACATAGTTACAGAATAAGCTTGGACAGTAAAAACATGGGACACATTTACTTGGAAAAAATTTGAACACCAACTTTTTCTTGGAAATTTGAGAAAATTTTGGGATAAGAAAATCACAGCATTAAATTTAGTGTGCACAGTAACTCAGTAAGTTACAAATTCGCCTAAAACGTTATATTGACAATATATGTCAATCCTCAACACTAAAGCTTCATGTATACTACCCTTATAGGCTTGGTTCGGTTTTATAACGGTGTGTATATTTCCAAAACCAAACCGAAACGATATATTCGGTTTTTGATTTTTCATAAACCCTCCCGAACCAATAAGTTATTGGTTCGGTTTTTCGGTCTCGGTTTTTCGGTTTTTTTCGGTGTTAACGGTTTTTTCGTTTTTCTGCTCACCCCTAAGTTAAATGGTGGGGTTGGTTGAATATAAATATATTAAAACATTTCCATTTTAGGCAGTCTCAATTGTTCTGGGATGGCCTTAAAGGGAAAGAAGTCCTACTTGTGCTAGGACGGAGGGAGTAGTTTTTTGTCTAATATTTTTCTAAGTATTAATAATATTTATATATTACTCTTATTTATAATTTTATATATAATGGTTCAATGTATTTTTTGTATCTTTATACAATATTCTACGTTTCTTTATGTACTAAAGAAAAGAATTCCGGAAAAAAATTATCGTTGCAATATAAAAAATTAACTATTTTTTAATGTTATATAGTACACGGGGAGGGATGGGTTCGGGTTTCAGCCTAACCAGGGCTGGCGGGTTCAGGTTCTGGTACTTTTGAGTAGGGGCGGGTTTAGGAAATGTTAAACCCGTCCCAAACCCGCCCCGTTGCCATCCTTACTCACACAGCTTCACATCTTAACATTTTTATTTTTTTATTTTGAACAAAAATAAATTTAGTATTTATTTTGAGACATATTCTGTTATGATTAATGAACTCTCAATCTAGTCATGTTGAAATTTGTTTTCGTACTTGAGGTGGATATGCTTTTTTATTTTTATTTTTAAACCAGAGGGCCAGAAATGTCTTGAAAAATATTCCCAGTTTTGGTAGAAAAAACAATGATGTATGATCTTGGTTGAAATCAAAATAGAGGGATGAATGGATTTAAAACTAAAGAATTGAAAGATTTCACAAGGATGTACGAGGAAAGCCCTTGAGACAATGATCTCGCCGGCACAAAACCTCGGGAGGTGATTAAGAGCACCTTCCTTCCCAAACGTTTATATTGATCTTTTTACTTTTCGAGCTATGGAGGTTAACAGAGAGTGAGTGCGTGTGTGATGGTGTACCTCCAAGGCCTAATTTATACATAAATGGAAAAACAAGAGACATAATCAAAATGGTATAACTAACTCTCCTATAACCTCGCATTCTATCTTCAAGAAGAGGAGACGTGGTCAATTATTCCATTGAGAGCTTATCCACACGTGCTATTTAATATTTAACGCCTGCAAATATTATTAGTAAAATAAGATATAATTAATAATGTTAAATATACATGCTGCTTAAGACGTTGCAATCTTGTAGGAATGAAGATGGATATAACTTGAATTTCACCCACAACAATTGCCCTCAAACTTGTCTTAGCAGTATAACACGAAGAAGATAAGTTTATGGAAAGACGTGACTTGATGGGACGGTTAATTAACCGGCGTTTTTGCTTAATGCATCATCTTAATTGTGCCTTGGGAGAAGAGGAGTCTAGACCCCTAGGATCATAAAATCCCCTAAAGTTCCTCCCTCCTACTCATAATCTTCAGACGGTGGAATTGAGGTATTCTTCTCTCCCTTTTTTCTCAATTTTTTCTTTTCTGCAAAAATAGTTTGGCGAAGAGGATGTCGAAATCTTCAAAATCTGGTACTTCCAAAGCTTTTCCTCCTAATGACCCAAACATCTTTGTCTCAGAGGGTTTGCTCGCTAAACCTGATGACGAGATTTGTGTTTTCAACAATGTTCTGATTTGTTCTTTGAAAAACCGAAAATGCTTTCCGAACCAAACAGTTTTTCGCCCCTTTGATGTGTCTTTAAGGGCCGATTCTGTTTCTGCGTCTTGGATTTGCTTCTATGAGTATCCCTTTGCTCTAGGGTTTAGTTTTCCCTTCCCCCTTGGTTTCTGAGTTCTTTGAAAAAACACAATAGGCGTATGTTCAAATGATGCCCATGACTTGGAGAGTTTTTTATATTGTCTTGAGAGTGAACCTAGAGCGTGGATTAGATATAGGTTTGAGTGAGATGGCCATTTTCTATGGCCTACAATCTTTTGGGTCAAAAAGGTTTGTTTTAAGAAAAGGCCAAAAAAGGGCGTGATGGTCCCAAAGCATCTGTAAATGATAGAGGGTGGAGAGGAAAATTTTTCTTTGTTGAGAGGGCTTCACTGGAAGGTGGTGAGAATTTGGTTAAAGAGTGTAACAGGGGAGGTATGATTCTTGAAATGTCTATTTGCTTATGTCTGCTGTATCTTTTAAGTTTTACACTTTTCTCCATCCTTTGCAGAGATCAAGTGGGAAGAATTGTTCCCTCCAAAGGCTGATTCAGAGTCTAAGGTTGCCTCGTTTTTTGTCTTTCTAAGGAGGAGAGGAGTTCAAGATCAAAGAAGTCATTGATCCTACTGAAGAGGATAACATGTCTACAGGTTAATGTGAAATATTGATTGATTTTCTTCTTGCATAAACTCATGAATTTCTTTTTTGTTTTGCAGTTTCAAAGCCATCCATGGAGATTTCACTTGATGACTTGGATAACTACTTGGAGACCTTTCTGCCCAACCAGTGAATAAACCTCCCGTCATTCCAAAGAAAGAGACCCAAGATGTAGCTACTGTGAGTTCAAGATTGAAAAAGAGAAAAGCAATTGATGAAGTAAGGGATTTAGTAGAAATTGAAGCTTTTGGAAAACTGTCTGTAGATGGAGTCAAGAAGAAATTCTTGACTCTAGCTTCAAGTGTAAGTTGTTAGCAACCTATCTTTGAATTACAAATACCTGTACAAGCTTAATAATTTGTCTCTTTTCTGCATAGGCTTTTGGGAGTGTAGAGACCCCAAGTTGAAGCTTTAGGTGATGCAAATAAGAATTGAAGAGTGAAGTGGCTCGTGCGAAGAAGGAAGCCAAAGAAGATAAAGCCAATTGGGAGATGGAAAGAGAAGTTTTTGAGAAGAAAACGCTGATCTGACTAGGAAGTTGCTGATCTAAGACAAGGGATTGCTTCTATTCAAGATGCTAATATCCTTGAAATAGAAGAGATAAGGACTGCTCTTACCAAGTCGGCGGCGAAAGGATGGTGGAGATCAAGATAAGAACGATTCAAGAATTTCAAGAAGGGAAGCATGAGGCTTGGGACCTGGAGAAAGAGAGGACCAACTTAAAGAGGCTCAATGGTGATGCTGTTGAAGTTGGCGAGGTCTCTTCCAATGCTGCAGTTCCAGTAATTGAAGGTCAAGACAAAGAAGATGGTCAGGAGAAGGCGAATGCCTGAAGGTAGATGGTTTTATGTTGAACAATGGTAGATTTTTGTGAACATTTGGTTTTGAACAATGTATGGTTTTGATGGGCTGCGTCCCAAAAAGTTGTAAGACAATTTTTGCTTCCTTGAACTTTTGTGGTATTGTGGATGTAATGACCCATAAGGGTCAAGGACAGGTAGTTTTTTAGATTTCAGATGTTGGGTTGGTCCAGCATATCTTATATTTGGGAATTTTTCTTAGGAAGGTTTAGGTAAGGTGAATTAATCTGTGTTCTCCTTAGGTAATGAAAGATGTTAGGACTTTCACTAAATTCTGTTGTGCCAATAATGCATATGGTGTAAAAACCTTTGCTATATTTCGTTTGATATGCATATACCAAAATACTTTGTCTTTAGATGACAAGAATATGCCATAACCAATTGAAATTATCTTATGTTCAATATTTAATTAAGTGGAAATGGGGGGTGCGTACATATAAACATACGTACCCATTCCTCACTTTAATCATTATTGAAATCTTGCGCTCCAGGCGAAGGTGTATCAACCTTAATTTAAAACGAAAGAAAGTCAATTTCTTTAAACCTTTGAATGGATTGAGTACCTTGAACTCAAGATGAGATGGCCAATCTCAAGATGTCATCTTATTGAAATCTTCCAAAAAATAAGGTTACTATCTTGCAAAACTAAAGTATGTTAAAAATCCAACATCTTGAATGATGTCGTCTTTATTGGTAAGCATAAGCTTTGTATAAATAATTTATTTGAAGTAAATAAAAGAGAATTATATTATGGTAAAAAATCATACATGAATCATTATCTTAAGATGCTAACAACCTTTTAAGATGTTGACATCTTGATTTATTTCCATCAAATGGTATGTATTTCAGGGTGGTTGTCCTAAGTTTCCTTGCAAGACAGAAACATGTTAGGATTGGGTGTTAGCTTAGCTAACACCCCTCCGATGCTTAAGTCAGTAATAGTTTGATAAATATAAATCAAAATGTAAATAATTGAAATGAGATTTTGTATTAAAAGCGTACCTGTCTTTCTGAATCTGAATGACAATTTAAGACTTACATGAAGTATGATTTAAGATGGATAGCATTCCAAGATCTTGGGATCCTTACGCCTTCCAAGGTTGATAACCAATATGCCTTTCCTACGTCTGCATCTATTAAATAAGGTTCTTCCCATTTTGGTGCCAACTTGCCAGCATTGAGCTCCTTTGTGTTCTGATGGACCTTTCTTAGCACCAAGTCACCAACCTGGAACTTTCTTAATCTGACATTCTTGTTGTAAGATCTTGCAATCGTTTGATGGTATGCTGCCATCCTGACTCTCGCCATATCCCTCAATTCGTCAATGGTGTCAAGATCTTGAGCCAAGATAATGCTATTTTGCTCAGGAGTTAACAATCCATATCTTGCCGAGGGGACGACGACTTCAGCAGGAATGACCGCTTCTGATCCGAAACTAGGGAGTAAGGAGTCTGGCCGTCGCATTCTTGGCCGTTGTCCTATCAGCCCATAAGACGAAAGGAAACTCTTCAGCCCATCTTCCTTTTTTCTGGTCCAACCTCTTTTACAAGTTGGAAATAATGATTTTATTGCTAGACTCAGCCTGTCCATTTGCTTGGGGATGCACTGGTGAAGATGTTACCATCTTAACTCCCTATCTTGTGAGAAAATCTTGAGTCTTCTTGCTAATAAATTGGGAACTGTTGTCACATATAATCTCTGAAGGGATACCGAACCTGCTGAAGATATTCTTCTTTATGAAAGATATAACCTCCTTATCACGAACTTGAACATAGGCCTCGGCTTCGATCCATTTGGAGATGTAATCTGTCATTGCTAGTAAGAACACCTTTCCTCCAGGAGCTTTAGGTAATTTCCCAACAATGTCCATTCCCCAAGTCATAAAGGGCCAAGGGGATAGAATATGATGCATCATTTCTGCCGGCTGGTGTAAGATGTCACCATGTCTCTGGCAAGAATCACACTTCTTGGAATATTCTGCTGCATCTTGACGCATAGTAGGCCAAAAGTATCCCATCCTGAGGGCTTTTGCGTATAAACTCCTGCCCCCATAATGATTTCCACACAAGCTTTCATGAAGTTTTTTTAATATCGATGCAGCTTGATCAGGTTCGAGACATCTTAAGTATGGTCCTGCAAAAGATTTTCTGAACAAAGCATTACTATTAACAAATATCTTGCATTTCTTACCCTGAATGCTTTTGCATTCTTTCCTGTGGTGGGATGGTACCATCTTGAAGATATTTGATATTGGTGAGATTCAAGATGGTTCATCCTGTGCTTCCTGGATATCATCATCTATACAGAATAATTCCAATCTTTCTATGGCTGGAATGTTGACATGAATAATGGGTATACTGGTTTGAGTCAAACTCTTGAAGGCAGAAACGAGGTTGGCTAGAGCATCTGCCTGTGAGTTTTCTACCCGAGGAATCTGTTCTATCTTGAAAACTTGAAATTTGCTGGCCAAGATCTTCACAACTCCCAAGTATGACATCATCTTGGCATTTTTCGTTGCATAAGATCCGTTAAAATGATTGACTAATAATAAAGAATCACAATATACCTGGATGACTTTGATGTTAAGATCTAGTGCCACAGTTAGCCCCACAATGAGAGCTTCATATTCTGCCTCATTATTGGTAGCTTTGAAATCACAACTAATAGCCTGTGGTATAATGTCCCATTGTGGCGATTTTAGTACAATTCCAAGACCTGTTCCTCTCATGTTTGATGCCCCATCTGTGTACAGCGTCCATTCTGCCAAGGTGTCACCATCTTGAAGCTGTTGGACTTTATTTCCACTTCTGGTTGCATGTTTGGACTGAAATCTGCCACAAAATCTGCAAGAGCTTGTGATTTTATCGCCGTTCTTGGTTCGTACTTGATATCATAAGTGCTGAGTTGGACTGACCATTTCGCCATCCTACCTGACATCTCTGGTTTTCTCATAACATTCTTGATAGGATAGTTAGTACGAATACATATAACATGGGTTTCAAAATAATGTCTTAATTTGATTGAAGCAGTAATCAAAGCTAAAATTAACTTTTCAAGATGGGAGTACCTTGTTTCCGCATCTAGAAGAGTTTTACTTACATAATAAATGGGATGCTGATTAGCATCTTGCTCTCTGACCAAGACTGCACTAACTGCTGTTTCTGAAACGGCTAAGTATGCAAACAGTGGCTCGCCTTCTTCAGGTTTGACCAATAATGGAGGTGTGGACAAGTATTGTTTAAGATCCTGGAAAGCTTTTTCATGTTGCTGTGTCCACTCAAATCTGCTATTCTTCTTCAAAATGTCATAGAATGGCTTGCATCTTTCAGAGGACTTGGAAATGAATTTGTGAGTGCTGCCACCTTTCTGGTCAACCTCTGAACATCTTTAACGCTTTGTGGTGATGCCAAGTTGATTATGGCTCTGATTTGTTCTGGGTTAGCTTCTATGCCTCTCTGTGTCACCATATATCCAGAAACTTTCCAGACTTCATACCAAAATTGCACTTTGTTGAATTCAGCTTCATGTTGAATGTGTCCAAGATGTCAAATGCTTGAGTAAGATCTCGAACATGGTCCTCGGCTTTATTTGACTTTACTACCATATCATCGATGTATACCTCCATGGTATGCCCAATTTAATCTTTGAACACCATATTAACCAGCTTCTGATATGTTGCACCTGCATTTCTTAGTCCAAAAGGCATAGCAATATAACAATATATACCTGAGGTGTTATGAAGGCGGTGTCTTCTTGGTCAGATGCTCCATCTGGATTTGTTGGAATCCTGAGGATGCATCCATAAATGTTAATATCTCGTGTCCTGATGTAGAGTCAACCAAAGTGTCGATGTGCGGCAGAGGGAAGGGATCTTTAGGACACGCCTTGTTCAGGTCCGTGAAGTCGACACAAACTCTCCATTTGCCACCCCTTTTTTCTACTACCACTACATTAGCTAACCACTTTGGATATTCTGCTTCCCTAATCATCTTGCTTTCAACAGCTTGGCAACTTCATCTTTGATGATCTGGTTCCTCTATTGAGCAAACTTCCTCCTTTTCTGATGAACTGGTCTGAAGGATGGGTCAATGTTGAGCTTATGATTTATAACATCTTTGCTTATCCCTGTGATGTCCTCATGTTTCCAAGCGAAGCTCTTGATTCTGTCTTTTAAGAGATTCATCAACTCGTCTTCAAATTCAGCTGGTACATCTTTGCCAATCAGCACCTTCAAATCTGGATTAGAGGGATCCAATAATACTTCTTTCATATCGTGCTCCCTTGCTTCCAAGACTTGACGTGCCTTCTTCTGTAATTGCTATGCTTGCCTCGGAGATATCGACGCCTTCATGGATGTCATATAGCAATTCTTCGCCATCTGCTAATCACTGAAGATTGTAACAACTCCCCAAGGTGTAGGCATCTTCACACACTGATGATAAGTTGATGGTACTGCCTTCATAGCATGGATCCAAGGCCTGCCCAATATCATATATAGCTTATTGCATAGTCAATCACACAAAACCGTTCCATAGAGTTAACACATTCAACATAAACTGGAAGCATAATCTCTCCCAGAGTATCTTGGTTTCTCCACTGAAGCCCACAAGAACTGATGTTCTTTTAACTACATTCTCCATAGGGTTGTTCATCTCTTTCAAGGTGTCAACTGTGAGAAGATCACTGAACTGCCCCCATCTACCAGAATCCATCTCACCTTATAATTTGCAATCTGTAGGGCAATGACCAATGCATCATGATGAGGATCTAGAACATTCTCCCGATCTTCTTCTTCGAAGGTGATGACATCTTGAGAATTGACTTCGCAATCTTCTTTTTGATTTCTAGGCATCTCATCCTTGGAATCCTTATCATGTCGCTTAGCTGCAGAATAAGAAGTACCACAGATATCAGAAACACCACTAATCATATTAATTACCTTAGTTATCGGTGGGGGAGAAGGTGGTTTCTCAGGGACCGCTTCCTGTTTTCTGCTTTGTTCTTCCTATGGCTGAGGAGTTCTTTAAGATAGCCCTTGGAAAGCAAGTAACTTAGCTCTTTCCTCAAAGCGATGCAATCTTCGGTAAGATGCCCAAAATCTTCATGGTAAGCACACCACTTGGATTTATCTTTCCAGCATGTAGTTTGTCATTCTTTCTGGGCCACCTTGCTTTATCTCCAAGATTGTTCATTGTGCATAAGATACCTGCAACATCAACAGAAAAACAATAATAAGCAATTTTAGGGCACTGAGTATCATCTTGATCTTCATCATCAACAGAATTGATCTTTCAGAATCATTTCTGTGATAGGGTTGAATATGTGCTGCCTCTGGTGAGATGACTCAATCTTCCTATCTGGATTGTCATATGTTGAAGCTTTCCCGGAAGCCTTTGACTGTTGCACCTTGTCTTCCTCAAGTCTGATGAATCTTAAAGCCCTGTTGCGCACATCTTCCATCTTCTTGCAGGGGTTCATCACCAACTCTTCATAGAACGGGGAATCTTTCTTCAAGCCCATTCTGAATGCTTCTGTTGCTGTGGCCATATCAAGACTAGGTATCTCCAAGACTCCTTGTTGAAACGGTTGACGTAGTCTTTCAAAGCTTCACTGGGTTGTTGTACGATGCGGTAAAGATCACTAGTGAGCTTTTCGAACTGTCGGCTACAGGAGAACTGATTGTTGAACATGTTGACAAGTTGGGAAAATGAACCAATAGATCCTGGTGGTTGACGGATCAGCCATTTCAATGCAGGTCCGACCAATGTTGAGCCAAACCCTTTGCACAAGCAAGCTTCTCTATACTACAGAGGTACTCTGACGATTTCCATCTTCTCCTGATAATGGGCGATATGTTCTTCAGGATCGCTGCTTCCATCATACAACTTCATACTTGGGATGTGAAGCCTTTGGGGATGTCAATTGTTTGTGCAATAGCTGGAATGAATCGTGACTGATTGTAACATGTTGGAGAGACCTGCTGGATGGGCGGAGTGATACCAGGTACATCATCACCAATTCTATTAATTCTTTGAGTTGACTCGCTATATAGTTACCTGCAAAAGGATTAGTAGTACGAGCAGTATTATCAAAAGAATTTGCAAAATTAAAGTTACCAAACGGATGGGTATTGTCTGCCGAAGATGTAACAATCGTGCTGCTGTGAAGATTGGTCCATCTTGAGAGGTACCAGACATGGGAGCATAGGGGACGAATGAGCGTTTCCCTCTCCTGTAAGATCAAAGATGGTAGGAGCTACAGAAGTTGACATCATAGAAGATGTGACTCCCATTGGAGATGTGGTCTTCATATTCGCTATCGAGCTCATTGGAATAAATTCATGAATACTGATGAGACAGCGCCTGAACCAAAATCTAGGGTCCTGGGGCGTATAGGAGATACTGAATCCACTCTCTTAGACAAGACCTGCTGCTCCTTCTGCATCTTCACCACAGCTTCGGCTATCAAAGATGT